>CANSZD010003019.1:3462500-4005000 GCA_947648045.1 Beta corolliflora
AAAAATATAAAACAAACCTGAACAAAGCAATCATGGAAGTGGAGTCTTAACAAGCCAGGAGCAATAGTAGGATCAGAATTGAAGTGAGATTGCACGGTGGACCTTACTATGCCCTCTACTCCTGGGCAAGTTGAAGCATAAAAACTATTTCTCAGCTGGGATTTTACAGAAATAACCAGCATAAGTAACACTGAAAAGCATACAACTTTGGCTTTCATTTTTGTGTTATATTAACAAGTGAAACAAAAACCAAATCCTAAATATATAATCCCAAGCAAGTTGGGGTACCCAACTAATAAAACGTGCTGTCTTTCACTAGCTACTAAGCTTCCACTAAACTCTGCACTAGCTGGTGTTTACTAATATAAATGGTGCATGGATGTGGTTATTGATGTGACTTGCTTGTATATGATTTATCGTTAATTATTGATTAAAAAATGCGAAAAGGTTGAAAATAAATATACAATAAGAAGTGTCTAAGCTTAAAAAGAGAATAAAATTGTACTTGTTATATTCCATATGAAAAGCAGAAAAGGTATAGCTATTAAATCTGCTTTAGAGTAATGAATGAATTTATTAATTAAACGTCATAAGACATTTACAATAAAAACGAAAATAGACCTAATAAAACCATAGAAAAAAATCTTTCTTGAAAGAATTATAAATCCAAATGCTAACATTTGTCAATTTGTCATATTATTGGATCAGTGTCTTTATATAATTATGAAAGGATCAGTATCAATTTGTCATATTATAATTAGATCAGTTAGAAGTAGGGGTGCCAATGAGACGAGACAACTTGCGAGCTACTTGAGATCGACTCGGTCAAAACTCAGTCAAAGCTCGAATCGAGTGAGCTCGAGTCGAACTCGAGCTCGACTCAAGATGTTGGTGAGTCGATCAAGTTGAGTAACTCGATACTCGACTCGAAAACTCGTGAGAAGCTCGAATACCCAATTATCAATACCAATATACCTAAATTCAACATTTTTCTATCTTATTGTTGCTTTTAATATGAGACACTTGCAAGCTACTCGAAATCTACTCGGTCAAAACTCGACTTGGTCAATGCTCGACTCTGTCAAAGCCCGGAGAAAACTCGGTCAAAACTCGACTCGAGTGAGCTCAATTCAACTCAAACTCGACTCGAAATGCTAACGAGTTGAGTCAAGCTAGCTCAAACTCGAACTCGACTCGCATCATTGCCACCCCTAGTTAGAAGTATCTTTTAGAAAGAAAAAAAAAAAACCAAAACTTCAAGTAAAAGTTTTGATTTGCCCCATTTATGACGAAGAAAAATGTTTTTCTGTCAAAGCGTCTTGGCTGAGATGCGTCTCAATCATTAAGAGTACTTTTATATCAATTTAACTATTTAAGTCGTACAAAAGTATGTATCAGTTTATATATACTTTTTGGAAGACTCGTACAAACTAAAAACCGTTGAAATTGTAAATTTTATTTATTTATTTATTATACTTTTTCCGGTTTGCTTAAAAAGAGTAATTAGATTTGTATATGAGCTTTTTAAGGCCATATGAGATATGACATGCCACTATTATCATGCATGTAAACGTGTTGAGATCATCTAGAGTTTCAAAATAACTCTAGACGGTAGAGTTCGTTAAATATCAGTCGTTGATTAAGAAATCAAAACTTGTATTTTCTCTCCCAAAGATCCCCTATTTTTCCCCTGAATATCCTGCCCATATCTTTTCCTTTCCCACTAATCATGAGCCCTTGATTATATAATATATGGTTAGGATTCAACTCTACTTTGTAGAGTTTTAATAAAACTCTAGAGGATCCGGACCCCATGTAAACTAATGCAAAAGGAGAATAGTGGAGTGGAGGATAATACAAGTCGGCTTTGTTATCTTTATTTGTTTTTTTTATATAACGCGTTTTTATGATTACTTTTAGCATTTCATCCTTCCGATCCATGTCCTTTTGCGCCTTTGTATATCCATGTTCACATGAACTTTTTTTTTTTGGCAACAGTTCACATGAGCAACAGTTCTCGTATATACTCTATAAATTACAGAGTTTGTCTCATATCAGAGCAATCATTTTTGTCAGATCACTTAATTTATTAATTGTTTTGAAATTTATAGACACTTAATTTAATTATAATGGCGACACAAACTGAAAATTGCAGTAATTTAAATTGGTCAAAATAAGAAACAAGACGCCTTTTTTATTGTATTATATATTAAATCAGATTTTCTGTATGATGATGTGATATCATTAGAAAACCACATTAAATCCTCCTAATCTTTTTCGGCTCGATAAATTCATTGGACCAATAACAACATCCCATTACAAGCCTACTAATATGTACTATTGTCAATAACCCGGTTGGAACGTGTCAGTATGTCACACGATTAACTAATAGTGCGACATCTCATGTATAAGATTGTGTGATATTAGATAGCATTACGTTTTTTTTCCAAATATTAGTACCATCAAATAATAAAGATCACTTGAGATATGTCTTATCGTGACTATATAAGTGCTTATTGATTGACATAAAAAATGTACGAAAAGTGAAGTGAAATAAAGAAATTTTATTGAAATAAACACAAGTATGTAAATACATTTAATTTAGGGAAAAGCTAACAAGTTCTCCTGAGGCATTAGATAATTTAATAGAAGTAGAATTGTAAATAATGCGATGTGAACACAACCGCAATAGCATCATTGAGCTCGTAGCCTTTATAGTTGGGCTAAAAAGCCTTCAAAATAATCTTTGCCTTTTCTGGCTTCGTAATTTGTATGCTGTAAACCACGACTACTAAACCGCAATAGCACTGCATGGACCAGTCTTGTCTAGTGAGTTATGGGCCAAACTAATTGTTAATGGACGAGTACACCTCTCGTCCTCCTGGCCCAGATTGCTTCATGGGTTGGTCACAGTTCTCCCATACTAGCTCAGCTCTTGAACCTTGAACCAACCCGGCCCATTAGCCACGGAGCCACCTCTTATTTGGAAGAAATAATCAAAGGAAAGAATAACATTGAAGTTTTGTAAGAACAAACTCCATATACACCACATCTTCGTCAGACATGTTTTATCTACTAAAAAGGTGTGAAACTTGTACTAATATGCCAAACATAATCTTTATCATACAGCGCATAAATTCATGCTCGTAGTATACTTGATAGTGGTAATTAAGTAAGTTTTAAAGAGTAATACATCTCGTGTTAGTATCTAAAGAATTACATGAAAAAGTTTACACAAAGGAGACCAGAGTTCGCGTCGCTTCCCTAGTCCCCTCTACAAACAAGTACCGACTATTTAGCTACTTGCTCAAGAACAGGTATCTTCTTCCATGTCTCTTGTTGAAGGGGAGGCAATGAAAACATGCTTACAGTTGAGCTTTTGCTTCTGATTTCTTTCAAAGCTCTTAATGCAGATATAGTGCTCTTCATATAGAGGCTCTCCATATACTCGATCTCTGCAAGTTCCTTGGGACATTTAAGCAGACCGTTAGTGTTGCCCGTGGTACTAGTAGTAGTAGTAGGCTCGCAAGTTTCATCAACATCATCGGCTGAAGGGGCAGTAGTTGGCTCGTCATTAGTGGGAAAGAGAAGGTCAAGCATTCGTTCACACTCTTTAACAAGCTTGTAAAGTAGGTCGGTAGTGAAGAAAGGCTGTTGTAAGACCCTCTGAATAAAGGGTAAGCGTATGAGAGCCCCGGTTCTTTTGTCATACTTTTTGAGAATTTTTACCAGACCTGTAATTAAAAAAAAAGGTCAGATTTAACCGAGGAAACATAAGATTTATAAGGGGTTTATGAACCATATAAATACTATAATATTTAGTCACTAGATATAGCCAATACTATAGTTTAAGAGCACATGCTAAACTTTAGAGTAAGATTTGCTTATATTCCACAATTTATATAATTCTGTTTTCACTTGAAGACATTTCCAATTGGTAAACTACATGTCAATTTGTACACTTCACATTGACATGAGAATTGGTCAGGACTCAGGAATTTCATCAAAAGAGAGTGGTGTGTTGATAATGTAGTTAACTCAAATACCACAGAAAGCTGTCCATGTTCGATGAGAGGAGATCGTCTCTCGTGTTAAGACAACATTCAGTAGGATACTACTAGGTGTTCATTAAGTAGCCTACAGAGTCTACAGAGGGCGAGGAAAGAAACTCCAAGTTAATAATAATGATGTAGAAAACATAAACATTTCCCCCATATTATCGGCCCCAACCTCCCCAAAATACCACCTAGTTGTCCTTAGGATTCCATAAATACTCCTGTAATGAACCTTGGAGCCTAGCATCTCAAAAGCAAGTCATTGCTGGAAAAAAGATCTAAGAAACATTCATAAAGTAGCTCATGATCTTATCTCCTCGATTCGTGCTTCCAGTAACACCCTTCCCCATCAACTAAGGCCAGGAACAGCTCACGGTATGTAGAAACTTCGAGAGAATAATACACATAAAGCCAATAGCTCAAAACAAGGTCACCAGAAGAAGGCAATTGCTCTGAAGTTTTGAGTCATTTGACTAATACCCTTGAAACTCTCTATCCAAACAATCGTTATATAAGAAAATGGCTAGATTTTAGTTAAGTAGACTTTAAAAGGATGGGTTTGTGGGACCATTTTAGTAACTGTCAAGGGCCCATACTCTTAATTTTTTGTTAGTGTACTGCATTACAGTTTGATCATCAAGAGTTTATCTGTCTATAAATGGAATTGAAGTCAGATGATGGTGCCCAACCTGGATTCAGAGAACATCCAGCCAACCCATGGCCATACGTAAAGGCATGGCAGAGTTACAGGGTATTGTTTTAATAATGGTGGTAATTCTTATATTATTACAAAACTTGATATTAAAGGATTGGAAGATGACTGAGCCAGATGGGCTAAGCAAACATCCACAGTTCAGCTCATACAGTCGTACATAAATAAAAGACACGAGTTTCAAGCAAGGTATCTCATTATTGAAGGTAATATAGGCTAGGCTTAATTAAGCCAACTTTACATGTTTTAAGCTTATTTTAAGATACATGCCTGATGCCCCTCCAAAAAGGGGAAAGAGTAACCTGCCAATGTTTTATTTGTTAAACTACCAACTTCTTTTACACGCAAAAAAGAAGAAAAAGTTACTTTGGTACATAGCTTCCTTTATTCTTCGAGTTCTTTTCCTCTTTTGTAAGTTTTATTCTATCATCTAAGTTGTACATCAAATGTGAGGTACTAACACGACTTAGAGGTCTAACCATTATCTAGTCCAACAAAAGCATCCATGATAAGAAAGTGACTTTCACAGTGTATTTCAGGAATAGCACAGGCATGCACAGACTGAACACTATCAATTTATCCTAGAATTTATCTTTCAAACATATTTTATTGCTTAAATTCAATATTTATTTTACAATCTTTGAAGTATGGTCATTAACAAAAAAAATGGATCATCAAACCTAATATTTTAAGAGTCTTCATAGAAAGCTGAGGCAACACTCTATTGGGTCATCATTGTCTCACTGTTCACATTCTCTTTCCCTTGAAGTTCTAGCATTAACTAGTTCAAAAACAATTAAAAAGAAAAAAAAAAGGTATAGTACTTTTTCTCAAAATAAAGAATCTTAAAAGAAAATACCAGTATAGCAGGGACCACATTATTCTGGTTTGACTAGAGTCAACTTTAAACACAACTGAATGGACAAGTTCAAAGAAGTCTGAACGACAACAACATATATCTACGTAGATGTTTCTATTTTAATTTAAAACACGGATATAATACGTGTAAAAGATTGAGACTGGATCTAATTTAATATAACACTTCAATTTTACATAATTTAAAAACAATAACAATATATGCTTAGGTTTTTCTGTTTCTGTTATATATTGGAAAACACGTCAAACACTTAAACATAGTCCCTAAGAAAGCACTACAACAAATAAAAAATAACAAGTTTTCTCTTCTCACTTTGACTCATTGACAAACGAGACAACTTTACCACCTAAGAAATATCCTCATCCAAAAAACAGAACCATTCAATCAATAAACACACAAAATTCGACCTAATCTCTATTCTCATCTTCCTTTTATGTATCCATCAAACTAGTGAAAAGAAAAGCAAATGTAACTTTCATCCAATTAACCAATACATTTACCCAATTAGTGCACACAAGATGGCTCTCATTCACCACATAAAAGAAGCTACTATTGTCAAAAACAACTACGTAATTTCTCTTGGTAGTCATTTCAACTTTCAAGTACCCAATATTTAAAGGACTATATTCCATATGCCTATGGATATCCAAGCAAGAAAGGGACAACTCAATTACCACTTGACTCCCACATCCAACACTTACCCAATTTATCAAAATAAATTCTTGCAAAATAAATCATCAATCAAGAAGCTTCCTTAGCCAGTGTTCCCAGCAAACTTCAACTGGAGCACATTTTAATTTCTTATTATTTGACTAAATTTACAACATCATTAGCACGAAATATAGAGATGGAAACTGCAACTATCATGCAGCTACTAAACCACTATTCTTAGCAAACTTGTACTCCTTTTCTTTTCGTTCTTCGTTTCGTTAATTACAAATTACAATATCACTAGCATGAAATTAAGAGATGAAAAGTACCTGTATAGTTGAGAGCACTGTAATTTTCCAACAAAACCATCTCCCCATGAAAATCAACAATCTCCTTGCTAATTTTGAGCATATCTTCATAATTACAAGCATTTGTCTTTGCCACTCTATCTTGCAACTCCTACACTCGACCAATAAATACAAACTAAGTACCAACTTCAACTTCTCCAAATAATTTCACAACTTTTTAACTAAAGTCATACTAATTTAAACTTCATCTTTATTAAGCAAGAGTTACAGTATTCATTATTAATCAAACTCAGATTAGCTAACAGAGAGCACCAATAATAGGTTGACACCTGGCAAGGAAAGAACCTTCACAGTAAAGTTAGAATAACAGGCATAACGGTCCCTAAACAGTGGGACCTAGTGTTTGATATCAACCAAGAGTTACTAATAATCACAAAACGACATTTCATACCACTCGAAACGACGGAAAACAAAAAGGTTACTCCACAAAAAGGTTATATCAATCACAATACGCAGAAAAACTCCAAAAGTTACAGCTCGCAGATCTTCATCTTACGCGAAGAATCGGAAATTTCGCGAACTAATAGCATATCAAACAGTAAAACGCCATAGTTTCAACCAAAAACTGCAACAAAATTCTTCGTTTAACTCTAAAATCACAAAATCAAGAACTCAAAACCTAAAATTCAAACAAACTTCAACTTAATTCATCTCAATTTCGCTGAATTCACCATAACTAAATCAGAAAATTATGATTATGAATTATACCTTTAATCTGATGATATACTCTTCCTCTTTCTCAACGAAAAACGTGTTGAATTTCTCAAGTTCATCTTCCAACAACGTGAGAAAATCAACCTCTTCCTTCGTCATACCTTCCTCACCGTCGATCCTCTGTCGCTTAATCGGACGGTCATTATTACTCTCATCGCCGCCATTGTTGTTCTTCGGAACAATCAACTTCAATTTTTCTTCAAATCTTTGTACGATAAAAACTTATCTCGCCATTCTGGCAAAGTTTCTTCGATCTGATTGCTCAAACTCTTCCCAAACTTCATCGATCAATCACACAAAAAACAAAAAAATCCGCAGAAAAATTCGAGAGGAGAGAGAAAATTTAGGAATTTTGGTATCTTTTTTAGGAGAGAGAAAATGAAAATTATAAGGTTAAGCAAAAGTGAAGATGAAAGTGGTAGAGAAAGAAGAGAGATAAAATGGAGGAGAGTAATATAAATGAGATGAAGATAGGCGAAGAAGAATAGAATATTCGAAATTGTTTCGTCCGAATATCCTTTATTTTTAATTAATATCGATGTGGTAGAAGTATATTTCTTGGTTTAATTCCATTCTTTTAAAAAAAATAAAATAGAGTTGGCATAATGTAAAGAAAAAAAGAGATAAAGAGTGGCTTTTGTGAGGTGGCTTAAGGTGTTGTTTGGCTCACTAGACTTAAATTTGGGGGTTAGTTTAGTTAGTTGGAATAGTGGTGTGATTTTTATGAATGGAATATGCTTTTTGGTGTTATGGTATCTCCTTCTTGTATAGTTATAATAAGGTTGTAATTTGCTTAATTAAGGGATTCTTGTCTTCAAATCTTGGCAAAGTTGTATAATATTAAAAAGTAGTGTTTCAGTGTGGCTATATTTGTATGTGTGATCTGTTGTCATTTCAGTGTAAGTAGTATGTTTGAACGCTTTTAATGTAGTGATTAGAATATCCTATGAAAATGTAACGTCATTTGTTAATTAAATAAGGGACGTAACGTATATTCTTGCTGTATGCATGTAATAGTTCTCTCAACATATTAGTTTACTTGGCAATAACAATCAAGCTATTATTATAAAAGTATTTCTATTGTTCTTTGGTGGACTTCTTTTGAAAAAGCAAGTTTCTCTTGGATGAAGGGCAATCTTGGTCATGCCCTTAGTCTAGGACCATGGGTAGTTTCACTGGTAAATAGGAATACAATATTAAAGTGTTATTCTTCTTCTAGTATGCCCCCATGTTAAAATATTAGTATATTTTGTGGAATATTCTTCGTGGTACATTCTTTATATATGTGACTCCCGAAGACTTGTATCATCAAACCGTACGCTTACAATGCGATCTTATAATTTTCAACTCAAACATGTATTATAATTTATATATGCATATAAGTCATACTTTATTTTGGATCGTGTTCAACCGGGACTTACGTATGTCATTTTCATACATGAAAAAGATTACTTATGAATTTAAAATTAGAAATAAAACACTTTTTTTTAAGAAAAGGAATTTGGTTGAATAATATCGTTCTAGTGATCAATATAATGCAAAATAATATATATATATATATATATATATATATATATATGTATATATATATATATATGTATATATATATATATCACCTTTGTGCAAATGTGCAATATTATTTTTGGACGCCTAGTCCTTTAGTTACATGTAGAGTCATTATTGATATGCAATTTTCTCTAAAAAAAATTTATGGGGTACTTTAAAATTTACGTAATCTCTATTCTTTTGGCTGCTTTGTCAAAACTCTTAGATTTGATAAAAACATAACTAAAAAAAAAAGGAGACATAGAACATAGAATTGGGATCAAGTATAAACATCTTAATTAACAATATACAATAAGTCAATAACAAAGGTAGAACTTCAATGTTAAGATTAATATGATCAAACTATTATCTATGATATGTCCACATAATTTTTTTTAGTAATAACATGCTACTTTTATAGGAAAGTAATAACATACTACTGTATAATTCTTTTGGGTCGAATTAATTAACTAAACAGGAAGCTTTCAGGATAATGTAAGCTTGGATTAGAATGAGATATAAAGGGCTTGTTAGGAGAGTTTAGGCTTGAATTTGTCTGATTTTATGTTAATTAGAATTAGACGCCTATATATTTAAATAATTTTTGTAATTCTTATGGGTCGAATTAATTAAACAAGAAGGCTTTTTTTCTTTTTGAAGGAACTAAAGAGGAAGCTCAACTTGAAGTTCTTTTAGATCCAAGATAAAAGACTCTATAAGACTATAAATATAAGTTAAGAGTATTTTAATTTAGTCAATGGTCATAAATAGTGGTAATGATAATACATACTACCTCCGTTCCTATTTAATCTACCTCCGTTCCTTTTTGGAAAGTGTGTAGATTAAAAAGGAACGGAGGTAGTATTAGTGTGCATTTGTGAAAAAAATTCTCATATTAATGTCCATGGCAATAAAACTTCATAACAAAATTTTAATAAAGTATAATATACTAGGCTATATACTAGGCTCTTTCAGAAGTGTGTTTTGATAAAGCATACTCTATTATAAATCTGGATGTAATGTACATTGAACACCATCATTTCTTTTGCTCGTT
The DNA here is from genome assembly GCA_947648045.1 of Beta corolliflora. Classification (NCBI taxonomy): domain Eukaryota; kingdom Viridiplantae; phylum Streptophyta; class Magnoliopsida; order Caryophyllales; family Amaranthaceae; genus Beta; species Beta corolliflora. Next base: position 3,472,477 of record CANSZD010003019.1, read on the forward strand.
GCTCATTTAGAGAGCCAAAAATAGTCTTGATTGAGTAAACGGTACACCCAGGTGATGTGCGGTATATATTCTCCCAATTTACTTGGTGCATTAATAACGAGATGAAACTATACTGTTTGTAATTCCTTGTTTTTTTGTTCTACTAGTGGTTTAAACATTAAAAAAAAATGACATTAATTTTTGTTGAGTTATACATATATATAAGAAAAAATGTATTTGTGTGAAATTCTGGTAAATGTATATGTTCAAAGATTCAATGTCCATGATTTTTGCTAATGCATACCTAAAGATGTACTTATAAAAGTAAAAAAAAAAATGTGCATTGAAAATTATATAGAGATAAATGTTCAGAAGTAAAAGTATTAAGGATCATCTGCCCATTTCATCTAAAAAAATTCAATAAAAAGTCGATTAGAGTTAAGGTTTCCTTCCATAAAATATAACTATGCAATATAACACATTTTATATTATAGTAATATATATTAAAAAAAATTAGTGACACTTACAAATTACGACCATACTAAAGAAGCTATATATTATGATAGTTTATCCTACGAATTTAAAGAAAAATGTCATATTACCAGACAACCCTTTATTATATATTATACTTTTGATAAATTGGTAATGCTACTTTAATTTATTGATATTTCATATTCTTAAATACCTTAGAATTTCGATTTCCATATTATTGTTATTCGTATTACTCTATAAAATGGTCCCAATGTTATTATTGAATCATTACTTCCCTTCAAAGGTTAGATATCTTTATCACTAAGATATTTTAAAAGCCTATAATAACACCTTAGGGTCCGTTATGTTCAACTTATTTTAACTTATATAAGATTTTATAAGATAAGATCAGATAAGATAAGATAAGATCAGATAAGATAAGATAAGATAAATAAGATGTTAGACACACACAATAAACTATCTTATACGATAAGATAAGATCAGATAAGATAAGATAAGATTTTATAAGATCTTATAAGATAAGATAAGATAAAATAAGTTGAACAGAACGGACCCTTAGTATAACAATATTTGCTAAAAGAAACTATAATTCAGCATCAATATCAAAGAACACCTACATATATTGTGCTTCACATTCATAATAGCACAAACAAAGTTTTCAAAATAAAATATACTTATAGTATTATATATTAAACGACTCATCTATATATATAGAACTCTGGCTGACTATAATGCATATAAACTCAAGCCAGTCACAGAGTCACTATATACACATCTCTACTTTGCATACAAGGATTTATGAAGATACAACTATCCCATCATTGCAATTCTTCAAAAAGTTGAACAAAAATATCATCGAAAATCTATACTTTTTGTCATTTTAGAAAAAAAAATTTTATAAGGGTACTCATTCGAAGTACAAAACATCCATAAGCCAATAAACTCAGCTTGAACAAACCGGCTCAAGCCTTCAAGCCGAGCCGAGCTGATTGGACTGTCCTTTGTACAATAAATAAGCATGGTATAATTCTATGGGCATAAAGAATATGCTGACTTTGTCCACCAACCAATCAGAAAATTTCTTTTTAATTTATTAAAAAACAAAATAAACAGAGAAAAAGGCCATGTTCAAAGTTGGTGACATCTTCAACGAAGAAATAAAAAAAAGGAAAAAGAGGTGATTAAATAATAATAATTTATATAGTGAAGATAAGAAGAAAAAAAGTTAAATGTTGAAGGGCATATTTTAAGGCACGAAAGTTTATACGCAATGAAAGAAAAGCATATCGGCATATTATTACAAAACTCAAGAATGTGCGGATCTTTACTTGGTATATTCTTGGATCAACTAAGGAATCTTTGATTATTGAGCCCCAAAATCTACATTTTATGTTCAAATTTTGTCAAATTTGACCTTTCTTTTTATCATTATAAACTTTGAACTTTCGTTGTCTCTATTATGATTAAGAGAGAGGAAATTCAAGAGTAGTTGTTGAAAGAAAGAATTGTTCAAATATGAATTTCATATATAACTGACTTTCTCAGAGTGTTTCGCTCAAGTTAAGCTCAAGTATAAGTGTAAGACTGATATATTATATAGTTTTATACTGTTAAGGATATTTCTTGCCATGATTTGACAAGTAACGTGCATGAACGAAAGTTCAAAGCTTTATATTTTCAGATTTGAATATATAGTGTATTAGGATACTCGATGCCATGCAGGTCTACGTACTGAATTGAATTTGAGTTGTTTATTACCAAAGAATATGCTTCAATATTGAGCTTTATATACAAGAATGCTTCAAACTTTTTCAGCCAAATAATTTAAATTCAATGAATAGTTGATAAAATCAAAGTATGACCATCTTTATATTATATGATAATATATAAAGTATAGTTTTAACTTGGAATAAATCACAATATAATAATTGTATATTCCAGACATATTCATTTTATTTTTTGATGTACATATATGGTTTTGTTGGAGCAATACCCCTTTCTTTTTTCAAAAATATTGGACATTAGTAGGTAACAGTGTTATAAGAGCAGTCCAAGCTTTTTTTCACTCTGGAAAAATTCTAAAAGAGATTAATCATACTTTTTTAGCTTTAATTCCAAAAATTGATAACCCCTCTACTGCTAATCATTTTCGTCCTATTAGTCTTTGTTCAACTATCTATAAAATAATCTCAAAAATTCTCACTAATAGATTGAAGGATGTTATGGGTCAAATTATTCATCCTCTTCAAGGAGCTTTTGTTCCGGATCGTCTTATTCAAGATAACATTTTAATTGCTCATGAAATCTTTCAATCTTTTAAAAATAAATCTGGTTCTACGGGTTGGATTGCTATTAAGTTAGATATGGAGAAAGCTTATGACAGATTAGAATGGCATTATATTTTTACGACCCTAGATAAGTTGGGTTTTGCCGCGCAATGGATAGAGTGGGTCAAGGCCTGTGTTTCTTCTACTTCTTTTTCAGTCTTGATTAATGGAATTCCAGGTGACAAATTTTCCCCTTCACGAGGGATTAGGCAAGGAGATCCCCTCTCCCCTTATTTATTTATTCTGTGTGCAGAACTGTTAGCTAGATTACTTTCTTCGACCGCCTCTAGCCCTACTAAACCAATAGGTGTGCCTATTGGAAAACAGTATGAGAGTTCCGTTTCTAACTTTTGCGAGATGATACCATGATTTTTGCTAAAGCTAACAATTATAGTTGCTTGCTTATTCGTCAAATTCTAGATAAATATTGCTCTATGTCCGGCCAATTAGTCAATTACCATAAATCTTCTTTCCGAAGGTGTACGGCAAATGTGTTGAAGGAGGATAAATGTAATTTTGCTTCTATTTTGGGAATGCAGGAAACAGATAACTTGGGTGACTATTTGGGTTGTCCCATTATTAACACAAAGGTTACCAAAGAAACTTTTAGCTCAGTTGTAAGTAAAACGACTAGTCAACTTCCAAAGTGGAAAGCCAATGCTCTTTCCCAGCGTGTCGTTCGTTCTCCCGCAATCTAACCTTTCGCTAAATCTAACTACCTAATGCAAAGTTTTTCGCTTCCTAAATCTATTCTTTCCAGTTTGGATAAAACTTATAGAAATTTCTTTTGGAATAAGGAAACTTCTAATACTTCTCCTAATCTTATTGGTTGGGATCGCATTTGCAAGCCTAAATCGGCTGGTGGTTTAGGCTTCCGCAAGGCTCAAGCTAATAATCAAGCTCTCCAAATGAAGTTGCTCGGAGAATTATCAAAGATGATAATAATTTATGGGTTAAATTGGTCCGTAAAAGGTACATTAAATCTCATTCTATTCTCTCGATTAAAGCCTCTAAATCAGCGTCCTGGCAATGGCGTAATCTTCTTAGCTTGCGTGATATTTTTAAAAAAGGTCTTCGGTGGCAAATTGGTGATGGTAAGTCTATTAAGTTTTGGTCGGATAACTGGTTATTTCAATATCCTCTTCGTTCTATTATTACTCCTACCCCTGGTTCTGAAGATACAGACGTGAGTAGTTGCATCACGTCTTCTAGACAATGGGATTCCCAACTCTTACTTTCCTTAGTACCCCCTCATATTGTTTCCCAAATTTGTGCTATTTATATCCCGTCTGAGCTGCAATCAGATAACCTTGTTTGGGGGCTCACTGCAGATGGCGAGTACTCTGTTAAGTCAGGGGCTCTGCTTGCCCAGGGCTTTCTTCCCTCCCAGTTAGAAAAAGTAGAGTATAATTGGATTTGGAATCTTAAGATTCCTCCAAAGATTAAGAATTTTCTCTGGAAAGCTTGTAATGATGGTCTTCCATCTAAGGTTCGGTTGGAGAAAAGCCATATTTTTTTACCCCAGCAGTGTGTTTTCTGTAATAATGGCGGTGAATCTATTGGTCATCTTTGTTTTGCATGCCCTTATACTTTAGATATTTTTTCTCATCTGCATGCTAGTTTTGATTGGCCTTCTCCTCCTTCTTGTTTAAGGTCTATTAATCTGTCTTCCTTTAGATCTGTTTTGGAAGCTTGTCTTAGTCTTACTTCCAAGTTAGATATTTCGAAATTCTCTTTTGTGTGGTGGTTTGTTTGGTTTTTCAGGAACAAGATTATTTTCAATGATGAAACTGTGTCTTCGAGGAAGGCTAGTTTTATTATTAGTAATTATGTGTCCTCTTGGTCTAAAGCTTTTTCTTCGGAAGAGTTGGGTTCTTTGCCTCCCAAGGCAGCTGCTCCAAGGTCTAACATTCCTCGCACGGGGATTGGCTCTACTTGGTGTCCTCCTAATCCAGGTTTTTTTAAGCTTAACTTCGATGGTTCTAAGCTCTCCAATGGTAGTTATGCTTTAGGTTTTTCTATTCGTGATTCTAATGGTAATCCTGTTTTAGCTGGGGGCCACTCTCTTGGTTTCAACACCTCTATTCTCCAGGCTGAAGCCTGGGGGCTTAAGGAGGGTATCCTTGCATCTCTTTCCCTTAATATCTCTAAGTTGATTATTGAAGGAGACAATCTTGCTGTTATCAATGCAATTAGGAATGATTGGAAAGTTCCCTGGGAAATTAATAATATTGTGGTTGATATTAATGCTAACCTTCTTAAGTTTGATGACTATCAGGTTCAACACTGCTTTCGGGAGGCAAACAAGGTGGCGGATCTTATGGCGCATCGTGGTCACTCTTTCACAGATCTCTTATATCTCTACCCTCCTTTTGATGTTGATTTCTCTCTTTTCGTCCGCAAGGATGTTTTAGGTTGGCCTCCTGATTAAGGGGCCTTCCTAAGTTTTCTTTCCTTATCAAAAAAAAAAAAAAAAAATACATTGCAGGTATTGTATTTCACTTGCAAAATTATGACGTGGAAGCAAAATATGTTCAATTGCATGACACACTTTTAAATTAACTTGCACTTTCCTTTTTTGTTTTGAACTTGCACTTTTCTTTTTTGTTTTGAACTTGCACTTTTTCTTTCTTTTTTTGAACTTGCTCTTTAGGTGTGATTTGTGAAGGCGGTAGTTATTATCAGATAAAAAAAACATATTGTAGTTATTTTCATTGCCACAACTTATTGAAGTACTCCCATTTGAAGTATTTTTTTAAATAATAATAATAAGGCATTATCCTTCAAAAAAAAAAATAAGGCATTAACAGTAGGAGAAACGTTGGGGGTGAGATTTTCTTATCCTATGTCCCACTCTCAAGGGGTCTTACCTGCATAGGTTGGCATTAACTTGCGAGATCCAATAAGACATTTCTCCTTACCATCCTCAAAAAAATGGAGAGACAAAGGGAGCTTGGAGATTTGAGTTTTTTTTTTCCTTTTGGGAGGGGGGTATATATGGGTAAAAGGGAACTTTTAACATTTAATGTGCGCCATTTTTATTAATTGCAGGTGTTATTTTTAGGTGTAGGTGTTATATAATAAAAAGAGAGTTGAGATGTGGTGCGCTGAGGCTTTGGCCATCCAGTGGAGGTTGTCTTTAGCTCACAAAAGAGGCATCCGCAAGGTGGTGGTCGAGAGTGTTTGATTACAATCAAAGCTATCCAATGTCGTGAAGTTGGAGTGACCATATTTCATATGTTAGATGAAGACATTTTAGAGATTGCTAGTACTTATGATATTATTAGTTTTTCCTTTGTTAAGCGGAACATTAATAAGGTTGCCTACTATTCAGCTCACTCTACCACGGTGGAAGTGGGAAAGAGAGTTTGGGACAATGTTCTTCCTTCTGTAATTGTGGATTTGACTCACTCTGATTTAATGAATTAATCCATTACCGGATTCCCAAAATTTACTTCAACAACTAGTTTTGTCGAACATGTCTAAGTGTTTACATGTTAGGAGTACAACTTACCATCTTTATTTATTTCAGTTTTTAACTAAATAGAATCATTCAATAAATATGTAGATTTTTTAAGTTTATCACATGACACTATTACACCTCTACTCTTCCCCATGACTCATGTGGATTTGGTCACCTTGATCACCCCCCCTAAAGAACATAAATTTAAATCAATGGCTCTGATCGAAAGGACTAGGATCTAGGAATGAAAAAAAAAAGTGTTCCAAAAATAAATAAAAGAATAAATAAACATTTCTTTTTTGCCTTGATCGAGAAGCATATCCAAAAGTTACCAGGCCCATAAACATAGTATGAAAATGCGGGTGGTGAAATAAGAAATTCTGTTGGACCAAATTCGAACGCATGAAATGTGCCTTTTTAAGGCATTTTATGGGATATTCCAAAATGCCTATCTTTAACTCGAGGGCCACTTCTTTATTCTCTAAAAAGTACATTCTCAATTGGCTTGCCTTTTGTGTATATTTATTTTTCTCCTATCAAAATTAACTCATACATTTATATGAGTTCTTAGATCTGAATTAATCTTAAAGTTATATTAAAATTTGTCATATGTAGACTAAAGTAACAAAATGTTTTTTTAAAAACTTCGACAACAAATAATGTTTACATAAATAGATTTGATAATGTCAAGGTAAAAATACAGGCATTCTAGGATCGTTTTTTTGTGTGTGTTTTTTAAGAACATATTGGTGTTTTAACAATATCAAATTTCCACTTTAATATCATTAGATAGAATTTTATGGACATCATTTATCGTCGAAAATATTTATGTACGTTTCCTTAGTTCGGACTATGGCCCATAATTCAATCTATCTACATCTATTTTTCCTAAATAATACTCAAAATATAGATTAATAAGACCAATTATGTACTAGAATTTTCATTTTTAAGCTGTTAAATCAATGAATAACTTATTCGAGTGTCACTTGAACTAGAATTATTCAATTCAACAATTATTTTTTAGAGTAAAGAGAGGTCTCCTTAATCAATTTTATTATGAGATAGTTTTTCTCAAATATTTCATAAAGGAAAATGGGAAAACAAAGAAAACATGGAATAAGTAATATAGAAATCACCAAATCAGTATTCCAGCATTACAAATTCTTTACAAGCACTAAGGGTCCGTTCTGTTCAACTTATTTTAACTTATATAAGATTTTATAAGATCAGATAAGATCAGATAAGATAGGATAAGATAAGATCAGATCATATAAGATCAGATAAGATAAAATAAAATGTTAGACACACTCAAGTATCTTATAAAATAAGATAAGATAAAATAAGATAAGTTAAGATAAGATAAGATAAGATCAGATAAGATAAGATCAGATCAGATAAGATAAGATAAGATCAGATCAGATCAGATAAGATTTTATAAGATCTTATAAGATAAGATAAGATAAGACAAAATAAGTTGAACAGAACAGACCCTAACTTGATTAAGTGACGAACTTACTTACAGACATACAAAACCATAAGTCAAAGATAATAAAGTTTAATCACGCTAACAACTACCAAAACATTGTTTATATTTTATAAATGCACAAATTTTTCCTTTGCTTTTTAAAAGATCCACAAATCACTTCTTTATTATATGAACTTTTTAACTAGGATTATTGACAAAATATGAATTACGGAATAATATTTATTTTTTTTAACAGAATTACAAAACAATTAAAAGAAATATATATATATATATATATCTATATATATATATTTTGGTATACTTTTGCTGTTTTCTTTTAATCTGTTACCCATATTGGGCTCTGGCTTTGCTGAGTGGGCTCTCTATTGCCTGGGCTCTTGCGAGAAATTCTCTTGAGACTTTTGGGCCTAGTTTTTTTTTTTTTTTGAAAGGAGACTTTTGGGCCTAGTTCATGAAGGTTTATCCTCCTTTTATATTATTTATTTCAATTTTGTTGCACCCCTAAAAAAAAGAGAGCTTTAAAACCATCAATTGGTTCATCAATGATCAAACTCTTTTTCTTTTGTTGCAATTTATTATACTTATTGTTTTAGCTTATTCTCAAAGATGTCGATAGAATGTGCCAAATGAAGTAATCAAAATTAGTCAATTAGATGAACTAATTCATAATTAAACTCCTATAGGCAAAAATTGATGACATAGTAGTACTATACACATGCTATGAGGACTTTTATAAAGGTTCCATTTTACCAAAATAAAAAAGAAAAGAAAAGAAAGAGCAAAATTGCTGACATAAATAACATCAACAGATATCAATATATGATATCAAATGTGCAAAGGATGAAGACACGATAATTTCATGTGAATGGTTGTTTGAACAAATGCGTTGGGAATCATTGGAACATATTTGTATCATAGAGGTGGCAATTGACTTATAAGTATTGTCAATTTCTCAAAAGATAATTAATAAAGTTCTTCATCTACATATTGTCATTATATTAGCTTCATTAATCATTCATTCATATGAATCTTTTAATCATACACAAAAGTGTTAATGGGCCATTACAAGTAAGTAATAACCGGCTCTTTGCATTGTTGAAGAGTCCATACTAGGAGGTCTCTGATATGATATAATTGCATCAAGCATATAGAATATAGGATCTTGAATTTTGTCACTTTTTATTAACCAAATGGGTGTCACCACTCACCAATGACTGGGATTTTGCGGTGCATGATGTTGATGCTCTATATATTTTCAAATTTGGGCGGTTATATATGTAATTTTTTTACAACAATCTTTTAGGCATTTGGTAAGATGGAAAATGATGGGATAGTCCATATGCTTATGCATGTCTATTTTTGTATCTAAAATTCTAAATAGCTGATTGAAATAATTAAAAATCTGTTGCATAGGGTAAAGGTCGGAAAAATGACTAGAGTTTCTATCAAGATGTCCATTAAACTGGATGTAAACTTGCACCCTCTAAAATTCACCTCTCGCAAATGTTCAGCACATCAGCATGTGATAAGAGGTAGAATGTGAGTGAGGCACTGTATAATAATGATTTTTGTAAAGTTTCATAGAATAACAAACTCTACGTTTGATATAATTTGCTTGCTCATGATGTCCCTTTTTAGTTGCAACATTCACTTTATGCATGTGAGATATTATTTAAAAAGTTTCAACTACAATAAAATAATCATTCTATGTCTTTTCACTTATTACATGAGACAATTGCTTTTACACGGTTCTAAGAGCAATATCCAATGGTTAGTATCGTCATGTATGTATATAAAGATATCAATGGTCAAAATTGCCTATAATTTTATCGGAATTGGCGTGTGATAGTCATGGATACTTAGATTGGTATAGAAGATTATCAGTAGGTCCATCCCGGAAGTTTATTGGGTTTTCGATGGGGAAAATGAATTGGGTCAGAGTCTTGACTTGGCAATGCCAGGCCTTAAGATTTAATTGGATCCTTGCCTTGTAGTTCTTTATTCTTAGAAGACCAACACTTGGGCCCTCCTCTGTTTTGTTGTTTCTACAGCCCAACCATGGAATTTCCTTGATAAAAGATCAAATCTCACATCCTTCTTAATGGGTTTATTAGCTAACTCATATAGTAATGGGTTTATTAGCTAACTTATATAGGGACAAAGGGAAGAAGGTAGAACTCCATTCTAATAGGGGCCGTATGCCCGTATATAGTAATGTTCCGAGGACGTTATACCATAATACCAACATTCGATATATTTCCTAAAATGGTATTCATTTTGGGATGCATGCCAAGATCACGCGGCGATGGGTGTTATATATATTATATATAATTACATAGTAATTTGATAAAGGCCAACCATATCTTATTTGCCTATAACTCAATGCAGTAAGTGCAATAATACATTTTGTGATTTTAATTTAACTCTCAAATCTGCATACCCTAGTCCTTCGACAGTTCGATTATAAGTTAACTCCTCTGCCCCCCCCTCTCTCTCTCTCTCTATATATATATATATATATATATATATATATATATATATATATATATATATATATATATATATAAGAATAGGATCTTTGTGAAAACATTTCTTAATCCGAAAACCGAAAACGGGATAACTATTACCACTTTTAGGGCAACTTTATATATTTTAAGGGTAACTTTTACCGGTTTTAGGGTAACTAGATTATATTAAGGATAATTTTATGTATTTCAAGGGCAACTTTATATATTTTAAGGGTAACTTTTTACCAGTTTGGGGTAACTATATTATATTAAGGATGACTTTATATATTCCAAGGGCAACTTTATATATTATAAGAAGTAACTTTTACCACTTTTAGGGTAACTTTGAGTATTATAACAAGTAACTTTGGTGATATGCAATCAATCTTCTTTCAATTTTTATTTTCAAAATCTTTCGTTTCATGTGGTAAGTCTAGTTTTATGCTTTTGGCGTCCTCTTTGTTATTTTTATCTTGTTCATTATGGTATAGCATAATATGTGTTTTATTAGTTTCCCAAATATTGTTATTTGTTGTTGTTTTAAAGCTATTTGTTACCTCCTCTCTCTCACATATCTTTGACGAATTTCATACAACCTATTAGCTCAATTGGTAGAGCATTGTGTAATACACAACGATGTAGGTTCGAATCCTGCATAGGTTTAACTATAATCAAAGTTACACTAAAAGAAGTTACCCTTAAAATATATAAAGTTGCCCTAAAAGTGGTAAAAGTTACCCTTAAAATATATAAAGTTACCCTAAAAGTGCTAAAAGTTACCCTTGAACATATATATAAAGTTACCCTAAAAGTGCTAAAAGTTACCCTTGAACATATATATAAAGTTACCCTAAAAGTGCTAAAAGTTACCCTTGAAGTATATATATAAAGTTACACTAAAATTGCTAAAAGTTACCCAAAAATTGCTAAAAGTTACCCTGTTTTCAGTTTTCAGATTAACAGTTGTTTTCAGCGGATCCTACCCCTATATATATATATATATATATATATATATATATATATATATAAAACTAATAAAGTGCAAGTTACATAGTGATAGAGTATAGAAGTATATCACAATAAAGTAAAAGACCGAATACGTATTAATTAGGGGGTAGAGCAATAATTTCTACTAAGGAGCTCCTCTATCATTTGCAATGCAACTCTCTCCTCTTCATCCATTAACAAATGATGAGCTTGATCACAAATTTCCCCAAAAGCACCATTAGTTGATGGAAATAGTATTGACATATTTTCTATTCGTTTTTCTTGCCTCTCTTGTTCTTTGTTAATACTCTCTTCTTGATCAGTATCCACTTTAACATCCTTATTTTTCGCAAATTTAACTATTTTGACCCATTTCGAGCTAGGACTTGGACCAATGCGGTTTTGCCAAACACCGATATATGAATTCTCAATGTCGAGCCTTAGACAGGTTAGCGAAGAGGATGGAACCCTATTGGACTTGCAGAGCTTGTCATGAAGCACTTGGGATAAGCTTTCATGAGTAGTGGTGGAAGATGATGCTAGGTAATTAATCCCTTTTAGTTCACCAATTTCTTGAGAGGGTGGGAAATTGGTCTTAGCATTTCTTCAACACATAATAATTGCAGCTTGGTCATATGCTTTTGCTGCTGCTTCTGCTGTATTAAAAGTGCCTAGCCACGCCCTCTTCTTACTTGACGTAGGATACACATACAAAACAACAAAGACATTAATTAGAATACATGAAAAAAACTTCATAACTTGTTCATGTACTTTTTCCCTAAGTTTAGAGACACACTCCAGAACTTTTTCAAAATGGAATATAGTATAAGATGCTAACAAATGATAAATGTAACATAACAAAAATTAGCCTACACATACATGGTTAGTGAAGTTTATATGAAATTAGTTGATAATGTAAAAACAAGTAATTTTTGCCTCTACGAGAAAATTTTTGTGGAAGCAAATTAAAGAACAAGACATATGTAGTGGCTACATGGTTAGAACGAACTTCGAAGGTGCAACTATAATAATGAATATATCTTCCTGATTCGAGGATCAATAACAATAATACTAGTTATCCCGGGAATAAAACAACATATTGGACCAAAGATGTCATGCAACAAAATTCCATATCTAGTGATGAATGAGCTAGTTACAGTAACATATATTTATTTTAATTATATAGTAATAAACTTATTACAATATTATTTTAAGACGAATATCCAAATTTCATTCACATGTGCATACTGTCAAAATAAAGTTGTCATACTACTACCTCAAAATAAACTATTAAAGTGGCAATCAATTTCGGATATTGTAAAATATGTTATACTAGTAAAAGAAATAAGACTTAGAGCCCGTTTGGTTCACTATTTTTAGGCTTCAAGAAACGGAATCGATTACCGACTCCCTTTCTTCATGTTTGGTTCAACCCCTCACCAATCTATTCCATTACTGGGTGGTAATGGACTCCTCCAATTTGTTACCTCTCCCCCCCTCAAGTAGCAAAATCCATTAGTTGGTGGTAATAGTTACCATTCCATTTCCATTACATGGCTTGAACCAAACACCCAATAACTATAAACATTTTTATTACCATTCCCCTCCTTTATTTATTTCCATTCCCTTTCCATTCCATATCTTGAACCAAACGACCCCTTAGAAGTTACAATAATAGAGCTTGTCTGAACGTCTATGTGTTGGAGTCTCTGAAGACTCCAATAAGGACGCGCTGGTAAATTCACTTAATGGTCATTTAAGTTGGCAATAAATAGAGTCAAGTTGGTACCATGTTAGATTGTTAAGTTACAATTTGGTAACAAAATAAAGTCAAGTTGATATTAAATTGTAATTTGGTACCAACTTAACCTTATTTTGGTAGCAACAATACGGTACCAAATATAGTCAGGTTGGTACTAAAATTGTAACATGGTATTGGTACCAACTTAGCTTTCGTTGACACCAACTAAGGGCCTGTTCTCCCCAGCTTATTTTCAGTTCAGTTCAGTTCAATTCAGTTCAGTTCAGTTCAGTTCAGTTCAGTTCCTAAATTATTATCATTACTATAAATTAGTTATAATTTAATTCAGTTCAGTTCAATTCAATTCAGTTCAGTTATTTTATGCCGAAGAGAACAGACCCTAAACTGTATTTTGGTATTAACTTACTCTTTAACTCCAAATCCTGTTACCAACACTTTGTTGCTCTGAACTACCATATTATTGAACAAATTACGGTAATCTATTTAAACCAATCACTATGCAATATTATTTTGGGTGAAGAATATCCTAGTCTCATTCATCTATGTTCTGAATTAAGTTGTCATAGTGTTAGTTCAAAATTTTCACTAGAGACCATTACATTAGGTCATAGAGAGTCTTTATCAATAAAGTCAAATAAAAAAGGCTTACAGTAAAGGATGACGAATCTCAGATACCCAAGATCCCCATCGTCGTTGCCTAACTCCTCTATATTTCTGAGAGGATACCATCCTCTTTTTTTTTAGTATAGCTCTAGATTTAGTGTAGAAAGATCATAGAGAATGAAAGACCAATTTCATGAAAACGAGAGAAAATGGAAGATAATTTGGTAAACGTGTTTTGGGTAGAAGAAGAGAACAGCAAAGCATACAAGTGTACTGAGTATATATAAGAAAACTTGGAGTCTACAATGTGATAGAGATGGACTTTCCTACACTCCTATACGATGAGGGTCAAACCCTTACAACTTGGTTGGATAGTACGAAGTTCCTTTACACTTCGAACAAAACGTTTTTTGGGTGAATAGGCTCACAATAATTTATTTTGTACCCAAACTGACTTTATCACGCAGACATTGACTATATAATATTAGGGAAAAAAACCCGACTATAACATTGACTCTGAATTGCCTCTTTATATGACCTGGGTTCATGAGTAACAGACACAACAGCAAGGAAGTGTCTATGGCTATCAGAAAAATTACTATAATGAACATAGTTGGCTATAGGAAACCGCATACCTGAGGATGCGCAAAGAGCAGGCGAAGAGTTCGAAATGGGTGTTGGAGAGCAGGCCGAGTAGCAAATGTAATCAGAAAGATATGCTGGAGGACGTCGAGACCGGTGAATAGTAGTAGTAGCTGGAGTATCATGGGCATCTTGCGAGCTAGGTTGACGAGTAAGGCCAACTTCTGACGTGTTGGGCATGGATGTAGAAGGCAGCGATGACGCAACTTGCTGTTGATCATGAGATTGACGAGTAGACAGAGGATCAAGCACTGGTGCAGTGTTATTTGTGGAGGTAGTATGCATTGGTGATGCATTTTGAGGACTAGCACTGCTCCCCCTTACAGTGATATCACTAGAGCTGCTGTCCCTTGCAACGGATCCCCTAGTATCATACACTGTACCAAACTCCCAATCTATGGAAGTTTCAAACTCTGATGCAAAGGATGAAGTAGAAGGTGCACTGGAACTAGAAGAGTAGGGAAACACATTTTCTTGGAAACGAACATCTCGAGATACAAACATATCTTTGGTGTCCAAATCGAGAACCTTCCACCCCTTTTTGTTTGATGAGTAACCCAAGAACACGCATCGACGACTCCGAGAGGCAAATTTGTCTTTCCGTCGTAGTTGATTATGCACATAACATATTAACATAAACACCCAAACACCTTTAATTGTGTTAGGAAGTATTGTATATTTAGGACTCTAAACATTATTTGTTTAGGATTAGATTTCATTATTATTCATAAACTAGGATTTCTATAATTCCCAGGACTCTTGTACTATATATTCAGATTTACATCAATGATAACACAACACAAATTCATCATTAATCAATATCTTAGCATGGTATTAGAGCAAACCTAAATTTTTTCTCTCTCTCGCAACTTTTCTCCATGGCTGGCGATGGCGACCAACAAAACACGCCACCACCACCTCCTCCTCCGCCCACAGCAGCCCCACTTAAATATAGCATCCCCCTTCTACCTTGGCACGGGCGACCGACCCGGGGATTTCATCACTCCCACCGCAAGTTCAACTCGCTCTCGAAGCCCGCCATAAGTTCGGATTTTTAGATGGATCCATCGTGGCAGCCGAGCCTTCTTTCACTATGTCTGACTGGACTACAGTCAATGCTATGCTGGTCTCCTGGATTCTTAATACAATTGATCCCGAGGTTAAAGGTACGTTGACAAAATATCGCGAGGCTAAACGTCTTTGGGACCATCTTAAAACTCGGTTTGCTACCATTAATGGTCCTCGTATTCAACAATTAAGATCTTCAATAGCACGTTGTGAACAACCTAAATCTATGCCTGTTTCTGTTTATTATGGCAAACTTAATTCTTTGTGGGAAGAATTATTTAAACATGTTCCTTTAATTTCATGTACGTGTTGTTCTAATTGTACTGCTGGATCCACTCATGCTACATACCGTGAAATTGAAAAACTACATGATTTTCTTATGGGTCTAAATTCTGAATATTATTCCCGACTTCGCACACAAATTTTATCAACTGACCCTCTCCCATCATTGGATCGCGCCTATCAACTCGTCTCTCAAGACGAGCGTGTTCGTCTAGCAAAATCCGAGAATCCCCAGTCGAGTGAGGTTCTCGACTTCGTAGCCCGCACTGATCCGTCTCGTGGGCGTGGCTAATCAGATAGGCCCACCTGCTCCTATTGCAACAAACTGGACCATGAGGCCTCGGTCTGCCGCTCCAAATTACTATGCTCCAACTGCAATAAAACAGGACACGAGGTCCAAACTTGCTATGAGCTTGTGGGCTACCCCGACAACGGGCCCAACTCGTCACGCTCTTCTCACGGTGGGCGCGCATCTGTAGGACGTGGCCGAGGCCCACCAAAGGCAAATGCCGTGGCCTCTTCTCCATTGCCTGCCTCTTCGTCTGCATCATCCGAGCCATCCACTCTCTTCTCTGCTGATCAATGGAAGGTTCTTGCCGGTCTTCTTGGCAACGCTCAATTGCCTCCTGAACGGCTTAATGGTATGTTTGATTCAAATTCATGGATTATTGACACAGGGACTACTCATCATGTCACCGGTGACTCTTCTTGGTTCTCTGATTTAGTTGCTATTGATCCTTGTCCTGTTGGTCTTCCTAATGGTGATTCAGTAATTCCCATTAAAAAGGGTTCCGTGTGCATATCTCCCACTATCACTCTATCTAATGTCTTATTGGTGCCTAAGTTTGGTTGCAATTTACTTTCTATTTCTTAACTCACTAATGATTTGCACTGTATTGTCCAATTTTCTTCTTCTATGTGTGTTATACAAGACCAACTGAAGGAGCTGATTGGAACGGGACGAAAAAAGGATGGACTTTACTACTTCGACGGCGGCGGTCATGTGGCGCCTCCAGCTTCTGTTCATGCTGTTGTTTCAGAGTTCGAGTTACGACATCGTCGAATGGGTCACCCTTATGAGAAAGTAGTAAAGTTGCTTCCCCCTTTATGTGGTCATAAGGGTAGTATAGATCATAATTGTGAAATTTGTTTTTGTGCTAAACATCCTAGAGATAAGTTTCCTCTTAGCATTAATAAAGCTTCTCGCATCTTTGAGAAAATACATTGTGATTTATGGGGTCCTTATAGGCATCTATCCTCTTGTGGAGCCCATTATTTTTTAACTATTGTTGATGACTTTTCTAAAGCTGTATGGATATATTTAATGGAAGATAAAACAGAAGTCTTTCGTATGTTTATGAATTTTGTTGCCATGGCTGATCGTCAATTTTCTTCTACCATTAAGATTGTTCAAAGTGATAATGACACTAAATTTAATTGCCTAAATGATTATTTTAATGCCACCGGTATTCTTTTTCAAACCTCTTGTGTGGCTACTCCCCAGCAAAATGGTCGTGTTGAACGAAAGCATAAACATATTTTAAATGTCAGTAGGGCCCTCCTTTTTCAAGCCAACATACCTATCTATTTTTTGGGGGAAAGTGTCCTTACTGCAGCTCATCTCATAAATCGAACTCCCTCCCCTCTCTTGAATAATCAATCTCCTTTTGCAGTTCTCCATGGTACTTTACCTGCTTATGAGACCATAAAAACATTTGGCTGTCTTTGCTTTGCTCACAATTACAAAACAAAAGGAGACAAATTTGCTAGTAGAAGCAGAATATGTGTCTTTGTGAGGTATCCTTTTGGCAAAATGGGGTGGAAATTATTTGATCTTGACACTAAGGAATTTTTTGTGTCTCGCGATGTTAAATTTTTGGGTTTTTATATGATATACCCCCTGCGTTTTTTAAAATTCTATAATGTACCCCTAATGTTTTTTTATTCTACATTGTACCCCTGTGTTTTTTAAGTTTTCTACATATAGTACCCCTAGTGTGTATTAATGAAAACGGACGTTAAACATTTTCGAATTCCCACCCAAACCTCCCCATCCCCTCCACCCCAGCCCCCTCCCCCTCCCCTCCCCTCCACCGCCGCAGCCTCCCAATCCCCTCCCCGCCCGCCCAGACCCCCTCCCCCTCTCCTCCACCGCACCCCCCCCACCCTCTCCCCTTCGATTTCCCAGCCCCCAACCCCCTCCCCTTCGATTTCCCGTAGCCCCCCACCCCCCCCCCTTCGATTTCCATGCCCCCCACCCCCTCCCTTTCGATTTCCCGTTGCCCCCACCCCCTCCCCTTCGATTTCCCCGGACCCCCACGATTGAATCTGGGTTGATTTTTATAAAAAATATTGGTGGTTGCGGCGGTCATGGTGGTTACGGTGGTGGAGGAATGGGCTGGCGGCGGTCATGGTGGTTGCGGGG
This sequence comes from Beta corolliflora, assembly GCA_947648045.1. NCBI lineage: Eukaryota > Viridiplantae > Streptophyta > Magnoliopsida > Caryophyllales > Amaranthaceae > Beta > Beta corolliflora. The sequence goes on from CANSZD010003019.1 coordinate 3,490,500, forward strand.
GTGGAGGGAGAGGGGGGGGGCTGGGCTGGGGGGGGCTGGCAGGGGGGATGCTTGAGAGAGAAGCCCAGAAATGCAAAGAGATAATGGTAAACGTTACGTTCATTTAACGTAGGGGTACTATGTAGAAAACTTAAAAAACACAGGGGTACAATGTAGAATAAAAAAACATTAGGGGTACATAATAGAATTTTAAAAAACACAGGGGTATATCATAGAAAAACCCTAAATTTTTTTAGGATGTTTTCCCTTTTCTCACTCCCGAAGATGTTAATATTGATCCCTATGCTCTTGTCCCTAATTATGATGCTCCTATTCATCATGACTTCGCCTACCTTGAATATCATGATTCTTCTCAAACTCCCATTCCCCCAAATAATCCTCCAAATTCCTCACAAAAGCCCACATCCCATTCCCCACCTTCCTCCTGCTTCTCTTGGGCCTCGCGACCCACCCTTGCCCAATCCTCCACATGTCGCCCAGCAGGTCCGCCAAACCCTTCCTTCTACTTCTCCCTCACAAACTGGACCCCAGCCCTCTTCTTCCCAAGCCCAAAACAACCACACAGCCCACACGCCTGCGCCTACTCAACCCAGCTCTTCCTCCCAAATGGACCCTTCCTCTTTTCCTTCGGTCCCTGCGCCTACTCAACCCAGCTCTTCAATTGGGCCTGCGTCTGTGGACGCTACATCTCCTACTCCAAATTCCGCCTCCCCCACTACTTTGGGCCCTGATTCTGAGCAGCCTATGGGCCGGGGTTTTAGGGAAAAACATCCCTCTGTGTTACTTAAGGACTATGTTACTAATTCCGTTCAAGTGGATTGTCCATCCTCCTCTACTGCTCCTTCCTTAGCATCTTCAGGTACTCCTTATCCCATAGCTCATCATATTAATTGTGCAAATTATTCTGTGAAATATAGAAAGTTTCTTGATGCTGTTCTAACCCATACAGAACCCAAGTCTTTTAAGGAGGCTATGAAAGATGACAAGTGGAGAGCATCTATGCAAGATGAGATTAGAGCTCTTGAGGACAATGGTACTTGGACCTTGGAGCCCTTACCGCCGGGTAAGCGTGCTTTGGGGAGTCAGTGGGTATACCGTATCAAGTACTTAGCTAATGGTGAGGTAGAACGTTTAAAATCTCGCCTTGTTGTTTTTGGCAATCATCAGGAAGCTGGTATTGACTATAATGAGACATTTGCTCCTGTTGCAAAAATGACTACTGTGCGGGCTTTTCTTACTATTGCAGCTTCTAAAAATTAGGAGCTTCATCAGATGGATGTTCATAATGCTTTTTTGCATGGTGATCTCGAAGAAGAGGTTTATATGAAACCTCCTCCTGGTTTCGCAGGCACTAACTCCAATCTTGTCTGCAGATTACGAAAATTATTATATGGTCTCAAACAGGCTCCCCGTTGTTGGTTTGCCAAACTTGTCACAACCCTCAAAGAGTATGGTTTCCTTCAATCCTACTCTGATTACTCTTTATTCACTTATACTAAGAAAAATGTGCAGATCAATGTTTTAGTATATGTTGATGATCTCATTATTTCTGGGAATAATTCCGTTGCGTTACATACTTTCAAAACATACTTGAGTACTTGTTTCAAGATGAAAGATCTGGGCTCTTTGAAATATTTCTTGGGCATTGAAGTTGCCAGGAGTGACATGGGTCTTTTTCTTTGTCAGCGCAAATATACTCTTGACATTAGTTCTGAAGTTGGTTTACTAGGTGCCAAGCCTAGCAGCTTCCCCATCGAACAGAATCACCATCTGGCGCAAGCTACAGGCGCTCCTCTTACAAATGCTGCGGCTTATCGCCATCTAGTTGGTCGTTTGATCTATTTGGCAGTCACTACACCTGATCTTGCTTATTCTGTTCATGTCCTTTCTCAGTTTATGCAGGCCCCTCGCCAAGCGCATTGGGAGGCCGCCTTGCACGTTGTTCGTTATCTTAAAGGCACTCCTGATCAGGGTATTCTTTTGCGCGCTGATAGTGACCTCTCTCTACAGGGATGGTGTGATTCTGATTGGGCTGCTTGCCCCATTACTAGACGATCCTTGACTGGTTGGATTGTGTTCTTAGGTCATTCTCCTGTTTCCTGGAAAACAAATTAAAGAAACAACATACAATTTCCCGTTCTTCTGCAGAGGTTGAGTATCGTTCTATGGCTTCTGTCACTTGTGAATTAAAATGGTTGAAAGCTTTACTATTAAGCTTAGGGGTCAATCATCCCAAGGCTATTCCATTATTTTGTGATAGTCAATCTGCTCTACATATTGCGCATAATCCTGTCTTCCACGAAAGAACAAAACACATTGAGGTTGACTGTCACTTTGTTCGTGATGCTATTGTTGACGGTCTCATTGCTCCATCTTATGTCTCCACGAAGGCACAGTTAGCTGACATCTTCACTAAAGCTCTTGGCAAACAACAGTTTGAATTTCTTGTTTCCAAGTTAGGCATTCTTGATCATTCCCATGCCCAACTTGAGGGGGAGTGTTAGGAAGTATTGTATATTTAGGACTCTAAACATTATTTGTTTAAGATTAGATTTCATTATTATTCATAAACTAGGATTTCTATAATTCCTAGGACTCTTGTACTATATATTCAGATTTACATCAATGATAACACAACACAAATTCATCATTAATCAATATCTTAGCAAATTGGCTCAAAGAAGGAGGAGAACCAAAGAGTAATTCATGAGGTGTTTTACCTTCAAGAAGCTTCGTAGGTGTGCGATTAATAAGATACACGGCTGCTTGTACACATTTCCCCCAAAACTCAATTGGAAGGGAAGCTTGAAAACGTAGTGCTCGGGCAACAGCTAAAATATGACGATGTTTTCGTTCCACTCGTCCATTTTGTTGTGGAGTATGAGCACATGAAGTTTGGAATAATACTCCTTGATCAACAAAAAATTGTTTCAAAGGCTGAAGTTCAGTGCCATTATCTGAGCGAACAATTTTAATGTCCTTATTATATTGTCGTTTGACCATGACAAAAAAATCACGCATACAACTTGGAACTTCAGTTTTATCTTTTAGCAAGTATGCCCAGACACTCCGAGAATAATTATCAACGATAGTGAAAAAATAATGTGCACCAGTATAAGAAGATTTAGAGTAAGCACCCCATAAATCACAGTGAATTAAACCAAATAATTCAGTAGCTTTATTTTCACTAGAAGGAAAAACTGAACGTGTTTGTTTTGCACGATAACATACATCACATGACTCCAAAAGTTTGTTTATTTTACTACTACTAATTCCAGAAATAAACGACATATGCTGACTTGAGGGATGGCCAAGACGCTGATGTAAGAGCAAAGTTGTATCTGCAGAAGTTGCATGAGAAAGAGCTTTCTGGGCCACCGGCTGCAAATAGTATACCCCATTTCGAAACTCACCCAGTCCAATGGGCATCCTCGAATTACGGTCCTGTAATACGCACAACTTATCAGTAAAGGTCACAATACAAGAAGAGTCAAGAATCAGTTGACCAATAAAAATTAAATTGCATTTCATAGCAGGAACATATAAGACATTATGAAGAACTAAGGCAGAGCTAAGCCGAGCACTTCCTTGCTGAATAGCAGAAGTTTGTACTCCATCAGGAAGTGTGACTGGTTGTGGGGCTAACACAGAGCAATTAAATAAATTTTTTAGTGTTCCTGTCATGTGATGGGATGCGCCGCTGTCAAGTAACCAATGATCATTGGTCATAGAAGTCTTACCCGTCAGTTTCTCGGATGCGGAAGAGGACTCCAAGAGGCTTAGAAGACGCTGCATCTGTTCAGTTGTAAAACCAGGAAGTGAGGCAGGAGACTGTGAAGAAGTAGGTGCTCCATCAGAGGAGCGTGGAGCTTGTGTTGCGTGAGCAGCAGCAGGTGGGTGGTGTTGACCTCGTCCACTGCTACTGCCGCCTCTCCCTCTGGAATATAGGCCTCTCCCCCGCCCTCGATTAGAGTTAGGCGGATACCCAACTCGCTGGTAACAGCGTTCATAATCGTGGCCAGTCTTCTCACAGTAAGTACACACAAGTGGCGTGGGAGTTGTTGAAGATGGCTTTGTGCTGGTGACAGAAGATTGGGTCAAGGCTTGGACTGCAAAACTAACAGTTTCACTCTTGTCATCCCGATCACGGATGATAGTCCTATGACGCTCTTCTTGTGTAGCCATAGAAAAGGCTTTGTTAAGAGTAGGAAACGGATCCATACCCAAAATCTGAGTGCGAATAGCACCGAATTGAACATCGTCCAAACCCAACAAAAAATCATGGGTCTTTTCATTTTCAAACCGACCTCGAATTTTGGAAGCAGCAGAACAAGTGCATCCACAAGTTACATTAGCAGCACCATATAGTTCATCCCAGATGGATTTAAATTTAGTATAATAAGAGACTACGTTCATGCCTTGTTGACGAAGATTATGATACTGAGATTTCAATTGATGAATACGGGGGCCATTAACAACTGCATATCGCTCTTTTAAATCGGTCCACATTTCTATGGCAATCTTATGTCCAACCACACTAGGTTGAATTTCAATAGCAATAAAATTAAACATCCAACCGCAAATAGTTGAATTGTTAGCACGCCAAGCAATAAATTCCGGGGATTTTTCATCAGTTGGGCAAGTAATTTCCCCATTAACGAAACCTTGCTTATTCTTTCCCTCCAACCCATTCATTATAGCTTTGGCCCAAACATCATAATTTTCACCAGTCAAGATAAATTTGGTGAGGGACATACCTGAACCCTCTGAGGGGTGAAGAAAATAAATCGATGATGGGTCATGAATGAGTTGTGGAGACTTCCCTTGAGTCATGGAGAAGAACCGAAGAGGAGAGTCCTGAGTAAATGTTGGCGCTCGACCAAACCACACGGGCTGTGATGAAAACGCCAGAGAGAGAAAGCAAGAACAGATCAAAACAAATGGCCAAGAATCAAACCTTGAAATCTGATACCATGATAAAATTGAGAGATGTAATTTTGTGTTTTTGTGTGTATTTTCTCTCTGTCTTTACATCCTAGGAATCTCAATCTATATAAGTCTAAAGTCCAACCGACCTAGACTTTTTACATCACCAAGGAAACTATATGCCAAAAGATATGTGGGCCATATTTACAGTAATTGAGATCAAAACAAATATCCCAATATAGGAAACAAATATCTCAATATTCCAATAAAAACTGACTATATCGTCGTACAAAAAATGACGACATAAAAGGTGATTATATCATATAAAAACTAACTATATCTTACGAAAACTGACCATATCAAATGAAAATTGACCCGGTCTACTGTAAACTCGGTCCATTTAAGTTTTTTTGCACTTAGAATATCAATTTTCTATTATGCTAGCTCAGCCGTAAGAAAGATAGACGTTCAAATGCCCGCAAAAGAAATATTTGTGTTTATGAGAAAATGATAGCTCAACGAGTTGATGGCCAGACGTGAGGCAAAAATTACTCACCACCATATTACATTTCCTTAGAGTGATTAATCATGTTATCGTCCCACAAATCTCTTTCTTTCCCTTTGTTCTATTGATTTTGTTTTTGATACTCTCGCGTTTATCTTAATATATTTGTGTCTCTAATTAATTTAATCTAATTTTTATTTTATTTCTTATTGGCTTGATTAACCTCTTATTCAAACTATTTGTGTAGTAACCCTCGTGCAACTGTGCAAGTACACCCTACCAAACAAACAAGTTGTTAGTATAATTATAGACTTTATGGATGTCCTTCAGCCAACAACTTCCCCCATAAACCCATCTTAGTACAATATATATAATGGTATCTACCACATACCTAAGGTAAATGGTCCTCCATCTAAATTATTTTCAACGTACAATTCCATGAAATACATTAAATGCAAAAGAAAAAGAAAGTTGTCTGTTATTAGAATAGTGTTCGAATGATAATTGTTCATTTGGCATCATATGTCAAGATCTTTTCGGTTTAAGCTATATAATGTTGTCTCACCACAAAAAGGTAGTAGATGCAAAGTAAATATTAACTTGTCCACCACATTTGCAAATAATGTAGTATATAACTTGTGTTCATTTAAGTTTATTCGAACTCGAGTCGAGCTCGAAACTTGACGAACCGAGCTGTGACCGAGCCGAACTTTGACCAAGCATTGACCGAGTCGTTATCGAACCGTTCACAAACAAGCTTAACCTATTATTATATTTAGTTACTCGTCTTCTTTACATTTCTTTTTTGAATATTTTTTATTTTTTGAGTTTATTCTTTGACTATAAGACTATTAATTTATTATTGTATAATATCTAGGATAAATATATTTATGTATATAACATAATACATCATTTCCATATATAAAAAAGTAATAATCGAGCCTGTTCACGAGCTTTTCGAGCCGAGCTTGTCACAACTCAACTCGGCTCGTTAAGGTCTCAAGCCGAACTCGAACTCGAACTCGAGCTGAGCCACAACGAGGCGAGATTTGATCGAACTTTGACCGAGCCGAGCTCGAACTGTTGGTCAGACTCATTATCACCCCTACTGTATACCTTACCTTTGCCAATTTAATATTTCATTGTCACTTCAAATAATAATCCTCTTATTTTCACTTTCACCCTGTTAACCACTAAATTGAAATATCATTACTTAATGGCTATCAAAGTAAGAAATATTATCACTTCAATGAGTGCACATTTATGATTTTATAAGTGTACCCAAAACACAACTTTCTCCTATAAGAAAACAAAACAAAACCAAAAACAAAAACCACAATTTTCCTACATGAATGTCAATATGACAACACCAATAATCGATTGAACACTTATTTGATGTTGGATCTCAATTAAAGAGGTAGTTTTAAACATTAAAATCCGAATATATAGGTCTTTTGTTCACTAACTTTTGAAACTTATTGTAAATTTTTATATTACTTTCAAAAATAATAACAATGTCATAATAAATCGAAACTTCAAAAAATGATATTTTATAATTCACATACAATCTATTTTTATTTTTATTTTTGGTGAAAAAAACATTTATGGCCTTGTCAGGTAAAGAGAGGTTTGGGGTAGAACTTGAGGTTTTAACTCATATTAGAGGATTGTTTTTTTTACATTGAAGGTTTAGGGTTCAAATAGCTGATTGGATCCAAAAAGCTCTTTTGAAAAAGTTGAGGGGATGAGCTTTTTGGCATTGAAGGTTTGAGAATGAATGGCCAAATTACATTTATATTCTAATGTTTTTGAAAATTACATTAATAAACAATAAAAAGTACAACAATGGATTATGCATATGTCCTTATTGGTCATTCTACACATTTATGTAGCAATTAGATATTAACTATTTATCAAACACCTTTATATAAACATCTAATACAATCAATTAGTCAAATCAGCTAATACACAATCGCCTTACGCCTAACAACTATCCACTAATTGTCAAACAGGACCATAGATTAATAGTAGTTATAGCTTTAAAAACCTATTACAATCTGAGCACATACAGTCTAGTCCCTCCTTTTTATAAGTTTACCCACTTTTTTGAAGCACATTTGTCGATGCACTAATTTGAACATTAATTAATATCTCTAATTAACAATAAACAAAAATTACAAAAAGTGATATTTGGATAATACTGAATACACATAGAGAACAAGATCTCACATAACGAATCTAACAAGATCACGAGAGGAAGTATTTGACTGAGAAAGTATTCTCCCATATCCGATATTGGACAACTTGTCCAATATCATGACATTTTTGTAATTTTACTAGCAACTTGATACAATACAATATTATATAACATTCACTTGATATGATACGATGCAGCCAAGATATAATATAGTAGCCAATCAATATGATAAGATGATGTCAAGATATGATATAATAGTCGTCTAATATATCAACTAGATTTCAAGTAACAAACCCCAAATAAAAATATACAAAAATAATATTTTTTTATAATTTATAATTTTTTAATACTTTCCCGTTCTAAAATAAGTGAAACATTTCTCTCAAAAAGCTCTCACATAAAAGAAATAAGTGTTTCACTTATTTCAGAACGGAGGAAGTATTATTTTTTGTCATAAAAATTACAGAAATGTTATAATATTAGACAATTTGTCCAATATGTGATATGGGAATACCAGTGCTCGTACATTTTATCGCTTTTGTCCATGATTTGTTATCTAGAGCATTAAGGGCCTGTTCTCCCCAGCTTATTTTCAGTTCAGTTCAGTTCAGTTCCTAAATTATTATCATTATTATTAATTAGTTATAATTTAATTTAGTTCAGTTCAGTTCATTTCAATTCAGTTCAGTTCAGTTCAGTTCAGTTCAGTTCAGTTCAATTCAGTTCAGTTCAGTTCAGTTCAATTGTTTTATGCCGAAGAGAACACGCCTAAGACTTAAGAGCAATGTTCACTTAATTTGCACGAAATGACATGCAAGTGATGCAACATTACCTCCTTCATTAAACCAAGTTTCTGTTAGATGTTTAACAGCCACCAAATATTTTAGTTAAAATAAAATAGGAAGCAATGCAATCCCTTGAAAAACTTAGAATGCCCAAAATATTCAAGGGATACATTGATTTGCTAAATTTAAGTAATCACTTTTTTAGAAAGTTAAAAACTATATATACGTAGTTTGAAATGAGTAATTATTTTTATCCCAAAACAAAAAGAAAAAGCTTAGAGAGAAAAGCTTTGAACGAAAGAATTTTTTAGAGAAAAATTCTTAGGTGTAATTGGGGTGTGTTTGGGTTGTGTATTTTATAAGTGTTAAACACTTGTTGTTTTTATCATTTTCAATAACAGTTTTGCAGCATAGTTAAACATACAAATACTTGTTAATTTATTTATGCTATTTATATTATTTGTCTTATTCTCACTAATCTGATTCTAAAGGAAATTTGCATATTATTTCCTAACAACTGGTATCAGAGCCGAGTTGGTATTCTGTTGATATTCAGAGAGGAATTGTCAATATCGATCCAACGAAGTCAGATTTGAGTGGGAGCAATGGCTGCAGACGAAGGAAAGGTAAGACTCGAAAAATTCGATGGTGCAGATTTCGGGTTTTGGAAGATGCAAATCGAAGATTATTTATACCAGAAAAAGCTTTATGAACCTCTCTCGGAAACAAAGTCAGAGGGTATGAAAGATGAAGATTGGAATCTTCTTGATAGACAAGCCCTCGGAGTTATTCGGTTAACGTTATCACGCAATGTTGCTTTTAATATAGCAAAGGAAAAGACCACTACGAGTCCGATGAAAGCTCTCTCTAGTATGTATGAGAAGCCATCGGCTTCTAATAAAGTTCATTTAATGAGGCGGTTATTCAATTTGCGGATGACAGACGGCGGGTCGGTAGCTCAACATCTTAATGAACTCAATTCAATCACAACCCAATTGAGTTCAGTTAAAATTGATTTTGAAGATGAAGTTCGAGCATTGATACTTTTGTCTTCATTACCGTGATAGCCGGAATGCTACGATCACACGTGTGAGTAGCTCGTCAGGAAGCAATAAGTTGAAATTTGACGATGTTCGTGATCTGGTTCTCAGTGAAGAGATCCGACGGAGAGAGTCAGGTGAATCATCAACCTCTTCAGTTTTACATACAGAGTCAAGAGGAAGAAATTCAACCAAAAGAAACGAACGTGGAAGATCAAGCTATCGAGGTAAATCCAGAGATAGGAGATCAAAATCAAGGAATCCCAATAATTCCCAAAACTCAAAGCCTATCGAGTGTTGGAATTGTGGGAAGACAGGGCATTATAAAAATCAGTGCAGGAGTGCACCGAAAAACCAAGAAGCAAAGGCAGAAGCAAATGTTACTTCTACCGTAGAAGGAGATGATGCGTTGATATGCTCTTTAGAGAGCAAGGAAGAATCTTGGGTGTTAGATTCTGGAGCATCATTCCACGCTACTTCGAAGAAAGAATTCTTCGAGAGGTATGTCCCTGGAAACCTTGGAAAGGTATACCTTGGTGATGATCAATCTTGTGATATTGTTGGTAAAGGTGTAGTGAAGATTAAGTTAAATGGGTCAGTTTGGGAGCTGAAGGATGTCAGGCATATTCCCGACCTAAGAAAGAACTTGATCTCAGTTGGGCAGTTGGCTAGCGAAGGCTACACTACAAACTTCCAAGATGATAATTGGAAGATTTCAAAGGGAGCAATGACAGTTGCTCATGGTAAAAAGAGTGGTACTCTTTACATGACAGCAGGGGCGTGTTGTTCAATTGCAGTTGCAGTAGGAAATGAAAATTCCAAATTGTGGCACCAAAGACTTGGCCACATGAGTGAGAAAGGGATGAAAATTATGCATTCTAAAGGGAAACTTCCAAGTCTACAATCAGTTGATATGGACATGTGTGAAGAATGCATACTTGGAAAGCAAAAGAGGGTAGGCTTTCAAACTAGTGGTAGAACCCCAAAGAAGGAAAAATTGGAGCTTGTTCACTCCGATGTTTGGGGGCCAACAACTACCTCATCCATTGGTGGAAAACACTACTTTGTGACCTTTATCGATGATCACTCCCGGAAGGTATGGGTTTACTTTCTAAAACACAAGTCTGAAGTGTTTGAAGCCTTCAAGCGATGGAAAGCTATGGTTGAAAATGAGACAGGTCTGAATATTAAAAAGTTCAGAACCGATAATGGTGGTGAATATGAAGACGCCACATTCAAGAAGTTTTGCTATGAGCATGGAATCAAGATGGAAAGAACCGTGCCGGGTACGCCTCAACACAATGGTGTAGCTGAGCGTATGAATCGAACGTTGACAGAAAGAGCCAGAAGCATTCGTATACAGTCGGGTCTACCGAAGTAATTTTGGGCAGAAGCAGTCAACACAGCAGCTTACTTGATTAATCGAGGACCATCAACTCCATTAGAATACAAAATACCAGAGGAGGTATGGAGCGGAAAAGAGATGAAATTGTCTCACTTAAAGGTTTTTGGTTGCGTAGCGTATGTGCATATTAGTGATCAAGGCAGGAATAAACTTGATCCTAAATCTAGGAAATGTACTTTCATTGGCTATGGCGGGGATGAGTTTGGATACCGCATATGGGATAATGAAAATAAAAAGGTGATCCGTACTAGAGATGTTATCTTTAATGAAAGAGTCATGTACAAGGATAGACACAAAACTGAAGCCAGTGACTCTGTGCAGAGTGGGCCGATGTTTGTAGATGAAGATTATATCCCAGACAGTACGATAAAATACTCAACTGTAAGAGAACCTCAACAAGAAGAATCCGTTGGACAAATTAGTACGCCACAGTCCAACATGCCACAACCTTCTAGTCCAGCACCACCAGTATTGAGAAGGACTACTCGTCCACATGTTCCAAATAGAAAATATATGAATTATTTGTTATTGACTGATGAAGGGGAGCCTGAATGCTATAATGAAGCATGTCAGACCAGTGATGCTAGCAAGTGGGAGATTGCAATGAATGATGAGATGAAATCTTTGATTTCAAACCAGACATGGGAACTAGCTGAGTTACCTATAAGTAAGAAGGCACTTCACAACAAATGGGTGTATCGGGTGAAAAAGGAACATGATGGTTCTAAGAGATACAAAGCTCGATTGGTAGTCAAAGGATTCCAACAGAAAGAAGGAGTTGACTACAATGAGATTTTTGCACCTGTTGTGAAACTCAATACCATTAGAACAATGTTAAGTATTGTTGCCATTGAAGATCTTCATCTTGAGCAATTAGACGTGAAGACTGCATTTCTTCACGGAGATTTGGATGAAGATATATACATGCATCAACCAGAAGGTTTCTTAGAAAGTGGGAAAGAAAATATGGTGTGCAAACTTAAGAAAAGTTTGTATGGCCTAAAACAAGCCCCCGAGACAAGTGGTACAAAAAGTTTGATAACTTTATGCACAAGGAAGATTTCCGTAAGTGCAACGCCGACCCATTGTTGCTACATCAAGAGATATCAATCCAGTTATATCATCTTACTACTTTATGTCGATGATATGCTAGTAGCAGGTTCGAATATGGATGATATTAGAAGGTTGAAGCAACAATTGTCAAAGGAGTTTGACATGAAGGACTTAGGTCCAGCAAAGAAGATTCTTGGAATGCAAATTACAAGAGATAAGCATAAAGGTACTTTGCAGTTATCTCAAGCAGATTACATCAAACGTGTTTTACAGAGATTTAATATGAGTGATGCCAAGCCAGTTAGTACACCCTTGGCAAGTCACTTTCGATTATCCAAGGATCAGTCTCCTCAGACGGAGGAAGATAAAGATTATATGGCTATGGTTCCATATGCCTCAGCCATTGGGAGTTTGATGTATGCAATGGTTTGTACAAGACCGGACATTGGACATGCAGTGGGAGTTGTTAGCAGGTTCATGTCAAATCCAGGAAAAATTCATTGGGAAGCAGTGAAGTGGATTTTGAGGTATCTACGAGGTACTATAGAGAAGTGTTTGTACTTTGGTAAAAGTGATTTAAAAGTACAAGGTTATGTCGATGCAGACTTTGGAGGTGAAGTCGACCATAGAAAAAGCACCACCGGCTATATATTCACAGTTGGAAATACAACAGTTAGTTGGATGTCTCAATTACAGAAGATTGTTGCTCTATCCACTACAGAGGCTGAATATGTAGCGGTAACTGAAGCTAGTAAAGAAATGATATGGCTTCAAGGTTTGTTAACTGAGTTGGGATTCAAGCAAGAGAATAATGTACTGCACAGTGACAGTCAAAGTGCAATACACTTAGCAAAGAATTCAGCATTTCATTCCAGAACTAAGCATATCGGACTTCGATATCATTTCATAAGATCTATGTTAGAAGATGAAGTGTTAAAGCTGGAAAAAATTAAAGGAACTGAGAATCCGGCTGATATGTTAACAAAAACGGTGACTATTGACAAACTGAAGTTGTGTTCAACTTTAGTTGGCCTGCATGAATAACATAAAGAGAAAGCTCGATTGCATGGAGTAAGGTGTGAAGACAGATTAAAATCAGTCTTCAAGTGGGAGATTGTTAGATGTTTAACAGCCACCAAATATTTTAGTTAAAATAAAATAGGAAGCAATGCAATCCCTTGAAAAACTTAGAATGCCCAAAATATTCAAGGGATACATTGATTTGCTAAATTTAAGTAATCACTTTTTTAGAAAGTTAAAAACTATATATACGTAGTTTGAAATGAGTAATTATTTTTATCCCAAAACAAAAAGAAAAAGCTTAGAGAGAAAAGCTTTGAACGAAAGAATTTTTTAGAGAAAAATTCTTAGGTGTAATTGGGGTGTGTTTGGGTTGTGTATTTTATAAGTGTTAAACACTTGTTGTTTTTATCATTTTTAATAACAGTTTTGCAGCATAGTTAAACATACAAATACTTGTTAATTTATTTATGCTATTTATATTATTTGTCTTATTCTCACTAATCTGATTCTAAAGGAAATTTGCATATTATTTCCTAACAGTTTCCCTCCTAAGTCCTACCATTCAACTGAAAAACCTACCAGTCTTCAGACTTCATAGAGAGAGTGATTCAAGAATCGAGTCATGGATTTGTACCCAAAAACCCATTTTTATTTGTTTGTTTACCACTAACTCGGTCACCCAACACTGACTCACTGAGTCGTGCACCGAGTCATCAAACCCATGCTTAAAGCTCGTAAAGTGTTCTCAATTCCACCCAGAAACTCAGGGTCCAAATCCGGGTTCGAGATGGACACATATAAACCTCATCAGGAGGAATTTGAAGGGGTTAGGGTTCGAACCCGGGTTCATAAACCCGGGTCTGGTTCTAATTTGGAGAATTTTGTGGAGGATGATGACAAAAGGTCTGATCTTGAGTACGAGGTGAAAAATAATATCACAATTCTGGTTTTTTAATTTTTTTTTGGTGGTTTATGTTATTGCTTTTAGTTTTCAAGATGTTTTTTAACTATCCCTTATTCCTTTGAAGTAAAAATTATGAAATTTTGATATTATGAATCTATACATGGAGACGAATCTAACAAGACAACATATGACTATATTTTTGCTTATAGAAAAATCAAAATTATTGGTCAAAGTTGGTACTTTGATTTACCAAAATAGAAATGTAGCAAGTAAAAAAAGGTAAAATTGGCCTCAACACGCCTGAACTATAGCTCGGGTGCACCCAACACCACCAACTACGACTAGTAGCTTAAACACCACCAACTATGGGGTGGGGTGCATTCCGTACCATAAATGAGGCCGGAAGCCTAAAATGTTGCCGATAAAATGTTGCCGATGACGGTGGGTTTTTATGGTACAGACTGCACCCCACCAACCGAGGCCGGAAGCCTAAAATGTTGCCGATGACGGTGGGTTTTTATGGTACAGACTGCACCTCACCCCGTAGTTGGTGATGTTTAGGCTACTAGTCGCAGTTGGTGGTGTTGGGTGCACCCAAGCTATAGTTCAGGGTGTTGAGGCTAATTTTGCCTAATAAAGTGGAGGGATTAGTAATTAGTATTGAAGGGTTTACTATACTTTTTGGTTGTAATATATCAAATGAGTTGATTTAGGAGTTTGGTAGAAGTTCTTTTTTTAGGTGATTAAATGAGGGTTTTGTTTGTATTGAGTGCATGATTATATCCGAAGGAGAAAAATGGGGGGTTTTTGCTGAAATTTTAGTAATGTAGAAGAGTATTCTTAAACTTCTTGTTGAAGCTACTCAAATGGGGTATTGATAATGCATATTGCATATATGAGATTATTGATTAGGGTTATTAAAGTTGTAATGGGATACTGACAAGCATAAATGGAGTTATTGATAATGTATATATGGGGTTACTGTGATGCTGCACACCATCATTCGTACCTGCCACGCGTTACACGAAAGATGGAATGTTAGATTGTTAGTGATAATGTGTGTTAATTTTTTTTTTCTGTTTACATTTCTTTGGGTTATTGATTAGTGCTGTTGTTTGTCTTGAAGGATAGTTGGCACAAGAGGTAATTAATTTGGAGAAATTACAAAACATAGCTAGTACAGGGATACCGGATGGAGGAAGTCTTCGTGCCACAACTTGGAAGGTTAGAGCTTTAGACATGTTGATTACGTTTGCCTGTTATCATTTGGTGTTGAATAATTTTAGCGTATAGTGAGTGAAAGTGAATTTTCTAGCTAGCTCACGTGATAGGCTAATCCTTTTTCTAAGCTTAAAGCGAGAAAGATCTTAATGTAATGTAATGTTACTTTAGGTATGCTGTTTGCTGCTTGACCATTAGCATGTCTTGGTTCTTCTTGTTTCAGCATTGATAGTTTAAACTCGAATTCCTCTACATATTTTGGTAATTGTGTCATGGAAGATGAGGCTTCATTCAGCAAAAGAAATTATTGGGCTGTGCTTTAGCTAGTTATTTATGGTACATTTTAAGATATAGTTATCCATTCACCAATCACCGGGTGCAGGCTTGTAGCTCGGTTTTACTTATCATCTTAGCTATGACTTCTTGATAAGCATGGTATTGAATTGGTTGTCGAGAATACATTATTTTATAGTCTTGATTGATTCACCAATCACCAGGTGCAGGCTTGTAATAACTTCTTTAACTTTTTTTTTTTTGTCTAAGTTGCATCTTTATAATATCAAGTGGTCATTTGGTTCAACATAGGAAGTCATACTTCCTGGGAAATTGTTTTTAACTTGTAGTTCTATTTCCCAGGAAATAAAAGACGTCGTTTGGTCAATCATGAGAAGTAAAGCTTCCCATAAAAAATTCCGCTTACCTAGGGGGGCCGAGGTAATTAACTTCGTTCCCAGAAAGTTGCACTTGTGTTTTTGTCAACCAACAACTTTACAGTTTTTCACTTACCAGGAGCTTCTATTCCATGCCTTTTCAGTCAACCAAACAAGCACTGAAATGGTAATGAGCTGTGTTTTTTTCCCTGTGTGTCATGCGTGTGTGTGTGTGTGTGTCAAGTCTGTCAATCCCCCAAGTTGCCAATATGAATACGCCTCATACTCCCATTTGTTGCTTGCAGCTTCTCTTGGGCTATCTACCTCCCTCCAGAGACTTATGGAAGAAAGTGTTAGCTGAACATCGTTTGAGATATTTAGAGCTAAAAGAAGAATATCTACTAAGTCCTGTAAGATCCTGTCTGGAGGCTCTTTTTTAAACAGCATACTGTAAAGTGTAAACTTACAGTTTCACTTTTATGTAGTCAGTCACAAATTTCAAGTGGAAAAGAGACTTCAAGTTCTAGAGAGCACGGAGATGGACCACTCAGACGACATGATGTATCTGATCAAGACCATCCACTTAGCCTTGGAGAAGCTAGTGTCTGGCACAGATACTTTGAGGTATCTTCCGTACTGATGTTTCGAGATTGATATACTTTATGCCCGGGATTATTGCTTTATGATTTTGATATCTTTGTATGCTTTCAGTACACCGAGATTGCAGAGCAAATTGACCGGGATTTGCAACGTACACACCCAGAGTTGAAGTTCTTCTCTAGTGATTCGTCATCGAGCAAGAAAAATAAGGTATGAGCCTCCTTCTTCTATGCTTCCCATCTTATAACCTCTTAACCCTGTCTTGAACAATCATTGTAAGTGCCGTATACTTCTTTTGTCTATACTTGATTCAGGAGTCAATGAGGAATATACTTCTTTTGTTCGCTAAGCTCAATCCTACTACTCATTATGTGCAAGGAATGAATGAGGTTTTGGCACCAATATACTATGTATTTAGTACTGATCCTGATGCAGAAAATGCTGTAAGAACATTTTTCCTTTTTCTTTTGATATAGATGCACTTTTGTTGTCAGCCTTGTTTAATGCAAAGAGCACCTTTTTTACCACTTTCATTCGATCTTCTCTTTAAGCATCGAGCATTTATAAAGGTTGTCTTGCGGACCATCTAGGACTAGTGGGGATAGCCAATGACAGAAGTCCTTATATAATACCAACCCAAGGTTTTCAGTCTTATACAATCACTCTAACTTATCCTCAAGAGACCCATCCTGGAAAAACTCAATTTAAGTAGAGCGAAATCCCTACTACTTCTTAGCAGCTTGCAAGTGCCAGCCACACAAAATAATGGAACAGGACGAAAATGATCAGATAGAATTACGGGTCCATCAGGAAATTTCACAAGAAAACTTTTGTGGTGGCTTTATGACCATCAATACACATAGGAAATGACACCAAGGTTTATTATTTTCTGCCAATCTCACAAGTCATGCTCGGAAAACCCTTCCTCAAAATTGATTAGGAAGTTAAGGAAATAGTAAAACTTTAGAAATTTCGAGACCCCAAGAAGGGTTACATGGTGTCTCTATTGGTTGCTGAGACCACATATGATACCTCTCCACCAATGGCCCCGATGCATCCAATGTTGAAGGCTGTAATTAATTGTGATTGTCATGGCTTTCTAGTCATAGTGAAAGACACTGGTGGAAACTGAGGGAGAAAAGTGTATTGAATTCTCCAAAGTTTTAACTAGTGTTCTGGAGTCACCAAGTTGTGCATATGGGCTATTTGGAGTTTGACTACTATAAGCATAGAAGATGGCTCAAGCATATTACAAAGACCTTTATGAATGCCAATGTTTGAGGACAGAGATGTTTACTGTTATATACAATTTTGTTGAGTGATTGTTTACATATTACATTATATCGGGAATAGTTGGAGACCTTAGAGTCCTTTATTCACCGTCTTGATGGATGTGCTTATTGTTTTACCTCTTTATTCCCATTGCTGCTTTGCTGGTGAAGTTCACATATTCTGAGTATCATGTCATATCTTACCATGCAGGAGAATGCAGAAGCTGATGGTTTTGCTTGCTTTGTTCGACTCTTGAGTGATTCAGTGGATCACTTTTGCCAACAGTTAGATAATAATAGTTCTGTGGGAATCCACTCGACCCTATCAAGATTCAAAGAGATGCTAAAATCCAATGATGAAGAGCTCTGGCAGCATCTTGAATTGACGACCAAGGTAAGCTATATTGATAAATTGCAACAGGGGATTGAAAATATTGCAAGCAGATTTTATATGAAAATATTAAAGCTATACTCCAGACACGAGGTTTCAGACTTGGTGGATGTTTACAGTGGGAAAAACCAATTTTTGGTGTATAATATGTGTAGAGTAACCAGCATGATGTTATAGTCTATAGACTGATTTTGAGCTTCTGAATGGGCAGGTTGATCCACAATTTTACGCATTCAGATGGATCACATTGCTATTGACTCAAGAATTTCCATTGAATACCATTTTGAGAATATGGGACTCGCTTTTAAGTAATCCGTCTGGCGTTCAGGTTTGTACTATTTCTTTCTAGTTGCATTTTCAAGTAACGAGTGGGCTATACATCGCAAAAATATTCATACCAGGAAATATCCCTCGTTTGGATATGTTTGCTCTTCCTGTTAACATGAATTTGTTCACTTTCCTTCCCTTCCCCTTACAGTCTGACAGAAAGAAGGGAGAAGAGGGCAAAATTGTTCATGCAAATCATCTTATCCACGTAAGGGGGTGATACACCCACACTGATAATTGGATTAGGAATCCCCAGATGAGGGCATTTTGGTAACTTAGGAGATGACTTTAGGGGCTTTTGTGGAAAAATTAGGGGGGCTTTTCTAATAAAGGTTATGATATTATGCTAATACATGGTTATATCAATGGTCAAAGTTGTATGACAGGGAATGGGGACCGTGGAAAAACAAATGTTCCCATTATTATTATGATGAAACAGGAAGTATGTATTTATGCATCCTCTCCAGTGAGTCAGTAACCACGTCTAACACTCCAACGGTCCAACCCTACTTAATAAAATGCTGCTTTCTTTTTGCCCAGGACATGCTTCTATGTGTATGTTGTGCGATGCTTATATGCGTGAAGAATAGATTGCTGAGTGGCGATTTTGCAGCAAACTTGTATCTTCTACTGCACTATCCCGAGGTTGACATCGAACACCTTCTTCAGGTAGCGAGAGATGTTGTTCCTGACACCTCCACGCATCGTGTTTCTTAGCAATGAGTACCTTGTACATACCTGTTTCTATGTCTTGATATAGCTTGCATCACGCCATAAACAGAACTTGTGCAAAAGCTCTATTTACCTCTCCTATTAACATCAAGTGATTCAGAACTTGTATAAAAGCCATATTTCAACCTGGACAAGTTCAAGCTTCCCTTCATAACCAACAAATGGCAAGTATTTCCCAATGTGAATACTGCATAAAACTTTCTTTTCTTTATCAAATTTCATTTGCACGTCACAATTATTTTTCTTGCATCAAAAGATATTTCTAACTCCTTTAAAGAGTTGAGACTATTGACCGAATATGTTACGCCGAAACATAGAGATGGGGTAAAGTGAACCCCCACTGTTATCTTCTCTCAAGTTCTCCACTGAACATGTTATAAGGAATTTAAAACACCTATAATAGCAGTTAACAAAGAGTTTGAAACGGTCGAAAAAGGACCCCAAGAGTGAACACAAAAGAACATAATACAAGCAAGATAATAATTTGTACAACCAGTCGTGCAGACCAGATAGGAACTTCTGGTAGATCAAACGGAATTTTTGCACAAATAGTGGAGGTCCTACAGTGTCAAGTTTGTGATTAAGTTAAAAATTGACTTTGAAAGCCATTACTCCAACGTTGTTGTTTCGGTTGAGAAACGGTTGACGGTCTTGAGAAGAGTCCGTCAAGGATTGGAGTTGACGTCCGCTGGTGAATAACTGCACAGGAAGCAAACGTGAACTACCCTCGGGGGGATGCGAGGAAACCCCCTCCGACGCTCAAGTCAGCACGTGTCCAAATAGGATTTAGAGAGAGAAAGTAGAGAGAGAGATAAGAAATGCCAGTGTGAGAGAATGTACCTGCAGAATAGTACTAGTGGGGTATTTATAGAAGTATTATTCCTCTGATAGGGTGTGTAATCCTTTTACACGTGTACGGTTGTAGTGCACTTGACAGAAGGGAAGATTCCTCTATTTTGTCTTGTTAGGCGACCGCCAACGTTGTCGGACCATGTCAATGAACTGACTTGTTAGAGCTGTAGGCGACGTTTGCTACGTTCGCGTCTGTCATTGTGTTCGCGGACTCCTCAGGGAGGTCCGCTAACGTACTTGGGTTATACCCATACAACTAGCCCCCCAGCATCATTTGGGGTCTTGACCGCTAAGGATGTTGTCGGTGGACGCGAGCCAGTGTTGTCTTGGTCGATTTTTTAGAGAAGTTGATTCGTTGGGTGCCACGTGTCGTTGTAGGGAGTTGAATTTTTTTGAAAAGTTAATGATTACTTTTCCGAAAATCCCGCCCATTACTTTACTAGGGTTTTGCTGTGCTTTGACACTTGGCAAGAATCTGAAGAGGGAGTTGAGAAGTCTTTCAATCTCAGCCGTTCGCTTCGCGCGTACTTATATGGGCAGTTGTCTTTTTCCGGATTTCTTTATCACATTCTCAAGCCTTCCTTCTTCCTTTTTCATTTTCTCTCTAACAAACCTCCATAGCCAAAGCTTGCACTGCTCAAGAACCGCCTTTTTCGCGCTTAAATCGCTCCAAAAAGCTACTCAATCTTTTAGTTTTCACTTTCCGGTTCTATTGCGCTAAGAATTTCGTCTTTTCTTGACGAATTTTTTCTGGGTTCTTCTGGGTTTGAAAGTTCGTGTTTTTCCGGCGATTTTCTGGGTGAAGCTCAGAGCTTTCTTGCGTTTTCTTGCTTTTGGAAGCGTTATCGTTCGTTTCCGGCGAGCAATCTTTGCTTTCTTACCTTTTCCGGCGACTGTTCCTTACTTTCTCGCCTTTTTCCGGCAACTTTTCGCTTTCATGTATTTCTTTGATTTTCTTCTTCGCTTTTTCTTTTAAATTCTTTTGTAATTTCATCATGTCGGACCATTCTAATAGCCAAAACGCCCCCAGTGACGTGTTTATGATTGAGAGTGAACCCTCTTCCCCCCTGGCCGATAGCAACCCTTCTTCAGATTCTAGCCCTGTGGGGAGGACTAGGTTATTGTCGGACATACCCCCTAACAGCTGAGAGAGAAAAAGAATTGAGGTCCAAGTTTCTTAACGACCCTGCTACTCCTGAAGAGCATAACTTGACTAGGAAGTATCTGTCCGCTAGGGAAAGCGGTGATAGACAGACGCTTAGGGAACTTAGACATCAAATTATTGCTAGACGGTCCCTTAGGAGTCCGCCAGCCGATGCCGTTCCCGGCCTTGATGTTGCCCCCCTAAGAGAGCATGCTTGGTTAGATAGCATGGCGGACGCAGGGGTTGAAGTGACCGCTGATTTTTATGACCGTTTACACGAAACTGTGGCTGCTAATCCACCTATCATTGATTTAGGTGACAACAGTGACTCCATCGCAACCGTCATGGCCAACCAAGACTCTGTTTACCAACGTCGGTCCGCTTCCATCACCCCCATTGCTCGTGCTACCGGGGAACGCGACCGATACTACAACCACGAAGATTGGCACCAGTGTGCCTTTGTCGGAGCGCGCGGGCGAGAGGAGAGTTAACGATAACCTCAATGCGCCGGGTGGAGATGGCGAAGAAAATTTTGAGGGTCCCGGCACCGATGCACTATGGCTGCCCGAGGACGAGTGCGCTGGGCCGCTAATTGTGGAAATTGATTTACCTTGGCGCCAAGATGCTCTTGTCCTTGATTACCCCAAGGTTGCTGACCGTTTATTTGAGTTCCCGGAAGGTTACAAGTTGGTGGTTCCTCCTGAGGGTTCCATTGTAACGGAGTGCCCTCCCGGTCATGTGGCCGTTTACACGCATCACTTTGAGTTTGGGCTTCGTTTTCCCTTGGACTCCTTTCTGGTGAGGATTTTAAACTCCTTCAATGTCTGCTTAGCCCAGCTGACTCCTTTAGCGGTTCGCAATTTGATTGCGTATATCTGGACGGTCCGCTTTTTGGACTTCCCCGAAACTCTGAATTTGTTCCGCCACCTTCACTGGTTAAAGAGGAACGGTTCTGCTCGTCAAGCGGGGTGGTGGTCGCTAATGACGGCCGACAAGAAAATGACGGTGCAACCGAAGGCTACTGGATTAAAGGGTTGGCAGGATGCCTTCTTTTGGCTACAGGTACCTGAGAACTACCCAGTACGCCGTCATTTCACTGAGCCGCGCCCACATATGGAACACTTGCCTTTGGTTCCGCTAACTGATGATGAGCGGAATGCCTATGACTACTTTGATACTGAGGATTACATGATTACCTATGAGGACGGGACGACTGCTAAGGCCCCAAACGCTGGCTTCCTCATTCTTGGTATATCCTGGGGAATCAACAGCTGTCGGCCATGTTGCTTTGTCCTACTCACGCGAATGGTAAGTGTTGTTATCGGACTAGTCTGTCTGATGCTTTTTTTTTTTAACGTTTGTTTTGTCATTTGCAGGTTTTGACCAACTGGACCTCGAGGCCCTTTGCGTCACCGAAGATTTAGAGCCGACAACCAATATGCAGCCTGCTCCCGCCGAACGTCCTGAGACCATGCACGACAATACTAACGGTCGTCGAGGGGGAAACCGCAATGGTCCTCAACACGTTCGCCGTACTCGCGGTGCGCATACTGGTCGTGCTCCCGGCCGTGGCGTCGTTACTAATGTTGCTGTCTCTGGCGGCCTTCCCTCTTCTGCTGCCCCACTCAGGTCTTCTACTTCCCGACCTGTCGTCAGGGCTACCAGAACTAGAAGACAGCCGCGTGAGCCAACTATGGCTGATACTTCTGCTAGTAAACGGCCAGCCATAGCGGACCCTTCCGCTTCTGTCCCTACTCGGGAAGTCCATGTCGAGGACGTGGACGTGAATGCTCCTCTAGAAGGCCGGGAGCATGGTGATGTCGCGACCACCGGCCCTGGTCAGCAAAACGGGGCAACTTGGCTATCAGGTTCTTATTCTTCCATCAGCGAGAAGATTCGGGAGCTGATTACAATGCCGAGTTTTCTGTCCAACTTATCTCCCGGTATCTTTTCTCGGTTCCATGAATGGATCGAGAAGAAGGAGGTGCCGATAAGTGATGCCGTGGCAGCCTCTTTTGCTCGCCGGCCTGTCGTTCCCGGCAAAATCTATCAACTTGACTGGGACGTCAAGGAAGATGAGTCGCTGTATGCCGACATCCCCGAGAATGGTGGCATCCTTGCTTACCGTATTTTGAAGGGCATGCAGCTGCCATTGGACAGGCCGGCAGGGTCCTTGACGACTCCTGCTGCTAGGCTAGCTCATGACCAGCTTGTGGTACGTCTGTTTATTATTTTCTACTTTGTTTCATTTGTTTTTACCTTTCTATTGACGTTATTCTTTCCTCTTTGCAGGCCAACAATGCTGCTCTTGAACTGATTGAGCAGTATGTTGAGTATCAGAAGCTGGCGGATAGCTATAAGCAGTCGCTGGAGACTTGCCAGGACTTGCTAAAGGACACAGAGGAGAAGTTGGCGAGCAAGACCGCGACCTTACAGCCCCTTGAGGATGAGTTGCAAACTTTGAGGCTGCAAGCTGCTTTGTTGGATGAGACTGAGGCCAATGTTGATGCACTGACGAAGGCTTTGGAGGCTGCTAACTCTGAAAAGGAGATTGCTATGCTGGACGCTGCGGCTGAAGCTGGAGCCAGGGGGGCGCTAAGGCTGTTGCTGAGTTCAAACAATCTGATGAATATGTAGCGGCCCTGCACCAGAGGTATGATGGCGGATGGGCTGCCGCCATGAGGTGTGTGTGCAAGTCCGTTCCAGGGTTTGACTGGAATGTCATCGAAGAGGCGCATGCTGACGGCCAGCATCTCACGCATGTGGAGGGAGATCTTAAATTCACCGAAAAGGACGCCATAGCTGATGCGGATCCTCGGGACCTTGCGGATCAGGATGTCCCTACCTCTTGAAGTTTTTGGCGGCCTTCTCTCAGTTCTTCCTGCTCTTCCAATAGCTTATAATTTGTAATTTTTTGAATATCTTGATTAACACATGATTCGGCCCATGTTGACGTTTGTAAATTGAATTTGTGTTTTAACTTGAAAGTACTTGATTCCAACTGATAGCCTTTTTATTGGCCGCCATCTTTTTTCTACTGTAGTTGACCGCCAAGCCAGTAGCTTTTATTCTATGGAAATGCTAACGGTTTTGCTAATGCTTTAATCCTCGTATGATCGTTGCATAACCGTTAGCATTTTCAATCTGTTAATATGCTTTGACTATCGTCCGGTCTGTCATATGACCGCTAATGCACTTTGAGCCTGTCATATGGCTTTTGTTTTGTGCTACGTCTGTCATATGACCGTTAACGCACTTTGAGCCTGTCATATGGCTTGTTTTGTGCTAGGTCTGTCATATGACCGTTAACGCACTTTGAGCCTGTCATATGGCTTGTTTTGTGCTAGGTCTGTCATATGACCGTTAACGCACTTTGAGCCTGTCATATGGCTTTTGTTTTGTGCTAGGTCTGTCATATGACCGTTAACGCACTTTGAGCCTGTCATATGGCTTTTCTAACGTTTATGCCTGTTATATGGCCGTTAATATTCATGAAAACAATAATACGATTGATGAATTGCTAGCGGAAGTTTGTATTATTCATGTAATGAAAAGTGGCTCTCGGCCTATTACATTCTGTAAATCAGACATAGTACTTCTTTAAGACGCTAGCGTTCCAACAATTCTTAAGCTCCTTGTCGTCCATGCCTTTTAGAATGAAAGAACCGGGAGCAAGCTTCTTGGCTATGATGTAAGGACCTTCCCAATTAGCAGTCAGCTTTCCTTCAGTATGCGCCTTGCCAGTGGCTGCTGTTCTGCGAAGAACTAGGTCGCCAACATCTAACGGCCTCTCCAAAACTTTCTTATTGTAAGCCTTGCTGATTCTATCTTTGTACGCAGCTGCTTTTAGTTCCGCCATGAGCCTCGTTTCTGGCAAGAAATCCAGGTTCTCCCTGAGTGCTTGGTCATTCCTCTGAAGGTCTTGGTGCTTGATCCGGTAAGAGGGTAACCCCACCTCTACCAGTAATACTGCTTCTGCCCCGAAGGCTAGCTTGAAAGGAATTTCTCCCGTTGCTTCCATCTCTGTAGTTCTATTTGACCATAACACTGCCGGTACCATATCAGCCCATCCTCCTTTGAACTCATCTAGTTTTTTCTTTAAGGCATTCAAGATTTGTTTGTTCGCGGCCTCTGCTTGCCCGTTGCTCTAGGGATGCCAAACGGCTGAATATGCAAACTTCACACGAAATTCCGTTAAAAAAGCTTGTATGGGACGGCAATCAAACTGGACGCCATGGTCGAAGACGATAGCCATGGGAATCCCAAATCTTGTCATAATATTCTGCCAGATGAATTTTTTGACCTGATTTGCCTTGATCTTTGCTGTCGGCTCCGCCTCTATCCACTTTGTAAAGTAATCAATTCCCACTATTAGGAATCTCCTCCCTCCAGTCGCTGTGGTGAACGGTCCCAGGATGTCCATTCCCCACTGAGCAAACGAAATTGGGCATAGGATAGGCTGCAAATCATTGGCTGGCCTATTAATGACGGGAGCATATCTCTGGCATTTATTGCACTTCTTGACGTAGCCTTGGGCATCCGCCAGCATACTTGGCCAGTAAAACCCAGCTCTCAATGCCTTAAGCGCTAAAGCCTTTCCGCCAATATGGTTGCCGCAAATACCCTCGTGTATTTCTTCAAGGATTTTCACGGACTCCCATGCAGTTGCGCACTTAAGCAAAGGCAGACTGAATGACTTTTTGTACAGCTCATTTTGATATATGACGTACCAGCTTGCTTGTCGCTTCAGTTTCTTAGCGGACGAAGGATCATTGGGAAGCGTCCCCGTCAGCTTATAAGCTACCAGCTCACTAAACCATTCTCCCTGCTGGTTTATGTTGTTGACGGTTACGATCTTTTATGTGATACTCTTTTCCTTCAGGATGTCTACCGTGACGGTCTTCTCGATGCTGAATGAGTCAGAGCTTGCCAATTTGGACAATGCGTCCGCTTTAGTGTTCCCGGCCCTGGGTATTGCTTGAATCTCAAAGTGATTCAATTGAGCAATCCTTTTCCACGTATTTCAGCATGTTGGCTTCTCTGACTTCGAATTCTCCTCTTAGTTGGCCGCTAACCAACTGTGAATCCGTCTTCAAAAGTACATTCATGGCACCCGCCGCCAAACACATTCTCAAGCCGGCAATTGCTGCTTCATATTCTGCTTCGTTATTTGACGCCGGGAAAGCAAACATGATGGCGTACTGGTATGAATTTCCTTCAGGACTGGTCATCACTATACCAGCCCCGGATCCGCTAACGGCGGAAGATCCGTCAACTTCCAGTAGCCAGGTTTCCTTTTGCTCCACTTCTTCCTCCTCATATGAGCTTTCCACAATGAAATCCGCCAAGGCCTGCACTTTGATAGCGGTCCTGGGCTTATACTGTATATCGTATTCTGATAGTTCAACGGCCCATTTCAGCAAGCGGCCAGAACTATCCATCTTCTGCAACGCTTTTTCTAGCGGCTGATTGGTTAAAACTTGGATGGGATGACAGTCAAAATATGGCCTGAGTTTCCTGGCGGCAATTATCACAGCTAAAGCCATTTTCTCAACCAGCTGATAACGGCTCTCCCGACCGTTAAGAATGTGCCTGACAAAGTATATTGGCTGCTGCCTCTTCTCCTTTTCCATCAACAACACGACCGCGACTGTTTTAGGAGAGGCCGAGATATATAATTGCAATACGTCTCCAGTCTCGGGCCTTGTAATGGTGGGTAAGCTTTTCAGGTGCTCTTTTACCGCCAGGAATGCTTTGCTTTGCTCCTCTCCCCACTCGAACTTCTTATTTCCCCTTAGCAGTGCAAAGAAAGGCAAAGCCTTGTCTGCTGATTTTGAGATGAATCGAGTGAGGGCCGCCATTCTTCCTGTCAGCCTTTGAATGTCCTTGACGCTTTTTGGTTCGGGCAGATCTGCGATGGCTTGAACTTTGTCCGGATTCGCGTCAACCCCTCTTTTGCTTACCAAAAAGCCCAAAAATTTCCCTGCTCTCACCCCAAATACACATTTCTTTGGGTTGAGCTTCATCTTATACTTCCTCAACGTTCTGAAGGTTTCTTCCAGGTCGTCTAAATGTTCGTGGTCAGTTTTGCTTTTGACGATGGAGTCGTCAACATACGCTTCAATGTTCCTCCCCCTCTGATCCGCGAATACTTTGTCGACCAGCTTTTGGTAGGTTGCTCCTGCATTACGGAGCCCAAACGGCATTGCCTTATAGTTGTACACACCACAGTCCGTGATGAATGCTGCTTTCTTTCTATCGGCCTCGAGTAGACTAATCTGATGATAGCCTGAGAACGCATCCATAAAACTTAGCAGTGCATGACCGCTAGTAGAGTCTACTAACTGGTCTATTCTCGGTAATGGATAGCAGTCCTTTGGACAGGCTCTATTGAGGTCCGTGAAATCTACGCACATCCTCCATTGGCCGCTAGATTTCTTTACCATGACCACATTGGCTAGCCATTATGGGTAATCACATGGCTCAATGAAATCAGCCGCCAGCAGCTTATCGACTTCCTCCTTGATGGCCTTGTTCTTCTCAGCAGAAAAATTTCGCTTCTTTTGCTTGATAGGGCGGACAGTGCTATCAACATTTAGACGATGTACCATCACGGCCGGGTCTATTCCCGGCATCTCATCCGCTGAGAACGCGAAGACATCAGCGTTTTCTCTTAGGAGAATCACCAGGTTGACCCTCACCTTTGGGTCCATGTCTATTCCGACAGCGACTGTCCTTGCCGGATCCTCCGCCAGCATCTCCTGCTTTGTTTCTCCATCTGGCTTGGGTCTTGGCGTATCGTCGGGCCGAGACTCTACCTCTTCCACTGAAATTTCCATCATCTCCTCAGCCCCTTTCTCGGATTCTGCCTCATTTGCCAGAGCTTTCCTCTGGGCTCGCTTCTGCTTCCGAGTTGGCGAATTTAGATCTTCTACCGGAATTCTCCTTGTCGGCTGCTTTAATGCTGTTAGATAGCATGATTTGGCCATTTCCTGATTCCCTCTCAACTTCGCTGTCGTCCCAAGATTGGAAACGTACAACATAGTAAGATGGTAAGTTGACTCAACCCCTTGGACGTCATGAATGAAAGGACGTCCGATAATTGCATTGTAAGCCCCTGGTACGTCAACTACCAGAAATTCCGTCATTACATCCCTAGCGTTCTCATCTTCTCCTACCCTGACCGGTAGGGTTATCAATCCTTCGGGAATCACTGACGCCCCCGTGAAACCTATCACCGGGTAGCGAACAGGCTTCAAATGCTCCCGGCCAATCATCAGTTTCTCAAAAGTCGAGAAATACAATATGTTTGCATAATTTCCTCCATCTACAAGAATTCTATGGATCAGGCAGTTCGATACTTTCAACGTGACCACCAGAGGGTCATCATGGGGGTAAACAACGTGCTTTGCGTCCTCTACCGTGAAAGACATGGCGGGCATAGCTGGTGGCATTCTCCATTGCATACTTTTGTTGAAATTGACCTGGTGCCTGAACTCTTTCAGGCTTGCTTTTGCCCCGTTCACGCTGCCGCCATGAATCGGACCACCACTGATAACATGAATTTCGGCAATCCGCGATTGTACATGCTGGTTATTAGGTTTTACCACATTTCCATCCTTTGACTGAGCCCTATACTGAGTAAAGTAACCCCTTCTTATCAGATCCTCCAGGTTATCCTTTAAATGCCTGCAGTTCTCAGTAGTGTGACCGTGATCCCCGTGAAAGTCGCACCACTTGCTCTTATCACGGTTTTTGTGAAACATTTGCTTTGGACGTTGCCATTTATCGCTGTCCTTGTTCATCAGGTATATCTGAGCTCTTGAGGTCGTGAGCTGCGTATGCGCATCGAACTTGTCTTTGTACTCGAACCTCTCGCGGTCATTCTTCTCGCGGTCATTTCCTTTCTTGACCACGTTTGACTCTTGCCTTCTGTCATCTCGGTCGCGATCGTTCTCGCGACCCTTTTCCTTCTTCTGCTTGTCATCTTTCTTTTTCTCAAGCTCGCGGCTTTGGTTGCTCGCGGCCTTATCAAACTCCTCACCTCTGATGAAGTTGTTTGCCTTTCTTAAGACTGGTTCTAGAGATGTGAAGGTTTTGCGGCCAAGGTAGCTCCTGAACGCGGACCCCTCCCTCAGCCCAGTCATTAGAGCTAGGACGGCCACGTCTTGCTGAAGACGAGGAATAGTGACCGCCTCAGCATTAAAAAGGCCAACGAAATCTCGCAGGCTCTCATTCTCACACTGCTTGATAGATAACAACTCGCCAGTTGTGCGCTCACGACGCCTATTACTCACGAAGTGAGTGCTGAACATAGACGAAAGCTGAGAAAAACTAGAAACGTTACCAGCCTGGATACTCTTAAACCACGTTTGGGCAATCCCGGTCAGAGTAGACGGAAAAACCTTACACCAGATGGCGTCTACCTGCGTGTACAAATACATATGCCCTTCATAGGCTGCTACATGATCATCCGGATCTGACGTGCTGTCATACTTGCAGGACGGCATCTTGATCCTTGGCATGGGGTGGTTCAAGATCTCCGGAATGAAGGGAGACAACTTAGGCTTAATCAACAAGTGCCCGCCAGCAGGATAGTTGCTTACACCGTTGGTGCTATATTCTCGATGAGAACGACTTTGATTCTCATCTTCAGAATTGTTCAGATTCTCAGTCTCTAGGAAAACTTCTTCATACTCTGGCTCATCGATTATTCTCTCCATCTGGCGTGCTTCTTGAGTGAAGGTACGCAGTCTCCTTAATGGTGGGCTGTCAGCGCTGCGACCAGTCAAGGGCGCCACCCGCCTACGAACTTGACCGACTCTTGCATTAGGAGTAGGGGTGTTGTTAGGCTGAGGAGTACTCGCTTGTAACATTTGGATGAAAGACGCTACAGTTTGTAGCTTCTCAGGAGAGAATTGATTTAATTGAGCCAGGTTAAATGATCCGCCACCAGTGTTTACCTGAGACACATTGTTCCCAGGAGTTTGCTGCTCATTGACGTTCTCGGCCATCCTGGTGCTGAACTGAGGTGCACCGAGTGGTCCGGTAATGATGGGTGTAGATCCCTGACCGGTTTCAAACTCTGATGGATCACGGCTGTCATTGTTTGCTCTTTCCATGATAGCGTTCACAAAGATGGGAGGCCCCTCCTTCTAGCGCCAAGTTGTTTCGGTTGAGAAATGGTTGACGGTCTTGAGAAGAGTCCGTCAAGGATTGGAGTTGGCGTCCGCTGGTGAATAACTGCACAGGAAGCAAACGTGAACTACCCTCGGGGGGGATGCGAGGAAACCCCCTCCGACGCTCAAGTCAGCACGTGTCCAAATAGGATTTTGAGAGAGAAAGTAGAGAGGGAGAGATAAGAAATGTCTGTGTGAGATAATGTACCTGCAGAATAGTACTAGTGGGGTATTTATAGAAGTACTATTCCTCTGACAGGGTGCGTAATCCTTTTACACGTGTACGGTTGTAGTGCACTTGGCAGAAGGGCAGATTCCTCTATTTTGTTTTGTTAGGCGACCACCAACGTTGTCGGACCATGTCAATGAACTGACTTGTTAGAGCTGTAGGCGACGTTTGCTACGTTCACGTCCGTCATTATGTTCGCGGACTCCTCAGGGAGGTCCGCTAACGTACTTGGGTTATACACATACAGTTGTAATCACTAATACATTTTGTTTAAGAGAAATGTTTTGACGATCTTCTTGATGGGCAGTTTTAGATGACAATAATAATAAAATTATAGTGTAATCTTGTAATTGAAAAAAACCCTACATGACAATGTATATGGTAATGGAATTCTATCCCCAATCAAACATTTCTTATTCATAGATTTCTATTACTACTCAAATGCTCAATACCTACCCGATTATTATAGCGTTTTACGGAGAAAATATATATGTTTGGTATAGGAATGGTGGACGCATATCATCATAGACATTGACATGAAAACCTTCATAACATAACTTATCGCATTCCTAAAGAAGACTAAACATGAAGCAAAAAAGCCCGAGGATAGTGCTGTCTTTCCTTGAACCCTATAATAAAAAGTTTACTATTGTTTTAGTCTTTCAAAAGATTACAGCATAATGGAGCATCTACTCGTAATCCAGCAAGATGAGAATACTTTGTTCACCTAAAAGTCACCTGCCACATACTATAATACTCCATAAGCTCAAAAACTGGAACTTCCTGAATGTTTTTACATGTTTACGTTTTATTAGAGGCTGTTTTTACGCCTTTACACGTTGTATCCTCTTGTAGTAAGTATTTAATAATGCACAAG
Source organism: Beta corolliflora (assembly GCA_947648045.1). Lineage (NCBI taxonomy): Eukaryota > Viridiplantae > Streptophyta > Magnoliopsida > Caryophyllales > Amaranthaceae > Beta > Beta corolliflora. Next base: position 3,521,811 of record CANSZD010003019.1, read on the forward strand.
TCACTTAATCTAATGATGAAAGTTTGGCATCCCCTCTTCTCTGCATAAGTACAAGGGAATATCGTTGAAATAAAATGTTGTATTGCAACTACCCCTTGTGACTTTTGTATCCTACTGTGAGTTCTTTGCAATTGGGGGGTATGGATGTAAACTCACGAAATCAGTTAATTAATTTGTCCAACTAATATGGTGCATGAATCATGATGTGAATCTCGTCAATTTGATAATTGACTTCATCAAAGATTATAATCACCTTATACTATTTTACTATTACATTCAAATGCTTAAAATCTAAAATGATTGAAACTCATTCATAGAGAATATATACAGAATATTCTCTTCGGATATTTTTTGTAAAATATTACTTTTACAAGTCTTGTTAATTTTCCTAATATTTTTTTGGGCCCAGGCAGGTAGTAAGATGAAGGCCCCGCCAGGGCCGAAACCTTTCGTAGGTTAACCTGGCCTGGGTTTGCGGGCAGACACTTTGAGTGGGGGGGCGGTAAGGAGAAACCCTCTCCCAAAGTGCCTCTAGTAGGGATCGAACCTCCAACCTTGAAGTCGGAAGGTTATTTCCTTGCCACTAGGCCAAGCTTAGCTTGGAAGTTTTCGTAATATGATTAGGACTATCATTGTAAAGAGAATATATACAGAGTATTCTCTATCACTCGTCTCATGTACTTCAAAGTTAACATCACCACGAGTCCATGACCATTGGATTCCAAATAAAAATGTATAGTTCATATTATTAGGAGCGGAATTTGATTCTAACATTAGTAATTAACATATTTGTTCTATATTCGTCAACTTTGATCCAACGTATTTAACACTTCATATATAGGAAAAGAAAAACTAGATTTGGGATTATTATATCAATATTAATACTTCCTTTATTCTTAAATAAGTGCTATAAAGGGTGCTATTTACCTCCCTGATCTAGATAACATCTTATCGAACATTTTATCTTCTTGTGCTTCTTTTTCTTCTAATAATTGGTCTCATGTAAAAAGAGATGACAATTATGTGGCCCATCACTTAGCTAAGTTAGTTCCATTTGGAGGTGAGCAGATTTGGTTGAACCACTATCCTTCGGAAGTGGCTCCTTACATTCTTATGGACAAGTTGTCCCTTGATTAATGCTAGCTTGGTTATTTCCCCTAAAAAAAAAAGTGTTATTTTAAGTAAATTGACATTATTTTGTCAACTAACTTTGACTTTATTTTCTCGCTATTATATAAAGAAAAACGTAGTCAAGTGGAGTTCTTATTAGATTTATCTCAATGTAGACTTTCGAAATACCAACTTTTTACTCCCTCCGTTACAAATATAGTTTCCATTTCATTTTTCAGGTCAAACTTTAAAATATTTGACAAAATATTCTCATTGATATATATAAAAAAAACATACTCATGTGGGAACTTCTTAGATTCGTCTCAATGTGTAGTTTTATAATGTCATGTAATTTTTATTAATAGGTAACTAAATATATTGATGCTTAAAGATACGTGTTGGAGACCATACAAAAAGAAACGGGAACTATATTTTGGGAAGGAAGGAGTATAATTTTTACTTGTGAGCTATTGAATATATTAACAATAAAAGAAGAATATTAGATTACCTGAAAAATTGGATGTAATACTTATTTAAAAATGAAGGAAGTATAATAATGATTTGATTATTATATAGAGGACAAAATGATTCAGTAACTACTAACTAGCTAGAAGCTTTCTCACGAATCACGCTCTCTCTTGTCATTTTGTATAGTTGTATTAATGTATGGTTGAAAATCCAGCTTGTATGAAAACTTTTGGGCACGTTTGCTTTATTTATTCCTGTAGTGGGGATCGGTTTAGCCCTACCTTTTAGTGTCATCTTATGACCCTAATCACACTATTCACATGGATAAATGATAACATGGTTACCTTCCATTGGTGGATCAACTAATCAAATCAAATACTGATTTGAACTTAAAGCGTGTGTTTGCAATTTATGAGTGCATCCTTAGAGAGCATTACGTTCCAAAAATAAGTGTAACAATATTTTTTATGTTTAATAGTGCACAATTTTGAATTATTAGTCTAAAATATAAATGATTGATATATTGACGATTTACATATATAACAATGTTTATCTTCTATATTTTTGTGAAAAAAACTAAATGGTCGACATTGATATATGAATAGTGTGAAAGTCAAAATGCTGCAAGTATCAAGATTTAGAGGATGAATATATAAATTTTCTTGATTTCTCATTCGATAAACATTGGACTTTATGGTCAAGTTTAATTTTGTAATTGTCTTGTAATGTGGAGTATATCTTCATATATGTTCCCATATATACTTTTTATTACAAAGAAACTATGTTATTAATTTAATAACCAAAATTGAGTTATATGTGGTGTATGTGACTCGTGAGCATAGTTTTAGGATGTGTTCAATAAAACTTTTTTAAGTAGTTTTTGCAGGTGTTTGTGTGACCAAGTCATCATTCTACTACATGTGAGAAGTGGGTTTGGTGAGCTAGCATGCTTTAAGGTAATTTTTAGTCTGAACTTCTATTAATCGCCCTAAAAGTACTTAAAATCGCCCCAAAAAAAGTTGAAATTACATCTCTAACCTTTTCCTTCTTTTTCCCTAAACCACCACCACCACCCACCACCACCCACCTCACTCCTTTTCCTTCTAGAGCTAACCTTTTACTTCTAGACTTACTATAAAGTTGAAACCTTTTCCTTTTTTTTTCCTTTTGGGATTTGATAAGATAATATGATGCAAATAAGTTTTTGAAAGCCATCACTAAATTAAAATATAAACCTGTTGAGAAGAGTAGTTGTTGTAGTAGTAGTTAGCTATACTTCTCGATTATACTTTACTTCTAGAGCTAACGTTGTAATCTTAAACAGTATACACAGACTTAGAAACATTATAAACTTCTATATTTGGTTGAATTTTTATTTCATTCATATTTTTCAACTTTATTCAATCAAATGTAACCACTATTCTCTGCAAATAACATAGTACTATGCTTATTTGGTTCTGTTTTAAATAAAACGTATGGCCTTGGCACGGAGATTTAAGAAAGGAGAGAGATAGAGAGAAGTCAATACCAAATAAAATAGCATTTCATTTAATTTAAAACAACTTAAAATTAAAAGTGTTTAATTTATTTTAAAATAGAGGAAATATAAATGAATCCACCATCCATCCAGAAGTACACCACTAATTGAGGAGCAAATTATCATTGCACTAAAGAATGGAGTAAAATGTTTTGGTTAAATTTCATTTTCAAAGGGTAGTGGGGTCATAAAGTTTCCAATAGTATCCTGCCACGTGTTCAATCTTGGTGGACCCAAAATTTGTCTGAATTTACTCGCTCCATATCCACAAGTGGACTGACCCCATAGCATATCCCATTATAGACAATCAACCAATTGATTTATTACATCTTTATAAGTGCCAATAATTCAACCAAAAACAAATAGATATTAAATTCATGATATAATCTTCAACAATAATATATAAACCCTTCACCATTCATCACTTCCATTTTTCCTCTTAGATGCTCTAAGTATTTCTTTAAAAAAAAAATGCACTTTTTCTAGTTCTATTGCATTTTTTTTTTAAATGTTAAAGTTTCTATTTTTATAGTAAGTCTTTTATATTATTGTCAAGTTCATAAAGGTTTTCTCATCTTCTGTTCACTTTCTAGAAGATAAGAGATCAATTTTAGACCTTGTTTCAGGTAAAAATATATTTTTGATCTTGTTCATGGGTACATATTATAGACTTTTATGATGTTTATATATCTGGTACAAAATGTTACTTAGAAATGCTTTCTTTTTTTTCATATCTTATACTGAATTATGGTGTATAACATATGGTGTAGGTTAAGATAATATGGCGAAAATTCTGTTGCATGGTGTTCTTCATGTCACCATTTATGAGGCTAACCGACTCTTTGGTGGTGGTGGTGGCAACTTTTTCCACAAGGTTTGTACCCTTGATCCAAATTTTTATTCATTATTTTTCTTAAAAGGGGTTATTAATATTAATCCCATTTCATTAATAAGTAAAAAGTTCATGTGATTAGTTTAGCAGTAAGTAAGTAAGTAAGTAAGTAGGATCTTGAAACAAAACACTGCTTTTTTTGTAAGATTTTTTACTCAGCTGATTTTTATATGCTTTTTGCTTATATTTGAACTATTCCTACCTTTTGTTAGTTAAATGATATGTCGGTAGCATGATTTAAATCTTACCAGTTAGCATATATGCTTATCTGGAATTCTGGTTAACTAAAGTTAAAAGAGCAAATAAAAATAAAGGTACTTGTTTGCTTACTTTTGCAAGTAATTCAAGTTCTGAGGATTATTCATGTGAATACTTTGTTAGCTATGAACATGATCATCAAGGTTGCAGATTTGCAGGATTTGCTTATTAGCGAGCAGATTCTGAGTTGGTATCATCTGATATGAGACTGTGAATTATCTTAATAGTTTATGAACCATCCGAATATTTTGATTCGAGAAAAGCTAGATATCTAATTGTTAGATATCTAAATTTTGGAATATGAGTGTGTGGAGCATTTTTGTCATTTCACTTGAAGTGGGATCCACCACTTTTTCTATTTCACATCTAGATATTTTAACAATTAGATATCTAGTCTTTCTCTTTTGAGAAGTGGGTGAGATATTGGTTCAGAATGTAGATTGGTTTTTCTTAGATGGTAATCTAAAGCCTATTAGACTCTGAGTAATCAGATTCGAGTTCCGGCCCAATGTAGGGTGTAAAGCTCTCCCAACAAGTGCTACTACATTCCCATGACTCGGAATTTGAGACCTTTGGTTAAGTTGGAACGACCCTTAACCAGCTGGTCCAAACATTGGTTGGTATACATTATAACATAGCTCATCAAACTAGGCTATCCTAATTTACATCCATTATATGCAAATAGGGCATATATGATATACCAACAATAATTTTGGACAAACTAATGGGTTTTTTTTGAGAATTTTGCAAAAAGATAGTAGGTGATTTGGGAAAGTTACATTCACAAAAGTTTACCAAAAATGACACTGATACTTCTGTTATATTCACTGTTTGCATACATTGAATAAGAATTAGGAGTTTCTCCTCATCAAACAGAGTAACTTTTCTTGTTTTTCTTCTCAATGTCTCTGTCTGAAATATTTTTACCTTTTGTTGTGTATGAAATGTTTGATACAGGTGGTGGAAGGACTTGAAAGTGTAGTAGGAAAAGGTGCAGGGAAACTATATGCCTCAATCGACATAGAAGGAGCAAGAGTTGGCCGAACAAGGCTAGTAGAAAACGACTCGAACCCCCGGTGGTACGAACAGTTTCACATCTGTTGCGCTCATATGGCTTCTGACGTTGTCTTTACTTTGAAAGAAGATGAAGCCATAGGAGCCACCCTTCTAGGCCGAGCTTATCTTCCTGCCACAGACATACTAGGTGGTGAAGAGGTTGATACTTGGCTTGATATCCTAGACAAAGATCACAAACCAATACATAAAGGGTCTAAAGTCCATGTTTTAGTTCAATTCTTTGATGTTACTAGAGATTTGAATTGGAATAGAGGGATCAAAACACCCAAATTTCCTGGGGTACCCTACACTTATTTCACTCAAAGGAACGAATGTAAGGTTACCTTATACCAGGATGCCCATGTCCCTGACAACTTTGTCCCTAAGATCCCTCTTTCGGGTGGGACTCACTATGAGCCACACCGGTGTTGGGAAGACATCTTCGATGCTATTATTAATGCTAGGCACTTGGTTTACATAGCAGGGTGGTCCGTTTATACTAGTATCACCTTAATAAGAGATACTAGGAGGCCAAAACCGGGTGGAGATATGACTTTAGGGGAGCTCCTTAAGAAGAAAGCAATGGAAGGGGTAAGAGTTTTGATGCTCATTTGGGATGATAGGACTTCGGTTAAAGGGCTGCATGAAGACGGACTAATGGCCACCCATGATGAAGAAACAGCAAAATATTTTCAGGGTACAGAAGTGCATTGTGTCTTATGCCCTCGGAACCCTGATAGTGGGAAGAGTTTCATACAAAACATTGAGATTGGCACGATGTTCACCCACCATCAAAAGATTGTTGCTGTTGACAGTGCATTGCCTAGTCAGAGTTCTGATAAAAGAAGAATCGTGAGTTTTGTTGGAGGTATCGATCTTTGTGATGGGCGTTATGACACTCAATTCCACTCCCTCTTTAGGACACTTTCAACAGCACACCATGATGATTTCCATCAGGCTAACTTCCAGGGTGCCTCGATCAACAAAGGTGGTCCCCGAGAGCCATGGCACGACATTCATTGTAAGCTAGAGGGGCCAGTTGCTTGGGATGTCTTATACAATTTCGAGCAAAGGTGGAGGAAACAAGGTATTAAGGATATCCTACTTGACGTCAGAGAAATGAGCTCAGTTTTCATTCCTCCTTCTCCTGTTTTTTTCCCTGATGATCATGAAACTTGGAACGCTCAAATCTTTCGATCCATAGATGGCGGGGCTGCCTTTGGCTTCCCTGATTCCCCTGAAGAGGCTGCAAGAGCAGGACTTGTAAGTGGGAAAGATGGTGTCATTGATAGAAGCATTCAAGATGCATATATTCATGCTATAAGAAGAGCAAAGAGGTTCATTTACATAGAAAATCAGTACTTCGTAGGAAGCTCATTTGATTGGAAAGCAACTGATATAAAACCTAATGCTATTGAAGCTCTGAATCTTATTCCTAAAGAACTCTCCTTAAAGATTGTTAGTAAGATTGAAAAAAATGAAAGATTCACTGTGTATGTTGTTTTACCGATGTGGCCTGAGGGTTTTCCTGAGAGTGGTTCAGTTCAGGCTATACTTGATTGGCAGAGGAGAACTATGGAAATGATGTACACTGATGTGATTCAAGCCCTTCGAGCTCAGGGGATCGAGGCTAACCCCAGGGACTATCTTACATTCTTTTGTCTAGGAAACCGTGAGATCAAGAAACCAGGTGACTATGAGCCTGCTGATAGCCCGGAACCTAACACTGATTATAGCCGAGCACAGGAAGCTCGGAGGTTCATGATCTATGTTCATGCTAAGATGATGATAGGTAACTCCTTGCTCTGGTAGATCATATATCTAATATCTTATTTTTGCACTTATCAAGTTCTTGAATAGTCTCTTAGATCAAAATTATGCAGCTTTGAAGAATTTTTTCCAATTATAATCTATGCTAATGCTAAAATACTGAGTTCGACTTAGTTTACTTAATGCCCCATTATACAACATTGATTGTTAATGCTATATTGATCACTTCTAATATGCTTAAAAATACATGTGACCCACATGAAATTTTCTACAAAAGTATCAACTTTGAGAGATTTGTACCTTTTTCTTCTCTTGAATCCACCTTATGTGAAATTATTAGCTCTAATCTGAACTTATATATGCTTATAATCTATCAAAGCTTATGATCTGAACTTAAACGAAACTATTAACTATTAATATGTTTCTTTAAGGCAAAACGATCAACATCTAAAGTTTTGTTTATCAAGATATCACCTTAGTACCATGCTAACTATATAAGATCTTTCTTGTGATAGTTGATGATGAGTACATAATTGTTGGTTCTGCCAACATAAACGAGAGGTCAATGAATGGAGCCAGAGACTCAGAGATAGCCATGGGAGCTTACCAACCATACCACATATGCAGCAGAAATGAGCCAGCAAGAGGTCAAGTTCATGGTTTCAGAATGTCTTTGTGGTACGAGCATTTAGGCATGCTCGATAATGTGTTCCTTGAACCAGAAAGTTCAGAATGTGTAAGGAAAGTGAACCAAATCGCGACCAAGTACTGGGATTTATACACTTCTGAGGCCTTAGAATATGATCTTCCTGGACATTTGCTCAATTATCCTATTAGTATCACTGAAGAAGGAGAAGTGGTTGAGCTTCCTGGATGGGATTGTTTCCCTGATACTAAAGCTAGAGTTATTGGCACTAAATCTGAAACTCTCCCTCCAATTCTTACCACTTAACCAAAACCAAAAAAATCAGTATTATGATAATATGCTTTACCTTGTTTCTTTAACTTTACTATTATGTGAGGCTTGGGTATGTTATGTATGTTGATTATATGTGGTGAGAATAATCATAAGTTGAATATTTGTTGTACTGATTTTTGTACCTTCTATATATTACTTGTAATAAAAATGAGGTATGTACTTTTGAGGTGGTGGTTGGGTAATAACCTTGGATTTTATTCTTCCCTTTGCAGTTTTATGTTGTATTGAGTTCAAAAATATCAATAAATGAACATGTTTTACCTAGAATATGTCAAGAGTGGAGTAATATCTAGTACTTCTACTATGTGAAGAGAGAGCATGATGTGAACGATAAAGAAACAATTCAACTTCTTTACTCAGAAATCACTGCTCAGATGTAGGGCTGTGAAAAACTGACCCAACCCGTTTACCGAAGCCGACCTGAAATAAGCAGGTTTGGGTAGAGATTTTTTACCCATTTAAGTAAATGGGTTGACGCGATTTACCCAATTAATCAAATGGGTTAGGTTACGGTTGACATTTTCAACCTGAAATTAACCTGTTTTGACCTGTTTAACTCATTAAAATATAAATTTCTTAAAAAGTTGTGTTAAAGTTGGTGAAAATTTTAAAAATACTAATTCTAGATCACAAATGCTGAAAAGAAAATCTAATCATGCATACTTTATGTGAATTTATTGTTGAAAACTAATAAGTTTTAATAAAAATTTAATAGTATACATATGTAAATGGGTTAAACGGGTTATAAGGGTAACCCGTTTAATAAACAAGTCGGGTCAAGGTTGAGTTTTTCAACCCGTTTAATAAACGGGTCAGGTTTCAACACAATTATTATTAAACTGAACTCGAACATGACCCGACCTGATCTGTTAATCAGCCCTACTTAGATGGCCCATTGCCCCCACTTATATAGTTTGAAGTTTGAACCTTAAGTCAAAGTGATGGTAGGCAAAGGTGTATATTATATTATTGGCATCATTTGTGGTGAAGACAAAGATATTGTCACCAATCTTTATTATTTGGTGAAGGCTTCACCTAGGAAGCTTCTTTTTTTGTCTTGTGGTTTTTGTGTTTGTCCTCTATTTCCTTTATTTATGATAAATATCCTTTGTTTAAAATGTTTATCGCAATTTATAAGGTACTCCTTGGAATATATAGAGTTCTGTACTCTTAATATATATTCCTTTATATATATATATATATATATATATATATATATATATATAATTCAATGCATAAGTTATTACAATAGGCGGTCTAACTTTAACATAAAACTAATCTTTTAGTTCGGGCTGTGCCCCGGGTCAGTTACAAATTTACAGTTATCAAATATAATATTATATATAAATTTCATAATTGATTTTATTAGCTTTTCGCAATATTTTGTCTAGTGCGAAATTGGAAAATGGACATTATGGCATGATGAGTTGTAAAAAAAAAAAAACTTCTAAGGAGTTGGAGATTAAAATAACAATTTCAATGGAATTAGGATAAAAGAATGTTATTAATTGATAAAAGTGTTAGAGATCAAAAAGTTAATCTATGTCTTTATAATTACATATAATTATAAGACTTTATTATGTTTTACTTTGAAACATTTAGTGTTAGAATGTAGTGATTTAGTGGTTGAACACTCACATTTCGATTCAAAGGTCTTGTGTTTGAATCTTAGTAACTACACATTGATAATATATTTTAATGAGATTATAAACATGTGTATTAGAAGTTTGAGAAGAGTGTCACGTGGCATCGTTCCTTTGATGGGAACGCCTTTTAATATATTTGTATAGATTAGACAAACCCAAACCTATATTCTCTTAACAAACCCGTTCCATTTAACTATAACCCAACGCTATTCCTGGACATCTCACACCAACCTAAACATCCCTTCTCTTCTCTTTCCTTTGTTTCCATTCGAATCTCGAATTACAGGAGACAATTTTATTACATAACCCGACAGTCTTACCAAATGGACTAAACTAGTCACTAAATGGATTAAATTAGTCACGAAATGGAATAAACAAAGTGAGAACTAAATAGATTAAACTGATCACTAAATAGATTAAACTAGTAACTATATTCAGATAGATGATCCGTTCTCTTCTTAACATTGGCTTTGGGCCGTTGCCTAATTTTAAATTAAAAATAGACGGTCTCTTGCAAGACCAACTGAATTCAATGAGACCTGATAAGGAAAATAAATAGAATATTGAAATTGTGCTCTGGCCTCTGGGAGTACATAGAGTTATGTACTCTTAAGTCATATGGTATACTTTTTTTTTTTTTTTACTTATGTAACGGAATAAGTAAAATATGGACTTTTACTCATATTTGTCTGATCCCAAAGGTTGAGAGGCCTGAGGAAGCTACTCAATTCAGGCCAATTAGTTTATGCAATGTGGTGTATAAAGTCATTTCAAAAGTTATCACGAATAGGCTTAAGCCAATTATTAAGGCGGTGGTTGGTCCGGAGCAAAATGCCTTTGTAGCTGGGAGGTTGCTAGCGAATAACTGTTTGATTGCTCATGAGGTGATGATGAAAATTAATAGACAAAAACGGGGGAAGCAATACTATGCTGTTATGAAGATAGACATGTATAAGGCATATGTAAGGTTAATTGGAGGTTTTTGTCATGGTTGCTTATGAGGATGAATTTTCCAGAAAAATGCAGGAACTGGATTATGCAATATGTGACTACGGTGTCGTATGCCATTTTGATCAATGGGGAACCTTCGGAAAAGTTTATGCCATCATGTGGACTAAGACAAGGAGACCCGATGTCGCCATACCTATTTATCCTTGTTATGGAAATTTTGTCAAGATTGCTTAGAAGAGCAGAAGAGTCGGGGATGTTGCAAGGAATTAAAGTGTCTCGGTTTGCTTCGTCGATCTCGCACTTGTTTTTTGCTGATGATTCATTACTGTTTTTCAAGAGCACTCTCACTTCTTGTCACGCGGTACGGGAGGTCTTGCATAGGTTCAGTGTAATTTCGGGCGGGGTTATTAATTATAGTAAGTCGTTAATTAAGTTTAGTCCGAATACCCCGCAAAATGTTAGGAGTCATTTGCGTGATGTGGTGGGTACTCCGTCGGCGGTAGAGTTAGGGAGATATTTGGGTTGTAATATAGAAATAGATGGCAGAAGTTCAACCAAATTTCTTGGTTTGTTGGACAAAGTTAGAAGAAAGATTGGGAGTTGGAAAAACTTAGTATTGTCTCAGGTTGGTCGACTCTTGTTGATTAATAGTGTCTTGGCTTCATTAAGTCAGCATATGTTGTCGATTTTTCTGCTTCCCAAGTATGTTGTGGATAGAATGAACGCTTTGTTTGCGGCGTTTCTGTGGAACTCTTCACAGGGTACACGTTCAATTCATTGGAAGAGAAGGGAGGTCATTGAGATGCCTAAGGGCTTGGGAGGATTGGGGGTTAGAAATGTCTATTGGATGAATAGGGCTTTATTGGTTAAGCAGGCGCTCCGAATTCATAGTAATCCAGATCTTCTAATTGCTCAAGTTTACAAATCTAAGTATGTTGACTCGCCTTTTGTATGTGCAATGGCTGATAGACGGGTATCGGCTGCATCATGGGGTTTCAAAGGTATGGTAAGGGCGGTTAGGAGCTGTAGGGAGGGATTTATAAGGTTGATTGGTAATGGATCAAGGACTCATATTATGGATGATAAATGGGTGAGTGGTGGTGCCTTGAAGTTGAAGCAAGGAGTCAGTTTATCTCAGCAGGGGGTTAACATGGTAAGTGATTTGATGTTGACTGGAAGGAAAGAGTGGAATGCAAGCCTTGTGTGGAAATGTTTTGCTACGGAATCAGCCCAGAGGATTTTGGCAACTCATATTCCTCTAGCAAGTGCAGAAGATTGTTATGTATGGGCCTCAGCGTCCAATATCAATGTTATTAAGACAAAGGATGTGTATGCCTTTCTGATGCAGCAAATGTATGGAGCAAGGGTACATTACCAGGAGCGCATGTTTTGGCGTAAGTTCTGGAAGTTGGAGATCCTGCCTAAGTGGAAGATATTTCTATGGAGGTTGATCCAACAGGCTTTAGCTACTTGTACAAATTTGAATAAAAGAGGTATTGGGGTTGGCAATATTTGTTGCTTGTGTCAAGGAAAGGTGGAAACGGATGCCCATTTATTTCGTGATTGTGAGGTAAGTAAACATGTTTGGTTTGCATCGGAGTTAGGACTTCGGGTGGAACATGATTCAATGATTCCAATTGCCGAATGGGTTAAAAATTTGTTCACATATTTCAGGAAAATCGATGGTAAAGATGGATATAGGAGATGTGTGCTTGCAGCCATTCTTTGGTCAATCTGGGTGCATCGGAATAAGGTGGTGTTTCGTCACCAGAAAGTGGATCCGCTTGAGATTCTGAATACAATTGATAGAGAAGTTAAAGGGGTGCAGAGGAGGAGGTTGATAAAGGAGAAATCACTAAGTCACTGTAGTTGTCAGGTGGGGATGGGAGCTGAGTCATATAGCTGTGGCCAGTTGCACGGAGAACTGTGTACGATTCAGGTTGGTGCAATATGGAGAAAGAAGGGGAAGGTTCAAGGTCTAGCAGGTATTGCTTGGATTGGGTCAGGTGATAGTTTTCGGTTCCAAGGGGCTGCCACGGTGTTTGCTACGTCTTCATTACAGGCGGAAGGATATGTGTTTCTCAGAGGATTGCAGGAAGCAGAGAATGGACGATGTAGACATATCAGGATGTTAACTACCTCCAAGAAGCTTCTCTGTGCTTTTGTAGATGACAAGGTGTCGTGTGATATTACTAGCATTGTCTTAGATATCAAGGAATTATGTAAAAGTTTTTTGTATTTTGAGTGTTGTAAGGTCCATCGAGGTCAGATACAAGGCGTTGGTCGTCTTGCTAGGCAAGTTAGAAGTGGTCAGTTGTACTAGTTATGTATCTTGTTGCCTGTATATATCTATTTACTTACTGCCGAAAAAAAAAAAGTAAAATATGGACTTTGAATTGGTCTACTCTTCCTTTGATGTCTAAAGTACTAAGAAGTGTTGGTCAATCTGATGGCTTTCTGGCTGCTAATCCGCATTATATGAACTTCTAATTGCAGATTAAATATATATACGTTAACCTTCCAAGTTTTGAGCTGTTATTCAACACTAGAACAACAAGCAACTGTCCACTTGCTTGGAACATACTATAGTGTTGAGTAAGTGAGCTAATGATATGGCCTTGGCCCTTGGACCCATCTCGATTCTTGAAAAGGTTGGAGGGAGCAAAGCAAAAAACAACATGACTTGCTGCCAATTAAACCTTTAGAAAATGCATGGATCTTAAATTCTTAATTCTTTGATGAGATGTACAAAAATAACTTAAAGTTAAACTACTTATTAATTTTCACTTTTTGAAAATAACTATCTAATATATTCTTTTAAAAAGCAGCTACCTATTATCATTTTTTGAGTGGATTTCGTCAATGGAGTCCATATCTCGTGAATTTCGCAGGTTATGCTCTCAAATCTTCCATCTTTCTAATTCATGACATATTGACATCGAATTGAAGACCAAGAGTGTTCACATTGAGCATTTAGCAATAAGCAATTGCATATATCTTCAAATGTTTACAAATTTGGGGTTAGTGTTTATATTTGTTTTAGGGTCTTAAAATTTGGGAACTTGGGAGTAACTATGCATAGTGTAACACCCCTAGGTGTGCAGGATCTCACTAATAGTAGATATTGTCCTCTTTGAGCCCTAGCCCACAAGGATTTGCTTTGGTGCAGAACCAAAGTCCTACCCAAAAGGCTTCTACTAGGTTGAGGTGTCCACCTCTATATAAAAAAGGTTTTGTTCTCAACTTTCGGCGTGGGATAGCCAAGATCTTAAAATTGTATAAGAAATTTAACAAAGTTCCTAGAAATAATTCTTAAATTTAACGTTGTGCATTTCTTAAGCTACATAAAATTGTATAATATTCTTGTGTCCTACAAAAATCATAAAGATTGAAACTTTATAGTTTTGCCCTATTATTTTACTTTTACTTTTATAAAAATCTTTGTGTGCTGCATACATCTAAAATCTAATAATCAAACCTTGGTAAGAGCCTAATATGTAAGTTGCTTGCTTGCTAAGTTTCTCATTTGGGGATTTTAAAATTGAAGAGATTTGAACTACCTAAATTTGAGTATTACTTCTCAATACTAGGTAGAAAATCACTCAAATTCTTCCACTAATTCTTACCTCTATTAGTTTGTGATGATGTTGAAAAGATGTTAAGTTATGCTCTATTCAACTTTTTCAATTTACTTTAGAGAAACAGGTTGAAATTAGTAAAGTCTACATAAATTCAGACGAGTCAATTCAATTAATTAGAATTCATCATCATAGATTACGAGATCCTAGAACTTAAGAGATGATATGGCCTATAACTATGTGCAAGGCCCCGAGATATTACACTAGCCAATAATTAGACTATATCCAATCTATTCCGAATTTTCGATCACGAATCAAATAATATGTGATCAATAATTTAATAAATATATTCCATTACCAATTTTCACTCTCCATCTCACCAGCAACTTTCCAAACTCCTTCTTTCCATGCAAATTCTTAGGTGTTTCCATGAGCACCTAAAACTATGCGCTTTCAATCACTTTTTTTTTTTGCACATCTGTCAAATATTTTGTTCAAATAAACAAATAATGTGCAATAAATTGTGCAAAAATATGAGAGGGATCATCTAGTTCTAGGTGCTCCTGGAAGCACTATGAAGGCTTTGATCTTTCCATCCTGGAACTAAAAAGAAAACTTTTAGGAGATTGGTGGGCTTCACACTAAGTAAAGTTACATAATGCGCACGTCTAACATATAGATTTCCATTGAGTTTGGATAGCGTCTCATTGTTGTGGACTTCAACTAGGGTATTTTAGCAATTTTATAAGTTGTAGGTGCCAAAGTGATATGTAAGCTGGTACCAAAGCGCAGTCAAATTAGTACTAAGATGCATTTGTGTCACTTTGGTAATGTCGTATTGGTATCAAAGTGACTATTTTGGTACCAATTTTACTGTGATTTAATACTAACTTACAATTACTTTAATAGTCCAACCTATGAAATTACTTTGGTATCCTTGTTCGAGTCCATCTTAGACTCCAACAATGAGACACCAAAACTTTCTCATATCCACTCATGAGTAATGCTTAAGAAAGTACAAAACGTATAGAAAAAAAGAAGGGTAAAATTACTGAGTTGCTAAATGAAATTATTGGCCAATAGCAAACTAAAAGCCCTCTTTCTCCCCTCAAAAAAAAAAAAAAAAAGTCCTCTTTCTAAGTAACATACATACTTGTGCTTCTTACCTTTCTCTATTCTCATGCAGCATTTGGTGTCTAATGATATTTGCCCACTTTCACAATATCTTTGCTTTTACTGGTTTGTTTCTCTCTCTCTTTCCCCTTTCTTTAGCTGGGCATTCTCAATTTATTTGTTTTTGTTTGATAGAAAGTTGGGTACTTTTTGTATTTCATTTGTCTGATCTAATCGTTTGATCGTATACTGTAATACCCATATCATATAAACAATGAAATTGTGTAATCAGGGTTCCATTTTCTCTTAATATTGTGAATTTACAATTAGATTTGCACCCCTTTGAATTTGCCCTTGTGCTTGTTTTGAGAAGTCTGAATTTATAGAAGTTTTATGCTGTCAAATAGAAGTTGAATTGTAAATTAAGTTGATAAATTGTTGAATTGTTGTGATTTGTGGATTGAGATTTGTGGTAATGGTTGTTTAGATTGTTCTCTAATAATGTGTGTTTATTTAAATGCTAATTTTGGAAGATGAAAAACAAAAGTTTACAATTTTTTTTGGAAGGAAGGTGGAGGGAAGTCACGAAGGTCCTGTACTTCATTTTCTCCGACATTAAGTTGATTATTAACAAGATTCTTGTGCTATTTTCAAGTTAATAGCTGTAACCCCGATTTCTGTTTGTTATTTATCAAACAACTTATGAAAGTTAACATGCATAGCTTTCGATTTTCGAGGTGTTCAGTGTTCTTTTGGAGAAGAAGCTCAAGATGATTTAGTTTGCTCGACATTGATCATTACACTTCCTTTTGCAGAAATTATACCAATACTTTGTATAGCTATGAGGGAATGAACTACGAGTAGTAGTTTTGTAAAAGGAACCTTTTTGTTTTTCAACTGCTTTTTTCTCATTCTTTCAAGATTCAAGCTTTGGAGTATCTGGGTATCCAAGAAGAGAGTTTTAATTTGGTGGTTGTCATAATCTTCAAGTAATGACTAAAATCACGACTTGAGGTTCTAAACTCGATAAAATGAAACATTTTATTGTCTTGTACTATTAATTGATTGTGTCTGAGGTAGCAAATGTTGTATAAGTTTCTTTCTTTTTCACTACACATTACTCAATAAATGAAAGTCCACATGTCCTCCTTAGCCAACTCTAACATTTCCTCCAACTCTTCTTCAACCCATATTCTCTCAGCAATGTTGAAGGGATGAAGTTTAGCAATACAATGATCAACCATATCAAGCCCTGCAATGCAAAACAAAGCACAAATTCTGCAACTCATATCAAAGTTTGAAAGACACTTCTTATACTAATATTAGATTATTAATAGCCAGCACAATTTCTAGCCGAAATGACGAATTCAGGCAAGACATTTAAGCACCACAACTTCATCCAATTCCTATGACTCTAGTTTGAGAACTCCCTTTTTGCCCACGATCCTCTATAGAGCACAACATGTGGTAAGCTGACTTGGTAGTGTATTCTCCATGGAATGAATAGTGCCAAATAAGTTCTTTGCTAACAATTATGAAACCTTTTCCTTGATAGGAAAAATTACTCTGAACTTATAGGGGATTGGAAGCCATTTTTCAACGAGTCTTTCTTGATATACCTTGTTTGATAGTCTTTTTAGATTGCATTTGCTGATTTTGCAGGATCTTTCAGAAAAGGAGTATTGTGTGTTAGATTTTAGTCCATGGAAGTATGTGATCTGCCTCTATTCTGATTGTTATATATGACGAACGTGTTTTTAAATCTATTTTGTATCTTCTACAGATAAAAATCATGGAAGCCTTGATGCGTGCACATATTGTGAATGTTCCTGTTTGTCGTGTAAAGCAATGTAATCACTCTTTACTCACAGCCAGTTCCCCAAGATTAATCGGAAAGCTACACCGGAGTGTATTTGGGATGATGAACAACTCCAAATTGACAAACTCAGTTACTGCTTCTATCCAGCCACTTGAAGCTTCAACCACAGACCGCTTTGACAACACACTGCCATCCAAAGGTTACTGTATGTTAAGAATTTTATTAGGAACCTCTCTTTGTTGCTGGGAGTAGAGTAAACTCAGTAGAGTTTGCAGTTAATTCTCTTACCCTCTTTTTCCCTTGACTAGTTAACTAACTTTTCATTGGGCAGTACTTGGACAACCATTTGGTGTTTACTTTTTTTCAGAGAACTATTTCTGGTGAAAGAGTCTGTGAATTCTTGTCTCTGATTGACAGATTAGTGCACTCACTTGTATTGCAGACTGAAAAAAGATATACTTATAAACATAAGCTATACCTCCTTTTTTTATACGAGGATATTCTTTGTTTGCAAAAAGAACCATTTGTTTTCTATAAGTGGAGGTGAAATCTGTTTGTTGATGGATTGTTTCGTTCTGTTATGCTACCTGGACTTGTTTGTTGACCAACTTGAGGCTTGAATTCACTGAAATTTGTCCAAAAAGAACTATAGTTCTTTCCAAGAAGCCTCCAGTGGAAGAGTCATAATGTCATATACACCACTATGGTGATTGATTTATCTTCTGTTAATAAGGAAGCCTTTAATGTTTATCAAAATGTTGTTTGTTTACAGGCATGCCTATGATGACCTCTAGGACATTATTATGCATATCAGTACATTTTATGCTTGATGCATAAGAATTGACCTCACTTTATTTGGATCATCATTCTCTTTTGCTTAACTTACAACTCGATATCTCCATCTTTGTTGCTGTAAATTGTCAGGATTACTCTGTGAGTGACATTTCTGTCATTTATCTGCAGAAATGCTCAACTTGTGGAGAAATGTAGATGCTGTTTGCTTTGATGTTGATAGCACTGTGTGCGTAGATGAAGGTATTGATGAATTTGCCGAATTTTGTGGAGCTGGTAAAGCAGTTGCAGAGTGGACATCAAGGTTTACTTTCCTCTTATGCTGTGCATTATCCTCCGTGCCTAGTTTGTGATCTAGATGCTGATATCAGTTTGTTGCATTATAAAAATGCTTTCTATTTTTCTTGCAGAGCAATGAATGGTACAGTTACCTTTCAAGAGGCACTGGCTGCTAGGCTATCCTTAATAAACCCATCTCTTTCCCAACTCCAGGATTACCTAGAGAAGAGGCCTCCACGGTGAGCTGACAATAAAACCTATGAATTGAATAAATTCAACAGAGCAGGTTTCTATGATGTCTTACATTTACATATCATCTAAATGCTCCATGTCAAAGGACTCTAAGACTTCATCCTCTTAACTTAACTTGATTTATCGTGTACCCACTTGTTAAATATATTTCTGTGTGGTGAATGTCTCGATGGTCACCTAACTTGCAGTCTTACACAGACTTTGGTGCAACTGTGCAGCATGTCCAACTGTACTAGTGTTCTTGTTCGTGTTGGAATGTATAGTATCCTGCATTACTTTAGGTGAATCGCGGGGACCATGTATCATAATTCATATATGGTTAACTGATCATACTGCAAGCTACATAGAATTGTTGGCTTCAAACCTATCAATGCATTTGATGAAAGTTGCTGTTTTAAATTCATAGTTGAGTGATGTCGGCAATAATGTTAGTGTTCCACCAAATTTCTCTATTCTGTGACTTTAGATGCATAAATGACTTACTTCCTTTTTCCTACTTTCCTTTGGTGGCATATAATACTAGATCGAGTATTCATTTTTTCTTCTGAGTCTCTGCATGTTCAATTCTGTAATTTAAGGTCAAAAGTAACATAACTACCTGAACTTCATGTATCTTATATAGATGACGAAGAGAAACTTTTATAAATCCGAAATTCTTATGACATATGTTCGTGACCTTTATGTATAATAAAATGGTATATTTCCCTTTATAATTTTCATTATTGTTTATCCTTCTGTCGGTCTTGTTTATTTTCACAAACAAATTCTCCACCATTGAAGATGCATCTATTGCATCTATCTTCCTTGGGTTTTTCCCTTTTCTTTCACACTTAGAAGAGTATGAATATCTCTTATTGATGATGGTTTATCTTAGGCTTGAACAAGGAAAATGGAGATGATGTTTACTTGCATAAATACATAGAATCAGCAGCGTAATGTTTTCTTGCCAATTCATGTAAGGTTTCACTGAATAGATTTGACTCTCTGCTAGTCTGCTCTTTTCCTCTAATTCAGCTTGGAATTGTTCTGCATTGTGCACTCCATTGTTATGAAAGGCCTGCTTATAAATTTCATAGATAAAATAATTAACCAGTCGAGCTTATTGATATACAGACTTTCTCCTGGAATAGCAGATCTGGTGAAGAAGCTTAAGGCTAGGAACGTTGATGTTTATCTTGTATCTGGAGGCTTCCGTCAGATGATTAATGTATGTCATTTTTTCACCAATGTCCTTGTTAGTTGTTATTGTCATCTCTGGTTATAAGCATTAAGTAATTGAGGAACCCTTGTCACCAATGAGTGGTGCTACTTCAGTATTATAACTGAAAGCTTAACTATTTTTTATGCATCCAAATTCTGATCATGTACTCATGTATTCCCAGTTTGTTTAAAATAATGACTATAACTTTCTCATCCTGAAGCCTGTTGCATCGATCCTTGAAATTCCACTCAAAAACATATTTGCCAATCAATTGCTCTTCGGAGAATCGGGAGAGTTTCTAGGGTTCGATGAAAATGAACCTACATCAAGGAGTGGAGGGAAACCTGTTGCAGTACGACAGATACGAGAGGTTTGTTTAATTTTTCTTTTATAAAATGATTTTAGTTTGCAAAGAATATCTTATGAACCACTATCTGTCTCCATTTTCAGGCTTTAGGGTACAAAACATTAGGTATGATTGGCGACGGAGCAACGGATCTTGAGGTAACAATGCATTTTAAATCTTCAAACCTAGCCCACTTATGCCTTAGATTTGCAATTAATTATCCCATAAGATCGTAACAATTGAAGAAGAACTTTGAACTGAAACAGCCAAATAGGACATTAAATATGAGAAAAGGTAAGTTTTTTACAGTTGTTCCATCATCTCCACAACCAGCAGATATCATTACAAAGCGAGTTGATTAACCATCTTTCACTAAAAGATTTCTACATCATGTATGTTTATTTTTTTGGCATAGATAATACCACTTCCTTTTCGTGGTATATATTTCTTTTAGATTTTGTACTTTTGTGTCGGAGTAAATATGACATGGGTTTGGTGTGATTGTAGGCTCGTCAACCTGGGGGTGCCGACTTTTTCATCTGCTATGCTGGAGTTCAACTTAGAGATGGTGTTGCTGCGAAAGCTGACTGGCTGGTGTTCAATTTTAAAGAACTTATCAATTCTCTGGACTAGCTTCGACTTCTTGCAATCCCATCAACGTATTAGATAGATCATTGATGCTGCAACAGTAGCACCCCTTAAACCACATTTATTGTAATCCAACCATTTCAAACGAATTATTGCCCTCCTATTATTAGGGAATACTTACTACCCAAGGCCTGGCATGACCCCTAAGAGGTAAATGGTTGCATTCATGAGTAAGTGATGCAATTGTTTGTTGCTTCATGCAATATATGGATATTCCATATTTATTACATACGCATGTTGTGAGTAAGTCTATTTGTTCCTATATTACAGACACATTTATGTATGGTGTTCAACAGATAGAAACACCGTGTTTCCGCCCCCGAAGCCGATGACGGATGACTGATCAGTAGTATTAGAGTTTGCTTATGATGCAATACTGTGATGCTAAGTGAATATTTCAGACTCTCAGTTCCAGACCACAGTGCATTTTGTCCCAAAGCTGAAAATTTATTAAATAAGTGAAGCAGGTGGTTTACTTAGATTTGTTTGATCTTCTGGTATTGTTTGCAATGGTTCACTTTTTGTTTTGACTGTTTACATCTATGTTTTGGTAAAATTAATCGCTGGTTAATTATTTACGTGTTATTTACTGCTTCAGGCTTGCAGTTCAGCAATTGCCAGTAGAAATAGTAATTTTTTTTTTTTTTTTTTTTACAACGGGGAAAATTTGCATTAAGTAAAAGCAGAAGTACAACCTAACGCTAATACAGCCAAGCATAAAACAAAGCAAATTGAATCCAGAGGAGCTTCATTTGCTCGCACATACTCTATTAAACAAAAACAAACTATTACAGATTCAGACCAACTTAGACGCAGCTCGAACGACGGTAGGCGGGATTGAGAAATAGTAATTTAATGCTTCAATAAACTTTTTCATTTAGGCTTTCAATAAAAAAATCTATCTACCAAACTTCTTTTTTAACTCATCTTATATATTTGTTAGGTAAATGCTTCCCGCGAATTTTGTGGAATAAAAAATAAATTTACCTCTTGATAGTGCTGTTATTTTCTAGCAAATAATTAATTGATGTGAGGGGGTTTTTGAACGAAAAGTTTGGCAGTCTCCAACATGATCCACCCTCTCACCAACCAATGGAACCCCTCCATTATTCGTACTTTGTTTACAACTGAAAGTGCCCGGCGCATACCGGGAGTAGAACTCCCAACAGCAGGATCGCATGCATACACCCTTTACTGGCCCCACACTAGATCTGGTGCTTTCTCAACCAAATCGGCATATTATGTTTTACTTCAGCAACAAGAAATCAATAGCATGAAAACCCCACAGGAAGATATTTTCTTCTGCTATTTGTGGAGTTGCAGCATCATGCCAAAATGGAAGCTTTTTATCTGGAAAATATGGCACAATAGCCTAGCAGTGAAGGCTAACCTTTTTCAGCGAGGTATGGGTGTAGGCGTGTTTTTATTTTCGCCTACGCGGTGCGAGCGCGTATTAGATTTGACTACCCCATTGTTAAGGTTTTATTGAAAATTGTTTTGTATTGAAAGAAGTCGCCAACAATTCTTTTTAGGAAGAATCATAAACCTAATTGGATATGGGAAAACCGTAGGCACACATTATCAAATGTAGATTTCCCATCCTGACTCCATAGATAGTCAAAATGAACCAGAGATTGAGTTCGGAGGTGAGGGTACGAATATAGTCATAAATAATGAACCACATTCGCCCAAAGTTGGCCTCTACTAAATATCGATTCATAACAGATTTTATACCCAAAGAATAATCATATAACGTTTTAAATACCCCAAAAATATTTAGTCCGAATTGGTTCAGGAAACACATAAAAAGACTAATTTTAGTGACATGTTATTAAGCAATCAATATTACAGGGAACCTAATAGGTTGTCCAAATTAATCTGATCAATATTAGAACAGTTCTTTAGGTCTTTGATTAACAAAAATAACATGTGGGTAATAAAAGCAATAATGCAGGGACAATCATATAATTTGACAATCAGGCAAACATATAATATTTTAAGGCAAGAATAATAATAATATAAAATTAAGCATAGAAAAGGGGTTAGAATATACAGTAGGACGATTCTATATTAAAGATCTACATCAGGAAAGAAACAGTTAGTAACTTCAATATAAAAATCGTTTATTTAAGGACCCTCAGGATTATACCGTGGCTTGGGTCTGCGAGATTGACAACCTTCGGGACGAGCAATCGTGAAGCCTGAAAATCTGAATGTCTGAAAATATGTAGATTGAATGTACTCCATTTGTGTTTGAAAGGTGAATTTTGTAGAGAGATTGTATGTTTCGTAGAGAGGTTCGTAAAATATTCGTCGAGTGTTATGTGAAAAATCCGTTCTTAAATCTGTACGGAAATCAGGCCTATTTATAGGGAAAACGGCTTTGCGCCAGGCGCAGCTGACGTGGCAAGCGCATGATGCGGCATGACCAGTAAAAAGCATACACGTGGTACGCGTTTTGAAATAGATAAGAAAGAAAATTGCGCTTCACGCATAGTTGTGCGCCAGGCGCACGACACAGTGTGTGGCACAGTGTATGGCACAGTGCCACGTGTCAGGAAAAGCTGCGCCTGACGCACAAGTCGTGCGCCAGGCACACGGCCCTGCGCCAGGCGCAAGCTGTTGCGCTAGGTGCACCAGCCTGGCTCTTGACGTATCATTGCAAGCTTTTCTAAAACGCGTTTTAGAAGATTTTCTTTTATCTTTTAACTACGGATATCCGATTTTACGAGATAAAATCTGATTTTAACTTATAAAAAAATATCTTTTGAAAATACTTATTTATTAAAATAAATCAAATAATTATCAATTAATTGGTTTTTTCAAAGAATTAGGCTCAAAATACAATTAATTATCATGAATAATTAATTGGGCTTTAAAATATGACTTTAACACTTTTCAAAATGGTTTTGAATGGCTTTTCAGACTGCTCTGCCCTTGGATCGGACCAATAAGACCACGATATGTTTCATCATCGGATCCTTAAATGAGGAGACACGATTTTGTGTCTACAGAAGCCCCCACTTTGGCTGAGGTTCAGGAAACCGAAAGTCAAAGTATACGGTGTCGGGACGGAGAACAATTCTAAACGTTTTGCAGTTTAGAACTGATCTATATACGCCGGTCTCTGCAAAACAAAGTTAGTATGCAAGACAATAAGTACAGGCAATCTGATTACCTGCAGATGAAGATGTTAGCAGATAGGTGCCAACAACTTACATAAAGCACATAATGATGCAATAATGCAAACTTAGACTCTCTAAGGATGCACAAGACGCTATGCAAGGATTAAGGTTATGCAAAGCTAAGGGACGACACGTAATGCAAGGTCAGGGTTATGCAAGACTAGAATGTATGAAATGCAATGCAAGGTCAGGGTTTTGCAAGGTTGCAATGCAAGGTCAGGATTTTGCAAGGCTAGAAGATGTGTAGAATGATAGCATGATAAGAAACATATGGAATAATTTTCGAAAATCGTTTTTGATAAATAATCGAGGTCCGTAAACGAGGTCCGTAAATAATCGTTTCGGGAGTTTGCTTTGAATCGGAGGAACCACCACACATAGGAAGCCCCCACTTTGGGTGAGCTCGCCTGAATTAGGCTTGAGCTTTAATTGAAATGTACTTGATCTGATATTGAAATATAGTTGATTTGTCTTGAACTTCGAAAGTTGTTGCTGGGGATTCTTATTTGGGAAGTCGATATAGGCAAAGTCAAATATCGCCAGAAACCATGAAATTGTCGGAGGGTCCTTCAGGGACAATGAGAACTTGGATTGAAAAATAAAAAGGTTTAAATTTTATGACTCAAATAGATATAGGTGGGAAAAGGCTTTGACGAGGCTAGGTTCAGACTCGAGTCTATGTCGGGATCTAAAAAGAGATTATGCTCCTGAATTCTAGAAAGTCAAATAATTAGACCATGACCATGTTAGGATTTTCGCTTACGCGGTGTGAGCGCGTATTAGATTTGACTACCCCATTGTTAAGATTTTATTGAAAATTGTTTTGTATTGAAAGAAGTCGCCAACAATTCTTTTTAGGAAGATTCATAAACCTAATTAGATATGGGAAAATAGTAGGCACAAATTATCCAATGTAGATTTTTCCGTCCTGACTCCATAGATGGTCAAAATGAACCATAGATTGAGTTCGGGGGTGAGGGTACGAATATAGTCATAATGAACCACATTCGCCCAAAGTTGGCCTCTACTAAATATCGATTCATAACAGATTTTATGCCAAGAATAATCATATAATGTTTTAAACACCCCAAAAATATTTAGTCCAAATTGGTTCAGGAAATACATAAAAAGACTAATTTTAGTGACATGTTATTAAGCAATTAATATTACAGGGAACCTAACAGGTTGTCCAAATTAATCTGATTAATATTAGAACAGTTCTTTAGGTCTTTGATTAGCAAAAATAAATGTGGGTGATAAAAGCAATAATGCAGGGACAATCATATAATATGACAATCAGGCAAACATATAATATACAAAGGCAAGAATAATAATAATATAAAATTAAGCATAGAAAAGGGGTTAGAATATACAGTAGGACGATTCTATATTAAAGATCTACACCAGGAAAGAAACAGTTAGTAACTTCAATATAAAAATAGTTTATTTAAGGACCCTCAGGATTATACCGTGGCTTGGGTCTGCGAGATTGACAACCTTCGGGACGAGCAATCGTGAAGCCTGAAAATCTGAATGTCTGAAAGTATGTAGATTGAATGTGTTTGTGTTTGAAAGGTGAATTTTGTAGAGAGATTGTATAAATCGTAGAGAGGTTCGTAAAATATTCGTCGAGTGTTATGTGAAAAATCCGTTCTTAAATCTGTACGGAAATCAGGCCTATATATAGGGAAAACGACACTGCTCCTCACGCGCTGGTTGCGCCAGATAGGGGTGTTCATGGGTGATTAACCGTCCCGAAACAACATTTCGGTTCGGTATCCGAAAGTTTATGTTCGCTCTTTTTGCGAACCGTGACTGTAACCGTTTAGACCGGTTACCGCCTAAGCGGTTAACCGTTTTTTCGGTACGGTTTTTCGGTTAACCATTAACCGTTATTTAAGTTATACTATTATATTTTACTTAATGTACATATATGTTTTTTATTTTTTTGTGCATATATTTTAATATTATATATACTCTAATGTAAAATGTATTATAAAGTGGATAATATATCTATTGGAAAACATAACTAACACTAAGAATTCACTCCATTTCCTAATTATAGTGTATATTTTAGTACTAGAATTTCCATATAATCACATACTTCCTCTAATTATTGTAACTTAGTAACAAATATTAGAATTAATGTAATTGTTTGAAAATGTTTCACAATAATTAAATAGAGCAAAAAAATATTTCGGTTAACCGTTTACTCATAAATCATAACCATAATCGTACCGTTTAACCGTTAAATTTACCGGTTCGGTAACCGTACCGTTAAAATATTTTTTATCGATACAATTACCACCCGTTTTGACCTGTTTTTCGGTTTCGGATTTTTTATGAACACCCCTAGAGCCAGACGCGGCATGACCATTAAAAAGCATACACGTGGTACGCGTTTTGAAAAAGATAAGAAAGAAAACTGCGCTTCAAGCAGAGCGCACGGCACAGTGTGTGGCATAGTGCGTGGCACGGTGTATGGCACAGTGCCACGTGTCAGGAAATGCTGCACCTGACGCACAGTCGTGCGCCAGGTGCACGACCCTGCGCCAGGCGCAAGCTGTTGCGCTAGGCACACCAGCCTGGCTCTTGACGTATCATTGCCAGCTTTTCTAAAACACGTTTTAAAAGATTTTCTTTTATCTTTTAACTACGGATATCCGATTTT
Source organism: Beta corolliflora (assembly GCA_947648045.1). Classification (NCBI taxonomy): domain Eukaryota; kingdom Viridiplantae; phylum Streptophyta; class Magnoliopsida; order Caryophyllales; family Amaranthaceae; genus Beta; species Beta corolliflora. The sequence goes on from CANSZD010003019.1 coordinate 3,548,362, forward strand.
ACAGGATAAAATCTGATTTTAACTTATAAAAAAATATCTTTTGAAAATACTTATTTATTAAAATAAATCAATTAATTATCAATTAATTGGGCTTTTCAAAAAATTGAGCTCAAAATACAATTAATTATCATGAATAATTAATCGGGCTTTAAATAAGACTTTAACACTTTTCGAAATAGTTTTGAATTGCTTTTCAGACTGCTCTGCCCTTGGATCGGACCAATTAAGACCACGATATGTTTCATCATCGGATCCTTAAATGGGGAGACACGATTATGTGTCTACAATGGGTCAAGATGAACTTTCCCAGCTTTGTGCCACTTCTAATGAAGACCTACATCATTGCCTCAGAGCCTGTCCAAGAGCTTTAGAAGTTTGGTCTATTAGTCCGCTGGCACAATGCATCAATACTCGACCAACTGTGCCTATCCAACAATGGTTGATAGCCTGGGTCACAAAATTCCGCAAAGGGGATGGAATGGAAGGAAATCGGTTCCTGTCTTTTGTGCAACATTGTGGGGAATTTGGTGTGCTCGTAACAATGATGTCTTCCGAAATCAACCGGCCACAACTGAGGCGATTTCTAACCTACTTAATGATGCGCTTTGGCAACACCAATATTTTTGCTGATTCTCCTCCGCGCAATCAGCCAAATACTCCAGGCCCAATTCCCCCTCCCCCCAGGATTTCTGGTAGCCAACATAGGGGAACAAACGCATGGGAACCCTCAAATTACTCTCTTAACTGATGGGTCATGGAACCCCCTAACACAGCAGGGAGGTTGCGCTTGGGTCCAGGAGACAAGATTGAGCTCATATTTGACTGCTGAAGGAACTAGGGCCACTGCCAATTCAGCTCTCCAAACATAAGCTAAGGCTGTTCATCGTGCTATTACATGGGCTACAACAAAGCGGTACACACAAATAAAGATCAAGACCGACTCAGCTCTACTGGTTCATTCACTGCGATCCAAATGCACGCTGGATATTTCAATCCAATTGACGGTAAGTGAAATACAAAAGATGGTTGCCACCCTGCAATGGTGACATGTCTTAAAAGTCCCAAGAGATCAAGTAAAGGACGCACACGAAGTTGTGCGTTGGAGTCGTATGAATGGTAGTATTAATGTACGCTTTCTTGGATGTCAAAAAAATGATTCTAAACAAAATTTGTAAATTTTTACAAGACAGATTTAAAACAATTATCAAGAGAATAACCCTTTTCAACCAATCTCGGAGGCAACCAATAGGGTTATTTACCGAATGAATTCATATTCAAACTTAATTTTTAGATTTAGAAAATAATCTTAAGAAATTGGTATGATACTGCCATAGCATTTCATATCTATAGAATTAATAGTTCACTGATTTTCTTTGAAAAAACATTTTTTATTAGGAAGTGGAAAAAGGAATTCCAAAAGGAAGCAAAATTAAGCAAAGTAAACTGCATAACTAAAACACTAAGGAGGAACAAGACGTGGTAAAGGCCACTCCAGGAATATCCTCGACTAAAATACAAGCTAGACTATATAGAACAAGAGAAATGATGGTAAGACTGATCTTGAGTAACTCCCAAATTGACAAGCCAATCCACCGCTCCATTGCCTTCACGATAAACTTGACCATCTTGATATTCCAGTCCAGTTTGTCGATCATCTCTTGACAACGGTTGATGATATAAGCAAATTCACCTCTTCTTTTAAAAAGCAGTGACTAGCGAGGTTTACACTCACTTAATAGGGTCTTTAGAAGTATGTATGTATAATTGATCTCTTTAATTGCATTTTAGATGCACTCATGCATGATTTACCCCATTAGTTGGATTTGGTTCGTTTTGTAGGCTTTAGAATCCAATTCAGTTACATTATCATCTTTTATGGAAAAAGATTTCTTCCATTCACATTAACTTTAATTACATACACATTGTGAAAATTGATACATTGGAGGTAAAATATTCGTTAAATTTAGATCTTATATTATTAAAATAAAAAATACTTTACGATTCATTGAACCAGGATATTTAGATCAAATCAGACAAAAGTAGATCAAGGCTTTAAAATTTTAGATCAAATCACCTTATTTCAAGTGAAGATAACAACAAACCATAGTTGTTTGATTCATTAAATCTAGGATTACAGTTACAATTTTGCACTACATGTCCCAATTCAATTACTCCCATCATTTTATTCTTCTTTCTTTTAGTCATTTACAAGAATACATAGTATGGTGAATATTTCTATGAGATATCACTCTTTGAATTTACACCCTAACATCTAGTCTATCATACACATAAGCCTAAATACATGTCAAATAGACATTTGTTCATGTGTCTCACCTCACGACTGCTATATTATACACCCGAGTGTCTTATACACTTAAAGCTATTTATTTCTTTGTTCCTTGCTTATTTGTAGAGCTCAAATGAGCAATAAGAAAAAGAAAAAAAACTTGTTTTAAGACCCGAGTTTATGGCATAAATTTTGCCTCAAGACCCCTCACGTGTTATGCAAGGACCGGGCCATTATATACTCCCTCCGTTTTTTTTTTTTTTTTTTTTACTCAATTTACTTTGGGGGAGAACCAAGGAAGAAGTACAACAGTATGAGAGAGAAACTGAAAAATGTGAGAGAGAAACTATAAAGTGGGTTAAAATATTAAAAAGTGAATGACATGGGTGGAGAAAGTAGATGTGACATATTACCAAGAATAAAATAAGCAACAGTGTAGATTAAAAAAAAGACCAAAAAGGAAAGTGTATATATTAAAATAATAAAATGTGTCATGTAAGCAATGATGAAACCCGACACACAATAAACACGCCGCCTTGTACACCAACATGGTGTAGGATATACAACAGAATTTGTAACACTCCACCATCATTTCGCAAGGCCATGGAAAATAATATTCCATCAAAGGGAGATTAAAAAAAGGGTAAATGAGAGAAAATGATGTAGAAATAATAAAACAAAAACAAAACGAGATCAAAGAGTGCATTAGACTAGTCAAAAGTAAACCTACTAATAATACATGTACTTTATCTAATTAGAGAAAAAAGAGAAACAAAAAAAAAAATCTTATGAATGAAATTATCAACCAATCCACATTCAAAACGAAGTATATTTACATCATTCATGCAAATTTACCTATCCTCATAATATTTCATAATAAATCATACATACTTGTTTGAATTTCAAATGAACATTTACAAGAAGTAATTTAAATAATTACAAATTTGATAATCACCCTCTTACATGTTCATCACAACTCTAAACAAAAAAAAACTAAACTTGATTAGTAGTTAATCACACTTTCCACCTTAAGGGAACAATTTCCCAAGAACATCCTCTTTCTTTCTCCTTAAACTTTCCCTCTTCCACAATTCTGTCAAAATCCTAAAAAAGTGGTGTAATTCATTTCATTTTCACCCACCAAAAACAACAACAACAACAACAAAAAGATCAAAACTTTGTACAAAAATTCACAAGTTAAATCAGAATAATTATCACAATTAACTGAAATTAATAAGAGTAAGTGATACGATGAATCACACGATCTCTAATAATTCCTTTGTAAAGTGCAAGTCTATTAGCAGGCATTCCCCTGTTTTCAACTTTACTAATCTTCCTTAAAATATTATTACTATGTTGTCTTCTAAATTCCTCATTATCTCCTCTTGGATCCACCACATCTTCTGCAAATCTCACCCTTTTTTTCTTTTTTTCTGCCTTCTTTTCACCTGTTATCAAAAACCCATAAAAACCCATAATTCAGAAAAAATAAATAAAAAAGGAAAAAAATAAATAAAAAAACAGGGGATATTGAAGAAGAGAGAGAAAGTGCAAAAGAAATACCTGAAGAAAGACAAGGGCGAAGAATTGGAATTGGGTTGACTTGAAAATGAGGATTAGAAGGAAAAAGATTGGATTTTTGGAGTTTCAAAGCAAGGAGTATGACAGTACCAGAAACAGCAGCCATGGCAGTAGCCAAGAACACACCTTGAGAGCCTATAATGGAGGACATTGAAGTTTTTTAGAGAGAGAAAAAAAGGGTAGAGAGAGAAAGGAGGTGAAGACCTCTCAACTAATTCCAAAAGACAAAATGTGTTCTCTTGGAAATATTAGGCCAATAAATTTATAAGGAGTAGTTTAATATGAACAAGAAGATTGGAGAATGAAGACTGAAGAGGTAGAGAAAATAAAGGGCAAATGGAAAGTACTAGTGGTAGTTTACAATTGCATTGGGGTGGGGTTGGTGTGCCTCGATGGTAACTACTAGTCCATCTTTCTTTATAGACGGATAGACCTAGTCTAATTTGGATTATGTAGAATTAAATGTCTATCTGTTTTTTAACAGTTATTTTTACTCTCATTAATATTTCCTTCGTTTTATAATACTTACCACATTTTTTTGGAATGTTTTATAATACTTGTAATATTGTTGTTTTGGATAAATTTTTACACAAAGAAAACATAACTTCATTATCAATTACATGCAAGTATTAAGAAACGGAGTAAGTATTTTGTACGCGATGCATGGGGAATTTCTTGATTATAAACTGACATTAGAATAAAATGATATCATTAATAAGAATTCATGAAATGCATATAAAATGAATTTGAATACAAATTATTTTATTGTCGCAATTAACTCAAATAGCAAACATTGACCTTAATAATGATATGGTTTATGTTAATCTTTATTTTTTTATCCAATTATCTATAACTGCATGCACTCTTCCTTGCAGTCAACTTTCAGCACATAATTAACATTATAAGAATGCGTTTGGATTAGTCTCTGAAAAGTGGATGTAATACAAATGCCAAATTTTTTTTTTCAAATGTTGCTCATTATTTTTTTTACTAAGATTCTCAATATGTTTGAAATAATTATTTTGCTTGAACTGCAAAGTATTTAATACACTATTTTTACTTCTTTTTTTAATATGAAATATTAAGTAGTATCAAACTTCGGTATATTACATTTAAATAGTATTTTGGCCCGGGCGGAGCCTCGGGTAAGTTACAATTATCAAATGTATTATTATACATAAATTTCATAATTGATTATTAGCTTTCCGTAATATTTTGTCTAGTGCAAAATTGGATAATAGACGTTATGGCATGATAAGTTGTTTTAAAAAAACTTATAAGAAATTGAGGATAAAAATTACAATTTCAATGGAATGGGAATAAGAGAATGTTACTGCCTTAATAAAAGTGTTAGAGATCAAAAAACTTGTCTATTATAACTACATATAATATAAGCCTTTATTATGTTTTACTTTGAATCATTAAGAATTGAAATTATAGTGGATTAGTGTTTCAATGGAATGGGAATAAAAGAATGTTATTGCCTTAATAAAAGTGTTAGAGATCAAAAAACTTGTCTATGTCTTTATAACTACATATAATATAAGACTTTATTATGTTTTACTTTGAATCATTAAGTATTGAAACTGTAGTGGATTAGTGGTTAAACTCTCACATTTCATTTTAAAGGTCATGTGCTTGAATCCTAGTAACTACACATTGCCAATATTTTTAAATGAGATTATAAATACGTGTATTAGAAGTTAGAGAAGAGTGGCATGTGGCACCATTCCTTTGATAGGAACACCTTTTAATAAATTTGTATAGATTATGTATGAGATGAATTCAGTAGTTAACATTTTATATACTAGTATCTGTTGCACGCGACGCGTGCGTGACACCGTGTGTAAGTGATTTTGTGGAAGTTTTAATTTAATCGCCATTCAAGTAATATTGTTTTATTTTGTTTTTACTTGTGCAGATGTAAGATGTAACTACTTTGCAATTGTAGGGTTTTTTTTTTTGTTTTTTAAAAAAATGAGAGAAAGCAATTAGTAGTTTTGTTTAGTTATTAGGGGTATTTTGGGTAAAAAGGGTGGACACCAAAAGGTGAGGAGTTCCCATATATAATAGAGATATCATTGGCCATAAAGTCAAGTACGACAATTAAATGAGGATCCATGGAGTACTAACAAAATAAATATAAAAAATGTTATTCAAAGTATCGATTTATATTTTTAAAGTATTGATTTTTAGTTGTTTTGTACTAACATAATGTAAAAAAAAAGTAATGGTCTAAATTATATGTTGATGAACGTGAAAGTCAAAATGGAATCACAATTAGTAAACAGGCCCGTCCCTGAGCCTGGGCAGGAGGGGCGCCCGCCCAGGGCCCAGGGAGAAAGGGCCCATACTGCTCATTTACAATATGCTATTTCACATAATACCAATATGCACGCATAAAATTGGTAGAATGAAGCCTTGGCCTATTGGTTTACTATTACTTCACTGTATCTCTCCGTCCCAGACTCCCACGGTTCGAACCCCAATGACCTTCTTTTTATTTTTCAACTTTTTTATTTTTTTTCTTCATTTTTTAGCTGTTTCCCTTCTTCTTTTGGGGTTTTTTTTTTTGTTTTCAACTTCCTATTTTTATCTTTTGGTTTTCTTTTAGTTTCATTTATAAAATAGCTACCTAATCTTATGTGAGTTTTCTTTCCTTCTCATATGAAAGTAACTATGACCCTTTTGCTATTTCATAAATCATAACCCCTCGACGTTATATAGTTGTACACTTTTTACGTTTACATTGTTCATTTTTACCCCACTTCGACTATAAAGTTACTAATATGTTTGAACAAATGTTATTATATTGATCTTAATGTATATTAATTCCAATATATTCTATTTTACATAAATTATACGAATCGATAAAGTAAGATAGTTAAAGATATTAGATGTTAATAAAGTAGTGCATTTGTAAAAGCAAATGTAAAAGTGGAACTGTTACAAAAGGGAAGGGTTATGTTATTGTCTATACAATTGAAACCCAGGAAAATATTAAAGAAGTAATTTAAAAGGCTAAAGAACTTACACAATTTCGTAACTCAAACCCAGACTACAATTGATAACTTGATGATGAGGATGACGTGATAAATTTAAGAAGCAAGATATGACTTAGTTTAGGAAGACATGTCATAAAAAAAAAACCATCAATCCACTGGGTATATTATAAAAATTGTATGCTAAAATGAATCCAGATTTTATAAGTTGTTACAAAGAAGTCATATTTAGCAGAACTTTGACCATTAATATCTCTAAATCAATATATATATGTAGAGAATACTAGTTGAGACCAGGGAGGGCCCGTATTTTTTAGTTCGCCCTAGGGCCTCCAAAATGTCGGGAACGGGCCTGTTAGTAAATGTATGGAGATATTTAATAAGCACAACATTTTTTATGGTATCTAATGCACATCCAATCATAATTTTTAGTTATGCATGAGTAGAAGTATTTTAAAAACATGATATAGGAAATTGAATAACATGAATGCTTAATAGTTCATATCATGAAATGGATAAAAAAGTAATAGCTAAAATTTGGTGAGGAATATTCGCAAACTCACCATCACAAAAGTACCCCATTGTACGTCACTATTGAGAAAGATAAACTATGGAAAAAGAAAGATCTTTACTTGGTAGGGTAAACCGTAAAGAGCATAGGCAATTGATTAAAATGTGAAATCCACATGGTAATGGTCTAATGGAACTATTGAAGGCTTCATTAATTTGTGATTGGTGAATGGTGAGAAATTGAGATGCGAAAGTACGTGAAAAGCCTTACAGCGCATAGGGGCGTGATTCACAAGCAAAAACAGGAAAGTTTTTTTTTTTAGCTTTTGCTAGTGCACTGCAAGAGAAGAAATGCTCGTAAAATTTGCAAGGGCAAGTGAAGAGAATGCAACTTTCTTTTAAAAAAAAAAAGAAAATTAAATCCTTTTAATTTTGTACTTTTTTCTTATCTTTATATTAAAGTGGCGTTTGGTTGGAAGAGGGAAAAGGAAAAGGAAAAGGAATCAAGTTAGGATTAGTAATAGAAAGGAACTCCCTAATATATTTGGTTAAACAAGAGAAAGGGTTACAATGTGCAGATTGCAAATTTGCAATGCACCAAGTCGTGTTGTCCCACAGGTCACCATGACTATCTTTTCTTTCTTTATCATTAAGTTGATCGTGCTGGTTTGCACTTCGCAGGATGTCTCTTGTGTTTTGACATGTCAATCTTTACATAATGCGACATAATCCAACCTCTTTTGAATCACTCCTATGATCAGACGAGAAGTCGTTGTGTTGTGTCAATACGCCCATTGTCATCTTAAATGACTAATGTACTTATGAAAGAGGGGTCAATCTACCCAAAAATTACTTTATGTTGGGCATCCATCATGGTGACAATTTAGCTAGGCAATTCATTCAATTCACCTTTTTCTTCTCTCTTTTCTTAATTTGTTTAATGTCTTTCTTCTTTCGTGCTCAAATTTGGACAATTATTGGGAGTCCTCTAATAGATTCCGTTCGCATAAACTCTAATTATTTACTCCATATTGTTTATGGAGAAAGAATATGTCGAGCCATAATAATATTACATGGCAAAGGAAAGATAGTTTGAGGGTTTACACTCTACCGATCACATTAATCATCTAATTATCTAATTATACATTTCATCTTTATATATGTTCAAAAGTCAAAATATTAGTGTATGATCTAAGAATAGAATCCTTTCTATTGTGGTAAACTGTTACATGTGAAGAAGTATGTCGTGAGGGTGACTATTGCCATATCTGAGTCCCCATGTGTAACCATGTGTTTGCGCAGGTAGGGCCATGTAATTTGTAACTTCCTAATTCCTATTTCACGAGATCCTGTGAATTACTAGTAATGTTTGGTAAACATATACTCCCTCCGTTTTATTTTAATCTACACACCTACATTTTTCACGCATGTCAATGTAAAACTTTGAGGACATATATCTTTAGTAATGTATTTGTAAAAATTATAAAAAGTACATATTAATAAAATACATGTTATGATGAATCTAACAAGATCCCACATGACTATATTTTCATCCGCGTATAAATCACAAATGATGGTTAAAGTGAAATTTGAGAATAGTGTAAAATGTCAAAATGTGTAGATTAAAATGAAACGGATGGAGTAGGATTGAAGATAAATTAGAGAATTTGACCTATTTTAAAGATTGAGGATAAATTAGAGGTTTTCTCCTATATTTTAAAGGTTTGACATTAGTATTTGGTAAATAAAAGATTGGAAGATCAATTTGAACACAAAACGTTAATTTCAAAAAACTAGTGAGAATAGCTTTTTGGTTAGAGAGAATTGGACTTATTAAGGTAAAATGATAAACATGCTAAAATAAACCAGATGTATCATCTAGTCACCAAACACTTCTATTATATATAAACAATTAATACATTTCGCTAGCCAAATCAACTAATATAATTAGATTTCAGCTACTTAACTAATTGCCAAACATAATCTATATTTTAGGAGAAAAAAAATCAAATAATATTATCATACTTTAGAAAATTAATTAGTCAAGTTAATGACCGGGTGGTGAACGTCAAACTTGGGGATCGTTCATTAATCTTTTTTGTAAGTTTTCAGTTTTTTTTTTTAAGCCAAAAATAAAAATCTGTAGACTATACAAAGTAGTTTCCAATATTTTGTTGTCATTTTTCAAAGTTGACATATTTTGTACAAGTATGACTAATTTTAAGTTAATTATACCTATTATTTATGACTTGTATATTTATAAAATCAAAATTTGAAAACTGACAATAATATTGAACAATCCCTTAGTTTTCTCTTATAGGTTTATTAATAATTGTTAAACTCACATCTATATAAATCTATTAAAAAGCGTTCCTAAACAAGGAACGGTGCCATGTGGGGCGCTCCCTAAGAGCGTTTTACTTTATGTAATCCATGTACAATAAAAAAAATAGAAATTGCATAGTATAAGGTTTGATCCCGTGACCTCATGTTTATATACTAAAATCTTAACCACTAGACCAAGTGGTATTTAGTATTATTATTTTAAAGTACAATATTAATAAATAAAAATATCCCGTACCTGTGGTATAGCACGGACCTAATAGTTTTATATCAAAAATTGTGCAGTTGTGCGTCGTCCATTGATGGAAAAAAAAGGAAGAAACTATGAAATAAAGTGTGCATCGTCCAATCAACATCGGCTAATTAAACTTAAACACGTTCATCTTAGAATTCGTACAAGTCAACTTCGTATTACTTATTCAATTGGAAAATATGGCATAAATTATACTTAGATCTCGTACACAACATGACACATGGCAAAAAGGGGTTGGACTCACAAAAGAGAACATGCATCACGTAGAAGAATAAGAAAAATACAAATTTAGTATGGACAACAACTAACTAAACTGATTATTGAAAGAAAGGGAAAGAGAGGAGGGAGGGAGAGGGGTCACACTTGTCTGGGAACAGAATTTATGTAACAATATTAGCTTCATATTGTCTCATATACCAAATAAATTCCACTACATATTATTGTCCTTTTTTCCCTTCAATTTCAAACTTCATCGATTGTGGGATTCTCTCTATATTACTACTTCCTTCTTTGTCTTTGTGTGTTTGATATTATGAAGGAATAATTGATTATAATAAGTCAATCTTTCACCGATTAATTTTTAATAAGTCAATCTTTCAATTATTCTTGAATAATGCAATCTTTTGGGGGTATGTACTTTTAATGGGTTTTGACGTTTTAATTATAATACAGTTTGTTTGGTAAGCCGCATTTCCCATCTCGTCTATTTTTCTCTTTCCTTGCTTCCATACTCCTACTTCCATGGTAAATGGTTAATGTTTAGATGTTTTTAAGTCATTTTGACTCACTAGAAGCAAATAGGGTATAAATGTTGAATTATTCAGGAATAATTGAAAGGTTGGTTTATTAAAAATTAATCGGTGAAGTGTTGTATTATTATAATCAATTATTCCTATTATGAATTGAAATATAATGTGATATTAAGTTGAAAGATTATGTGATTATGGAGCGATTTTAATGAGAAATGCAGTTTTATTTTCTGCACAAATTCTTAGGTATAATAACTGTTAACACCATAAGTTATGATATGACAACCAACAAATCACCGCTTCTTTTGTAAAAAAAAAAAAAAAAAACTCAAATGACATGAAATAAATGACAAAATGACATTATCAGATCCATATCATTATTTGTATAGTCAATGTCATTCTTGTTGAAGTGTATGTCATTATGCATGTTACACAATAAATTATGGTGTAACATATTACACAAAAAACGCATTGTTTATTGATGATATGTGACATCACACTATTGATGGTGCATCACATCATAAACAACATAATAGTATGGTAGACATTTTTTTAATAGTTCAGAAAAATCATCTGGGCTGCCCTTGTACAGGGCTCTCACCTAGAGGCTCATTATAAGCCAGACATCCACCAAACCCTACCCACTTAAATTTATAGCATATTGCTTAAGGTAGGAATTGAATCATAGACATTGCTAGAGGTAGGGCTGTTCAGAGTGCAGTTTGGACCACACTAAACCGCAACTCAAACCATTTTTTCGCGGTTTGAGTTGGTTTGCGGTTTCAAAATTGTGGTTTGGTTTGTGATTTCAAGCAAACTGCGGTTTGCGGTCTGGGTTGGGTTTGAATTTTGTAAACCGAAACCGCTCCGTAAACCACAAATTTATATGTTTTTTAAAAAAAAAGTTTATCTATTTTGATTTTTTTTTTTAAAGTTTATCTATTTTGATTTTTTTTTAAAAAAAAAATACACTTGACAAACTCACATGCATAAGGGATATGAGATAATTCGACTATACAAGATTACAAGTTAATATGATTGTACGAGTATTAGGTTAGGATGTTAAGTCTTTGCACTAATCACTCATCTGCTCCTCTTTGCAATCCCTTGCCTCCCTCACTTATTTGCTCTTTTTTTTTTCTTTGCTCTTCTTTGTTTATCGTTTGTTAGTTGTCTTCTAACTTCGTCTGCTGATGGGAGCTTGTGAATTGTGAAGTCTTTTTTTATGTTATTTGGACTCTTTGTATTTATTATCTAGTTTTAGAGAATTATATATTGGTTTATCAACAACTTTGTACCAATTTTTTTTTATTCTTATATTTCAAAACTCGTATCGCGTAGGAAAATATGATTAAACCACGAACCGCACCACACCAAACCATTTTGTGTGGTCCGGTTTGGGCAAAAGTGCGGTGCGGTTTCGGTTGAAAAAATATCAAACCGTATATTTGTGGTTTGGTTTGGGTTACATGTCAAACCGCACCAACCCAACCTACGAACAGTCCTAATTAGAAGAGATGAAAAAACTCACCGCTTAAGCCAACCTCATCCATTCTTAATAATATGGGAGACATGCGAAAAGTAGGACGTAGGGAATTCAGTAAATCAGTGGTTCATACTTCATACTTCATACTTCATACTTCATACTTACTTTAATGTATTTTATACTAAATTACTAATTGAAGTGCTGTCTGCTTTTGGTGTTATAGAATACCTTGCTATAATTGAATTTGACAAACCAAATATCCACACTCTTATTTCTTTGTGTGCTTTGCCTATACTTTCCCATTATAATACTCAATAAAAAGGGTGAAGAAGGAGAGAAGAATGAAATGATGTTTCCTAATTGATCCACTTGTACATCCCCTAATCTGACAAAAGCCATGTGAAAGACCAGTGACCACAAAAGGCAAGCAAGCTCAAAGTGGTCATGTCTCAACACCTTAGCCACATATCACCATGTCATATTTGATTATTTTCTTTTTTTTATTTTTGGCAACACCATGTCACATTTTCATAGGAGTATTTATTGACTTCATGTATTTCGAGTTTCATCTAATAATCAATGAAGAGTTAGTCTTACGTGGACCTGGTCCACAATAATATTATTGTGGACCAAAACCACTTACTTAACATAGTGATCCTTTTTTTTCATATAGTAACCTTTTAAAATTTTAAATTACACTATACGATTACTATCTACTATAGTGACTGTTTTTTCTAATATAGTAACTCTTTCTCACATTAGTATATCATGATGAAATTTTCACTTTGTGACATAGTAACTTTTTTTTTCATAGTCAAACTTCATAATTTATATATATTCATCTTTTATATATATTTTTTTATATAGTGATTTTTCTTCTTCATAAATCAAATGTATTAGCATTAGATCAACACTAATTTAGTGTGGACCAAGTCCATATAAGTTTTTTACATTAATGAAACAATGTATGACAGATAACATAGTCTTTCTTTTATTAACACAAATTACAAGTATAATATATGGACCCAATTAGGGTTCAAAGATTACAGGTTTAATGCCCTATGCTCGTTGAGGACTTCAAGTCCAAAATCCTTCCCCTCCTTCGATCCTTTCTATTGGTGTCTAAACATGTTATTAAACAGGTTTTGGGTTGACCCACGTCGAACCATATCAGACACGAACAAATCAAGTTTATGCCAGTCAGTGCCCTGGGTCGGGATCGGTGAGGTTTTGTTCATCTGGGTCGGTCACATTTGAATCATCGAATTGACAGGTGACGGACAGGTCTGGGTCAACCCATTTACAAGTCGATCCATTTTCGGGTTCGAGCTCCTGTGGACAGAATTTAACCGGGTTTGTGCAGGTCAAATTGGGTATCATGTGCACTTGAGTCGAGTCAAGTTCACTCGGGTTAAATCGGTCATGACATTGGTTCGACCGTTCGATCATTGCGAAGCATTCGGTCCATTCGCTATTGACCTTCACTTCAGTTGCGATTGAACTTCGGTCGGTCATCTTTTTATATCGAGCAGTTATCTTTTTTAACAACTAGTTATCACTTATCAAATAATTTTAAGATCGAATTATTATACTCCGGTCCGGTTACTTTGGGTTTTTCCTCTAAAACGAACCAATAATACTTTCTAAAATACGTGTGTGAAAGTCACATCGGTATGCGTATACTTTTATTGATATTTAAATTTCAATTTAATCAAATAAAGTTTAAGATAAAGTTTAATTCTAAATCATGATTACCAACGATATTTTCTAAACTAAAAACATCAACTTGAATTGAAACAAGTTGTTATTATTAGATAAAATCAATAAATGTATTAATGTAAGTCGATAAAATCAATGAATGTATCATTATTATCACTATTAAATATATACCACTTATAGCATATAGTTAAAGATATTAATATATAATTAAAGTTATGAAGCATGTTTGAAGGTCTAAAACTTTACCTATTAATGTGATTAATATAGAACAAAGGAAATATGGGGGGGGGAAACCATCATCATAACATATTAGCAAATCGAACTTACAACCCAGTGCATATTGGCCCTGTTTGGTAAAGAGAGGTTTGGGGTAAAATTAGAGGTTTGAGCTCATATTAGAGGATTTGACTAGTCAATCCTCTAATGTGGGTGTTTGGTAAAGAGAGATTTGAAATAGCTTTTTGGGCTCAAAAAGCTTTTTTTGAAAAATTTAGGAGATGAGCTTTTTGATATTAGAAGTTTGAGAATGAGTGGGGAAATTAGATTTATGTCCTAAAGTTCTTTAATATTACTACCCTTACTAAAGTTTTTTATTTGGTTTTTCTTATTCTTGTAATTATTTGTTAATCTTGCATTATTCTTATATCTTATATATTTTTTCTTGTATGTCTTACTCCCAATAATATTCACCAAACATATTTATTTTCTAAACATAAATGGTACAATAATGGATTATGCCCATGTCTTTATTAAATATATTTGCAAATTATCTACTCATAAGTTTAAATATTTAAATAATGATGAATATTGAATTTTTTAGGTATGGTTTTATTAGTATGTTTTATCCCCAATATATATTCACCAACCATATTTACTTTATAAACAAGAAAAAGTACAAAAGTGAAAATTATGTCTATGTTCTTATTGGTCATTTTACACAATCAAGACCAATCATCTATCAGCTACTTACCAAACACCTTAATAAAAACAACTAATATAATCAGCTAGTCAAATTAGTTAACAGATATCCGTTAATTGCCAAACAGGATTGTAAACTGTAAAAGCAGTGAGAACAAGCTGGGAAGATCAAAGATGCGAGAGTGATTTGGCAGAATATGATTTGAGGGATATCTACAATAGACACTTTCACCACGGAAACACATAATGTTTACTTTGTTAACATGTCATAAAGTGTGTGCAAACCAAAAGACATTTTCCCTTTTCAAAAAGCAAAAATAATAGACACTTTGGATAAAATTTATAGAATATACTCAAACTGTTTTTCTAATCTACTTCCTCCGTTTTTTTTATAGATGCTACATAGAGAAAGTGGAGAGTTTTTAAGAAAGGTAGAGATAGAAAGTGGGGGACCACCACTTTTTGGATAAAAAAACATTCGGTTATTTCACCAAATACCCCTGACAAATCACGAAATTCACCATATACCCTCAATGTTTTAGATATTCACAATATACCACTGAGTTTCTGAAAACGTTCACCAAATGCCCTTTTTCTAACGGACGTTAAGTCACCGTTAGCTTTATTTACGATATTGCCACTATTAATCCCTAACCCTAAAATCCTAATACCCTAAACCCTACCCCTAATGCTAACCCTAACTCTAATCCTAACCCCACCTCTAACCCTAACCCTATCCCCTACCAGCGCATTAGGATTTTAGGGTTTAGGATTAGGGTTAGAATTAGGGTTAGGGTTTAGGGTATTAGAATTTTAGGGTTAGGGATTAATAGTGGCAATATCGTAAATAAAGCTAACGGCGACTTAACGTCTGTTTGAAAAAGGGTATATGGTGCACAGTTTTGAAAACTCAGGGGTATATGGTGAATATCTGAAACATTGAGGGTATATGGTGAATTTCGTGATTTATTAGGGGTATTTGGTGAAAAAACCGAAAAACATTTGTTAAGGAAAAATTATGGGTATTTTAAAGGAGAAAGTGGGGGACCACCGACTTTTTTTAATAGTATTTTAAAATCTTTATGGTGAAAAGGGATCCATTTATGGTATATAACATCTATTATGACATTTTCATTTAAGGGAAATGTAGCATGTATAAAAAAACGGAGGAAGTATGTCCCTAGTGCATAGATTTAGCTCTAATTCCCAGTGGCGGACCCAGGAATTTCAATTTGGGGATACGGACATATAACACAAAAGCAAGGGGAAAAAAGTTTGCATAAATTGTTTAATACATAACTATGTTACCCTGATACCTTCATTTATCTCCATAACCGGGTGTCGTGTACGACACAATACTTCACTTGGATACTTCATTTTAAACTAAAAACTTGACTTTTTCTACGAAGCCGAGTCGTACAATTAGACACCCATAGTAAACACTTAATTTAAATCTAAGTAACATAGATACATAAGTCTTACAATTGAAATATCCAAAATATGCATAGACATACAACCCAAATAAAAAAAAATACATAAAGTTAAAACTAATTTAATCTATCCCTTAAATGCTGAATCCCTAAAAAATACATTTGATTCCAATTTCCATTAGGCACTAACATACAATCAAATAAATAGATAATGTGGCAATAAAACAGAGACGCATATCCAACAAAATCAGAACATGCAACTTTCACCAAATCAAAAGAATTACAAATACCCAGAAACACAAAATTAGTTAATTATCATAAATATAAAAACAAAAGTACCCAACAAATAATAAATCAAAATTGAGACCTTTCTTGAAGTTCATGGCTGGTGAAGAGGAAACAAAATTAGAAACATCTGTTTTTGACAAAATTAGGGGTGAAGAAGTATCAATAATTGTAGTAGAAGTAGTGGAAGATGAAGAAGTTGGAGCTTCTGATTCAATTTTTTTTTTTTGCAGTACAATGGAGAGAGGAGACAACTGAAAATGGAGAGAGGAGTGGGGAAGCGTGGAGCGTAGTAGAGAGAGAATGGTCTGCACTCTTCATTCAGTTCATTTGTTTTAGAAATGGGGGTACGACTGTATCCCCATGACCCCATGTCCCCCATTGGGTCCGCCAATGCTAATTCCTATTATGAGAATAATATCTTTAATTCACTATTGCATCTATCAATTGATGTTAAATAAAACTAAAAGAAATAGCTAAATCTAAGCACTAGAGTATAAATTAGAAAAACCCATATTTAAAAGCGTTATGTTTTTACAAAGTTTACTACATTTTTTTAAGGTAAGATGAAGGGGGTTCATTTGAGGGGAGATAAGGGGAAAATCCTCAATGAGTCCCATGAGGTTTGATCCCTAGAACTCAGGGATATGAGATGGGAAACAATATCACTAATCCACGGACATTACTACACCTACCCACCGCGTAGGCAACCCACTACTAATAGAGTATTAAAAAATTAATAATTATGTTGAGTTGAATTCCATTACCACAACTCTCAACAAGTCTTTATTAATGGTGGGTAGTCTATCCGATGGGTAGACAAATTTTTTTCCCTAATCCACCACCTCAAGGTCCTCAACCTCTTCAAAGTTTACTACATGGATTCACCTTGGCAATGACAATTATGCAATCTTCACACTGTTGCCCATTCATCTATTTTACGTTCGGATAATGCAATCAAATCCTAATTTTGCATCTACTAATTTATCTCACATCTGGACACAATGAACATTTAGAGCATTGCCAGAGATCAAAATTAGTTCTCAGATCAGAGGGGTCTCAGGGCCTCCAATTTTAAGGGACCTAACTATATTTTTATTTTTTATCTTTAGCTTTTTAGGTTCTATGAGTTTATTGGGGAAAAAAATCAACATTTGTGAATCCAACATTTTACCCCTTATCTATATACTTTTTTCTTTCTTCACATTTCATAGCTATTTTAGTTTTATCTTTGGTATATCTTTACTATTTTGTTGTATTAAGGTGTCTCCTTGTTAAATATGAAATTAACATTGAAGTATTTAAGAAAGTTAATATTTTTCCAAACCATTTTTTATAAAAAAATTAAATTAGTTATTAAAATATGAAATTGTGAATCCGTTTTATAGCCTCATAGGGCCCATGTTTAATGCGTGACACAGGGCCCAAAATTGTCCGAGATGGTTGTGCTAGTTCTTAATTCCATATGCCGTCAATACACTTATCTAATTGTTCCTTTGCTCTGATCATGAGAATAAGATGTGCCAAACTAGCAACAGATCCTGACATGAGTTTGGTGTTTTCTCGGACATTCCCATTGATCAATTACACAAGTCGTGGTGCCTGATCTGTTTATTATTACATAATAAAAGAGGCTAAAATGACCTCTTGATCGTATTTTTTTTACCCTACAAGGAATTCAGTTAATACTTATTTTTTTTTTATTTTTTTGACAACGGGGAAAATTTGCATTAATTAAAAACGGAAGTACAGCCCAATGCTAATACAACCAAACAAAAACAAAGAAACAAACTTGAGCTTTACTCGCTCTTACATAACAATTACAATAACATAAATAACTTAAACTTAGATAAAAACTGCTCGATCTGGAGGTCTGTGTTGTTAGATAATTGTGTTGTAGCTCTTCTGTTGGTGGTCGACAAACGCCATAACAATGATGGAATCTGGGGGTCACAATCGAAGGAACGAAGAACAAGCGAGATTTGGAACTCGCGCCTTAATCAATCCCCATGACATTCTGTCACATGGGATTCTTGGATCGGGATTCGTGGAAGAGTCACCTTCCTGCTCAAAGGAGAAGCTCAACTTAGTTGACGTGCTATAAACCCAATTGACAAATTGGGGAGTCGCCTTCATATACCGTTTTGTCAAGGCAATGATTGATAAGATCATTACTAAGCTAAACTGAAATCTAACCATGGTTAGATCTCAAACGATTATCCAATTACCAAAATCGGATAAAACAAACTCCAGCCATGAAACCTTTTGCCACACACTTCCATGCTTAATTCCATAAAACAAAAACGGAGACCCTAACCAACCATACAGACCAGCCCTAACACCTTGAAGACAAGAACTACTCCAACAATTAACAAACTTATCAAGCAGATTGAGTAAGCAGACAACTTACTCATACTAACTCAACTAATAACTAACAATGTAACGCGGAGAAATAAACTAAAGCCGACACTTAGGCTGTAGCAAGGATAACGATGCAATAACGGGGAAGAGGAAGCCAACAAACACGAACAGGGGATGGGGAAGGGGAGACTCACTAGGACACTAAACCGGGGGGGAGGGGGAGGGGAGACTCGATGGGAGACGCTAGCCCGAGGCACCACAACAACGGGGAAGGGGAGTGAGAGACCTACTAACGTAACAGGGGAGGGGGAAGGGAAGCCCGAGAAACAAAACAGGGGAAGGGAAAGGGAATCCCGACGAACGAAAAAACACTAGGGGAAGGGGGAGGGGAGGCCCTTGAATCGACGACAACCATTAGGGGAGTGGGAGTGAGAGGGGGAGGGGTAGGCGAAACAGACTGAAAAAAAGGACGACACCACTAGTAGAAGGGAGACAACGGTGAGGGGGAAAGGAAAACCCTAATCTACTGGGAAGAAATAAGAAGGGAAACGGCGGAGATACAGGGGATTGGGGCAGGGGAAAGGGAAGAACACGGAGTGGGGGAACTGACCCGACAAAGGACCTACGGCAGGGGAGGGGGAATGAACACAAGACCTGAACGACGGCAGAGAGGGGGAGTAGGCTTACTGGCGACCAGGTGAGCGGCGCACGCTCTGGCCGGCCGTCGTCTAACCTGCTCTGTAGCGGCGATTAGAGAAGAGTTGGCTTTGGGTTAGGTTTTGTAGAGAGAGAAGGAATTTTTTTCCTTGTACATGTCGATCCTAGTACTTAATTATATATACAAGTATGATGTATCGTTCAATCATCATTGCCTAAAGGTTTACAAGGAAATTGGACTATACATATTAAGTCGTTTAAGCTACTAGTTAGAAAGTATCAAGGATAATCTGCTTATATCGTGTTCGATTTTTGTTGCGTTGTCATGTTTGATCAAGTTTTGTTTCACAAATTATTGGGTGTAACTGTTACACCATAATTTATAGTGGAATAACCCACAAACCACCGCTTCTTTTGTAAGAAAAAAAAAAAACTAAAATGACATAAAACAAATGATAAAATGACGTGAGATTCATGTCATTATTTTTATAGTCCATGTAATTCTTGTCGAATTCTATGTCATTATACATGTTACACAATAACTTATGGTGTAACATGTTACACCTAAGCTGCACTCGTTTGTTTTTGTTAGATCTTGTTTGTTGATTCACAATAAATGAAATCTACAGTATTTACTAATTTATTCATTTCATTTGTTATATATAAAAATTAATTTTGAACTTTATCTATATATAACTAGGAGAAATATAAATAACAAAATCCAAAATAAGTATATAAATTACTCTTAACTCATACTTATTTACATAATTACATTCCCAAATGTATCAACAATGGTCAGCATGTTTAATTTGACTGATTTTTTTAGAGAAAATGTATTTTGTCAATGAGATGGAAGGAAATTATTGATAAATATGACCAAACATAGGCCCTGTTATTTTGGACTTATTTTCAGTAAAAATAAGTAAAAATAAGTTCAGTTCAGCAAAAATAAGTTCAGTTCAACAAAAATAAGTTCAGTTCAGCAAAAATAAGTTCAGTTCAACAAAAATAAGTTCAGTTCAGCAAAAAAAAAGTAAAAATAAGATCAGTTCAGCAAAAAAAAGTAAAAATAAGTCAGTTCAGTAAAAATAAGTTCAGTCTTATCTAATGTTGTAATTATTATTTTTATTTTCAATATTACTATTAATATTATTATTATTATTAATATTATAATTATAATAACGATGAATTTCTATTTTTTATTTTTTTAATTTGTTAATTTGTTAATTTTTTTTACTTTTTTACTTTATTTATTTATTTATTTTTTATTTTTTTATTTATTTATTTTTTATTCTTTTATTTTTTTATATATTATTTATTATTATTATTATTATTATTTATTATTTATTATTATTATTATTTATTATTTATTATTTATTATTTATTATTTATTATTTATTATTTATTATTTATTATTTATTATTTATTATTTATTATTTATTATTTATTATTTATTATTTATTATTTATTATTTATTATTTATTATTTATTATTATTATTACTTATTATTTATTATTTATTATTATAAAATAATAATAAAATAATAATAATAAGTGTTGATAATATTATGTTAATACAGTTTAGTTCAGCAAAAATAAGTTCAGTTCAGCAAAAATAAAATAAGTTCAGTTCAGTTCAGCCAAAATAAGTTCAAAAGAACAAGGCCATAGTAGTAATAGTCATAAGGTTACTTAAATGAAGTATAGTACAAGTCTTTTGTAATTGTCTCAGCAATCAACCCAAGTTTAATAATAAAAAATTCTCAAGCTTATACTTCCTCCGTTTCATTTTACTTGCTACACTTCTCAATTCACGGACTCCTAGGCAATTTTTAGAGAAGAGAGAGGTAGAGAGTAAAAAGAAAAGGGACCCATGTGAGAGGAGAGAGATAGAGAGAGTTTATTGCCCAAAAAGAAAGTGTAGCAAGTAATATGAAACTTCCCTATATAAAAAGTGTAGCGAGTAATTTGAAACGGAGGAAGTATATAAATTTTTTGCAAACGTGTTTGTCTACTTCAGCATATTAAACCTCATTGTCAAACTCATTTATATAATTATCATGAATAGATTGATGCACATAAATTATCTCTAATCTTGACAAGCTTTTTTGGTTTCTTAAATCTTTTGGGTGCTGTCATGACAATTGACAAGTTGACAACTGACAAGGTTGTTGTTTATTAAATCCATGGAAATAAGTTTGAATGAATTCCAACTTTTGTATGCATCAAGATCTTCTATGGTAAAAGGGGAGTGAGTGTAAACTAAGATTTTGACTCATTTTTATTAGAGGGTTTATTAATCAAATTCTTTAATATTGGTATTCGGTAAACATAGGACTGAAAGTATTCTTTAGACTCTAATTTTGATTTTGAAAAAACTAGTGAGAGAAGGTTTTTTTTTTTTTTTAATAAGGGCAGATTGAGCATGTCCAGTGAAATGCCAATAATATATGCTAAATGAAATCAGCTATTAGTTACTCCATCCATTTCTTAAATATCTTTTCATTCATTTTTTAGATGGTCAAATTTTAAAAACTTTGACCGTGTGGAGTAGTGTATATGTGAAAAATATTATCTCATGCACGGGAGGTTTAGTTGGATTTGTGGCCAATTTGCATTTTAATTTTTCAGAGTTTTTGCTATGATCGAATAAGAGATATTTAATGGTCAATATATATAGTGCATTAGATACCGCGTAAAAATGCAAATAGGAAGATCTTTAAAGAACCAAATAAGTGTTTAGTGTTTACCAAACATTTCTATACACCCTTTAATATCACCAGTTAGTCAAACCACTTAATACAATCAAATATCAGCTAAAACAACTAGATTACAACTAACAACTACTATTCTCCAAGTGCCAAATAGATTGGGCTCAGTGACAAATTTATGATTTTGGTTGTTGGTTTTCTTTCTTGCTTTGTATTTTCAAATTTATAAGTGAAGTGATATTATTATTATTGGCCTTACAACAACAATAGCCATGTAGTACTATTTAATGTTTATTTCATTATTATTATTATTATTATAATTAATTTAATGTAAGAAGTAATGGCATTATTAATTAATATTGGCATAATAGTTTGTATAAATTTACATAACATAGTCTAAAAAGTAAATCAAATTTATTTAGAAAGAAAACATACTAAGTTAAAATCCTCCAAGGAAAATAATCAAAATAAAGTGGGTGCTCAATTTGCACCGACAATTGCACATTTGCGCATCACAATAGCGACCCCGTGTGTCATACAAAAGTCGCACCAATAAACAAAGATGTCATGGAAACGGCCACTTACAAATAACATCAAGATATATTTGTTTATTATTATGCAACTATTAGTCTACTACCCAAAATTATGCTTCCTCAATAATCAAGATTGTCTTTAGGTGTGACTTGTGAGGATATAACCTGCGGTCAAGGTTATACAAGGAATTCTCCATTATAGTTGCTACATGATTTCCACACGAGAAAATTGTCCCAAATTCGAATGACTAGAATCAAATCCAAAAACGAAAATTCGAAGTCGACTTGATACCTGAACCGACCCAGTCTCGTTCCGAATCAAATACACATGAACTTGGACTCAGGCCGAATCAATTCGAACTATACCAAGTACCAACAACCATGATTCCTCAATGTAAAGTGAACCAAAATTTAATTTTTTGTTATTTTAATTCTTTATTATTTACTCCCTTTTTTTTTTTTTTATCATTCTCACTTTCTTGTGCGCATCTCCTAATACACATCTTTGAACTTTAATATCTTCCATTGTTTATTAGTAAAAAAATATAACGATTGAATATTAATAAAGTAATAATTGAGACGAATCACATAAGACCCCACATGACTATATTTTTTTCTTATGAATTGAGAAGATTCTCTCTAATTATAAATAGCGTCAAGATTATAAGTGAGAAAGATAAAAAAAATAGATAGAATACTTTTTTTTAAAGAGAAATTTCATTAATTGAAGGCCAAACAATGTTACATCAAATTCGTCTTCGAATAAACTATAATGAACCAGATCGAGCAATACAACGCAACCCCCTTTTATTTGCTGAATCAAACAGCTATTGATGAGAGAAGTCTATCATTCTGACATAGTTTGGGAAGAACATTCTTGATCGAGCCATGTTGATCGCAACTGAGATTCCAATAACTTCATGTTGAGTCTCGAACTTCAACCAATGAGAACAATTTCTCATACCTAAAATAAAAAAAACATACTCGCAACTCCCATAGGGGAGATGGAGATCTCCACAACAGAGACTAAAATCCCCATAACAGGGTTTGAAAAAATTTCATAAAGAGAGGCTAATTTATTCAACAAAACTAGAAAATGAACTAAAAACTGAAAATAAAAGGGGAGAAGGGGCTTACCATGGATGAAATCATCCATGGCATCCCCTAACTGATGAAAAAAGGATAGGGGAGGCTAGGGTTTGAGAGAGAAGAGAAAGAGAGAGGACGCTAGGGTTTTCCTAAACAAAGATAGTACTTTAATATTATCTTATATTTGTTATTTGTAAAAATTAACTGAAAATGTTTTATTTTGTGAATTATATATTAAATTCAAATATTGTCTCGACCTGAAACAAGATCGATCTAAATTGACATGACCTGACACAAACCCAAAACGAATGCACAAACACGAAACAGGTCCGACATGGGTTAAGTTGTACACGGCTTAAACCTGACCCGAAAGAGACCCCACATGAAGGATCCTTTTGTCACCTATAAGACTAATCGTACCCTTTACATATTGTAAGTGGGATAAAAATTTGGGGTAGCACAATATTAAATATTATCTTGCAAAATTATCTAAAAATGTGTCTCTATTCAAAAGAGATAATATATATTTAAAGAGATATCTAAATATAATTGCTTCAAATCTCTCTTTGTCAAAATAAAGTGGAGAATATGATCAGTTGTGTATTATTGTAGTTTTAAGGGACGATTTTGCAATGGGCCTATGGGGAGGGGTTGGAGGTTGTGTGACTTGTAATGTAGTGGTGTCAATCTGGGTCACTGACTGGGTTTGGGTTGACCCAAACTGGGTCGGAATGATTTGGGTCGAAATAATCTGGGTGAGAGTGTGTCATAGGTCGGAACTGGGTGGGTCGGGTGAACTTGGGTCGGGTTCAACTGGGTGAGGGGATCTAGGAACTGGGTCGGCTGAGCCTGGGTCAGCCGGTATCTGGGTTGGGTGAATTTGGGTCGGAATGGAATAAGGTGAAGTCGGCCTAAATCGGCTTTCGGAATGACTTGGGTTGGAAGAAATCGGCTTTCGGAATGTCTTCGGTCGGAAGAAATCGGCTTTCGGAATGACTTGGGTCGGAAGAAATCGGCTTTCGGATTACTTGGGTCGAAAGAAATCAATATCGGAATAACTTGGGTCGGAATAAATCGGCTTCGGAATGACTTGGGTCGGAATAATTCGGCTTTCAGAATTACTTGGGTCGGAAGAAATCGATATCGGAATGAATTGGGTCGGAATAAATTGACTTTCGAAATTAATTGAGTATTCAAGAAATCGACTATCGGAATGACTTGGGTCGGAATAAATCAGCTTTCGGAATGACTCGGGTCGGAATAAATCGGATCTCGGTAGGACTTGGTTCTTGGATCAGCTGAAATCTCAAACCGGCGGCGTATTGATTTGGGTCGAGATTGTTATAACTTATACGTTATAAACTTATAACATGTGATATTGTGATATAGATTATACTTTATAGTGAAATATTATAGTAATTATACTAATATTGTGAATTGGGATTGAGTCATTGTGAATTTTGTAATAATACATTGAATCATTAATAGTTTGAATGTTTTATACTTATATTACTAATTTTAAAAGTTACTAAAGTAAGACTTATAAGTTATACTTATATTATTGGGCCATTCACCATTGGGCATTGGCTATTGGCCTATTGCCTAAGTATCGGTTATTCACTTATTCTTATTCATGATTGCATAAGTATTCAAGTAACAAGTAACAAGTAACAACTAACATCTAACAAGTAACAACTAACAACCACAAGGGTTAAGCATTTAAGTTGTTAAGGGCTTAAGGCATAAGTCCATACTCCATAGTCCATACTGATTATTGATTATAGACTTATAGTGTTAGAGTCAATAGACTATTAAACTTAAACATTTTGTTAGTTAGTGACTTACACACTCTCAAGTCTGAATGAGTCACTATATAACAACAAAAAGAGTTAGACTTTCATCGTTCATGGAACAACTCAACAAGTAGTGAAGAACAATGATCAACGTTAATCACTTAATCGAGTATGTCAATATGTCATATGAAGATGATACATAATCATACACTATATTAGTAGAGGATGAATATGATCGAATTTCGTTAAGTTAAGGTTCACAATCTTGACATAAATTAATTAATCAAATGATCATAAGATTGATTGTCTTCGACATTAATCAAAAGTCAAAACCATCAAATGATCATAAGATTGATCATCGATGTTATTACACGGTTTTAACAATAATCAAAGCATCATTAGAAATTTAGAATTGATTGATCGACTTTCATCGTTGATGTTTCAGTTTTGGATCTTAAAAGACAGTAAGATACTAAGTTGCTATACGTATCGTCGTATAGCAACTTAATCATACGTATCGTTGTGGATCTTAATCAAAAGTCATACTAGGAATCCGTCTATTTCATTACTTAAATAATCATACATTCATATTTCATACTTAACAATTTCTACTTTCACTGTTTCACATCAATACATCATTATTCATTCATAATAAATTTTACATGAATCATCTTGTTTATAATTAAAAATAGTAATTAAACTTTTAAAGTTTGTAATTATTATTAATTTATAATATTACTAATTAGTAATTACTAAACAAATTTACAAATCATTACTATAATTACAATCGGTATTAAAAAATGTAGAATTATAAATATAAAAACTAGAAAAAAGCATTACTTGTCTTAACAACTCTTAAGACTTAACCTTAACCATTTGATTTGAGAAAGCGTAAATCCAACCATTGAGATTTTGAAATCCATGTGCTTGGTCACTCTTGATGTTCATTGGTCAAAAAAATATGTAAAGGATCTTGGTTTGAGACCATTGATTAGCTAATATTAAATATGAACCATTGAGCCTTCATTTCTTTAATCTCTAAAATCAGATATCTAAAAATCTAAAATTAACTCACTAAAATGAATCTTAGCCACTCAATGATTAAATCCAACAGTTGAGATTGAATCAAAAATCTAACCCTAAACCTCTACCCTAATCCCTAGTATATAAACCTATTTTTAACCTCATACGCCTCATTTCTTCACCTTATTTTCTCTCTCATCCGACATTCCCTCTCAATCTCTCATCCGACATTCCTCTCCCTTCCAAACCCTAAAAAAAACCCTAAAAATTCTTCGCTTCTTTCAGATTTTCTTCCCCTGTTTGAGATTTCTTCGCCTCTTTTTTTCGATCAATCTCTAATTCTCTATTACTCTCTCATTTTTTTTTCTCTCTCTCTCTCTCTCTCTATCTTATTTTCTTCGCTTCTTTCATATTTATCTTTCAAATTTCTCATTTCTCTTAAATACGGTTTACGGGTTTGTGTTCTCTTGGTTTATTTTCTGGGTTTTGGACTTTTGGTCAAGAACTGAAGATCGTCGGAAAAAAAGACGGTGATCGTCGGAAAAGAAGAAGCAAAAAAGAAGAAAAAAGAAGCAAAAAAAAGCAAAAAAAAGCAAAAAAAAAAAGCAAATTTAATATTTAAAAACAGTATGTCGCAACCACCAGGTAAGTGTTCTACAAAATCTACACTTATAGAGTTCTAGAATTCGTTTTTTTTTATAGAATTAGGAAGATCTGCTTGCATGTGAATGTGGGATTATGTGCTGGTCCAGTTTGCAGATCTACTGGAATATCATGTATTTTTTGATTTTTTTTTTGTCATATGTGAGATCTAGAATTTTTTAGGAATATCAAGTTTATTTTTCGATCTTAATACTGATTTTTTATTTGTATCTTTTTTTTTGTCATATGTGAGATCTACTGTGGTCTGTCATTATTTGTCATGTATAATTGTATATTAAATTCTTAACTTGAATTGTTTTAGGGTTTCTGACTTGTTTACAACTTTACATGTTTGATGTTTGTGATGATATGTTTGCGATTTCATTTATTTTTCGATCTTAATACTGTTTTTTTTGTCATGTTTGATGTTTGTGATTTCATGTTTGTGATTTCTCGTTTATGTTTAACAATCTAAGTATCTAGGTCTGCCTTTTTGTTAGGGTTTGATTTGTTTAGGGTTCGTGTTTTCTGGGTTCGGGTTTTATGTGCTTATTGATTTGGGTTTGTGTTTATTGATTTGGGTTTGTGTTTTGGGTTTATGACATGTTAAGGGTTTGGGTTTTGGGCTTGTTTACTGTCAACTGTCTAAGTCTAACTGTTTACTGTCTAAGTATTAAGTAATGTTTATGGGCTTGTGTTCTGGGCTTGTTTCCGGGCTTCTGTTTATGGGTTTTGTGTTTATGGGTATTGTCTTTTGTGTTTAGGGGTTTGTGTTTTGTGTTTCTGGGTTTGTGTGTTTAGGGGTTTGTGTTTTGTGTTTCTGGGTTTGTGTGTTTAGGGGTTTGTGTTTAGGGGTTTGTGTTTAGGGTTAGTGTTGAGGGTTTAACCCTAAACCCTAAACCCTAAACCCTAAACCCTAAACCCTTGACCTTGACCTTGACCTTGACCTTGACCTTGACCTCGACCTCGACCTCGACCTCGACCTTGACCTTGACCTTGACCTTGACCTCGACCTCGACCTTGACCTCGACCTCGACCTCGACCTTGACCTTGACCTTGACCAACCTGACTTGTCTAGACTATGCCTTGTTTAAACTTTAAATGTGTGAATTTATTTTTCAGTTGATCAATTGACAATGGACTCCATTATTGGGTCCAATTCCCTTTCTGTTGAGGAGGAAACCATTTCTCCCCAAACCCATGATCCCCTCATGTTTGGGAGGCGTACAGCCAAGGTTTGGCAGCACTTTACCTTGTTTAAGAAGGAAGATGGTAAGATATTTTCTACATGTAAGCATTGTAATGCTAAGACCTATCGTGCTGAGGGAACCCAAGGTACTAATAACCAAAATAAACATTTAGAAAAGTGTGAAGCTTACTTAAAAGTAAAAGCTACTCAGCCTGGGGGGCATTATGATCAAAAAACTTTCAGTCGTATGTTTGCTGAAGCTATTATGTGTCATGCATATCCACTGTTGATTGTTGAGCATACTAAGCATAGAGAATTGCTTTCTTACTTGAATCCTAACGTGAAGCATATTTCTAGGAATACTATGCTTAAGCATTGCACTAATCAGTTTGCTGCTCTTAAAGCTCAATTAAAGACAACTATAGGTAACTTAAAAGGAAAAGTGTGTTGTACTTGTGATTTGTGGTCTGCACTTAATAATGTTATTTTTACTGTTTTGATTGCTCATTATGTTGATAACTCTTGGGTGCTGCGTTCTAAAATTCTTGTATTTAGACATTTTCCTGGGTCCCACACTGGTAAGAAGTTGGGTAAGTTTACTCTTGATTTGTTTGATGAGTGGAATATTAGAGATAAAGTGTTTTCTTTGACTTGTGATAATGCTACTGCCAATGATGTTATGATTCAAGTGATGGTTAGGGACTTGAATATAACTAATTTGTTGCCTTGTTTTGGTAAGTTTTTTCATGTAACATGTTCTGCTCATATATTAAATCTGATTGTCCAAGCTGGTTTTAAGTTTATGGATAAAACTGTTTTGAAGTTACAACAAGTTGTTACATATGTTTCTTTTTCAAACATTAGGAAAGAGAGGTTTGATGATTGTGTGAAGTATGTGAATACTGGTTTTTATGGTTCATTGATTGGTGATGTTCGTACTCATTGGAATTCTACATTTCTTATGATCCGTAGGTGTTTAGAAGCTAGGGAGGCTGTAGATAGATATTGTTTACTTGAGCATGGTTTAGATGTTTCTCTAACTGATTCTAAATGGGAAACTGTCCAAAATGTTTGTGATTTTCTTGAACCTTTTTATGATATTATTTGTCTTTTTTCTGGTTCTGATTACCCCACTGCCAACCTATATGTTGAGAACATTGTTTTGATTGAAAGTCTTCTGTTTTATGCTAAAGAAAACCCAACTGATTCTATACGTCTTATAGCCGCTCCTATGTATGAAAAATTTAACAAGTATTGGGAAAATTATTCTTTGATTCTTACTATAGCTATCATGCTTGATCCCCGTTACAAAAAAACTTTGTTCATGAGTTGTATGCTACTGTTTATTTGCCCCAACATCTTGATGGTAAGGTTAAAGAGGCGGTTGATGCCTTTACTGAGTTGTATACGCACTATGCTACTGTTTATTCTCACTTTCAATTGAGTCAACTCCAACCCTCTTCCACTACATCTTCTATGACTACCGGTTCTGATTCATCCACTCCAAGTTTTGCAAGGTCGATTGCCCGTCCTTTTAAGAAGGCCATCCTTGGAAAGGTTGGCTACTATGTGTAACATTTGATTGATTCATGATTACTTTACAGTTTGTGATTGTTAATAGTTTTGTGATACTATTTTGTTTGCTGCTTTTTAGAGTTTTGGTGTCAATGTTGCTGCTAGTAGGGGTATTGAAAATGATATGGAATCATATTTCAGTGCCCCTCATGCTCCCGCTGACCAAGATGACCATTTTGATGTTTTGGCCTATTGGAAAACGCATGTTGGAGTTTATCCTATTTTGTATCGGATGGCTAGAGATGTGTTGGCTATCCCCATTACATCTGTGGCTTCCGAGTCTTCATTTAGTATGAGGGGCAGAATTTTAACAAAGTATCGCACGCGTTTGCTGCCCAAAAATGTTGAGGCTCTTGTTACTTGCCAAAATTGGATCTTTGGTTATTTTAAGATTGAGGATGAGGAGTCTCTTGAAGTTGTTAAAGAGACCGAGCTTACTGATATTGATTATGATTCAATTCCTTAATCTGTACTGTTGTTGTTGTTTGATGGTGGTGGTTTGATGTTTATTGTTCTGGCCTTGTGTATTGCCTATTGAAAATGTTTGGTGATGGTTCTTTGATGGTGGTTGCTTGATGTTTATTGTTCTAGCCTTGTGTTGTGGCCTATTGAAAATGTTTGATGATTGTTCTTTGATGGTGGTTGTTTGATGGTTATTGTTCTGGCCTTGTGTTGTGGCCTATTGAAAATATTTGATGGTTGTGTTCTGGGTTTGTGTTTGTTTCTGGGTTTGTGTTTGTGGGTTGGTTGTGTGCTGGGGTTTGTTTGTGTTTGGGGTTTGTTTGTGTTTGGGGTTGGGTTTGCTTGTGTTTTGGGTTGGGTTTGTTGTGTTCTGGGGTGGGTTTGTTGTGTTCTGGGTTTCCCTAGGCCCAAACCCTAACCCTAGGCCCAAACCCTAACCCTAGACCCAAACCTAAACCCTAGACCCAAACCCTAGACCCAAATCCTAGACCTGAACCCTAACCCTAACCCTAAATAGAATTGTTGGGTTTGGACTTTGGTTTAGTTCTATCTCCTTTTGCTTAATAAATGTCCCTTGCGCAAAGATCATTGGTTGTTGACTTGTTTGCGACTCTTTTTGGCTACATTTTACTTTACAAACATGTTTTGCCCTAAGTGTCACGATGTGGAGCTACCTTTCTTTTGTCTTATTGGACATGATATGCACTTGATTGGTAAAATTGGTTTGGTATTATTTAAAAGACAAAGAATTGTGGATGCTCGTGTCACTTTTGCTGGCTTTCTTGTGCTGTGAAGTTTGTGTTGTTAATTAGAGTCGAGTGCTCGATGATGAGGTCAACTTGTGTACCTGAGAGCCATTATTGATTTTAAAAGTAAATTAAATTTTCTTATCTTTGCAATATTTACTTGTTAATTTGATACTTATAAACTGCTATTGCTATATTGTTTTCTTTGGGAGTTTTTTTAAAAGTAAATTAAATTTTCTTATCTTTGCAATATTTACTTGTTTAAAATTGACACTTATAAACTACTATTGCTATATGGTTTTCTTTGGGAGTTTTTTTTGGGGTTTTTTTGCCTTTCGTTGGCCTCGTTGCTTCGTCGCTGTTGTTGGCTTGTTGTTCTTTGGTCCGTTCTTTCGTTGTGGTGGTGGTCATGGCTCGCCGCCGGTGCTCTAATGCCGCTCCCGGTGGTTGTCATTGCTCGCCGCCGCTGGTTGATTTACGATGTTCTTTGTTGGTGGTCATTTTGTAATTTTTTTTACTTTAGAGTTTAAACTTACTCATTTTCATATGTACATTATTCATTTGTAAGTGTACTTTATCTTGTAAACATTATACTATTATATGAATATAAGAGTTTTCTATTTTTCCTAATTTACTTGTCTTATTCTCTCCAATATCCCTTCAAATTCAATATACTTTTCAGTTCAACTATTTAACTATGCACCTTCATGGCTTCATCTAAGAATAATTTAACTATGCACCTTCAAATTCAAAATGATCGTAATGTATCAATGTGAGGCAATGGCTGCAAGCCTGCGAGGCTGCGACTGTACTATTAATAAGTTTAAACCTTTAAGTGCATTTTGGGAGAAACAAGAGGATGAAGGGGCAAATGAACTATTTGTTTGGGCTATGAGGCTTCTAATATTAGCCAAAGTTTTTGTTTGGGCTATGGCCTATGAGGCTTGTAATATATAGCTTTACTCTTTAAAGGAAAAATGGATTTGGGAAACAAATTACTAACAGATATAACAATAATTTATACATTATATAATCTTCACTTCAACATATTTCTGCCTTAGTTTCATGGCAATAATTCGGTACAATGGAATAATTTTGTAACACTTTTTTTTCCCATAACATTGTTCTTTTTTTTAATAGCTGATTATAACTTACTAGTTACTACTCATACATATTACATAGTTGTGATGAGAGGAAGAAAACTGGGTCGGAATGGTTTTGGGTCGGGTTGTATTAGGTCGGGTTGTATTGGGTCGGAATGGTATTGTCGGGTTCATTTGGGTCGGGTGGTAACTGAGTTGGGTGATAACTGGGTCGGGTTGTATTGGGTCGGCATGCTTTTGGGTCGGGTGGTAACTGGGTTGGGTGATAACTGGGTCGGTAATAACTAGGTTGGGTCACAACTGGGTCGGTTGCTAACTGGGTTGGGTCACAACTGGATTGGGTGATAGCTGGGTGGGTTTAACTGGGTCATTGCTGGGTGAAGTTGGGTGCGGGTTAGTTTTGGGTCGGAAACAGGTTGGGTCTGGGTCGTTGTTCACGTGTGCAACTGGCCACGGGTCCACCTGGGTCGGCCCAGTTCAGGTTGGGTTGCCAATTCCCCGGGTTGAACTGGGCACGGGTGGACGCTGGGTCGGAATGGGTCGGCTTTCCACCCGACCACTCTCGGCTCGGAACAGGTTGGGTCTGGGTCGGATGCGGGTTCACCCCTGGATCGGCCCAGTTTTTCACACCTCTATTGTAATGGGACTTTAGGTGGGGCGTGGGACCCCATGCGAGGGCGTCCTTAAAGATTTTTCTTACTTATTTTAAATTTTTTTTAAAAAAAGCTAATAACTATTCATCATACATCCGGATATCATGCTCATTGTACACCTTTACATTATTTTTTGCTTATTTGGAGGTCTCCTTTTCGATAATATTTTACTCAATTGGAGGATTTCAAATGAGTAATGGGTAAAAAAATAACCCTGAGTGTACCATATTCATAGTATACCCGGATGTATGATAAAAGTTGTTACATTTAGCGGAACCGTTTTGAACTTACAGGGGGTCTTAATATCACAAAAGAAAGGTTCAATTTTAATAAGAAATTACTTTGAAATAAATCATATTAATAATGATTAATCAAAGACAACAAGATTAACTAAAGGAGGGAAAATTCAAAGATTTTGGATATTATCTTCGTAACTATCGTATTTGGGTAATTGTTGAGGGATTATTGGAAGAGTGAGAAATAACTTTACTAATTAGAGGAGGAAGACTGAATTCCGAAGAGGAGAGTGAACGGCAGACTCAAACTCAAAATAAAATGAATTGGACTATGCAATTTAAGCTTCCAAAAATCCGAGACCCTTGTGCTATGAGTTTACTTGCACATGCTCATAGCCGGCCCTGAACGTAGCAACATATTCAACCGTATCTAATAAGTATATAATAACTTTAACTTATATTTGCTTATCTCTATTATATAAGGGAAGGAGGGAGCTATGGTGTCCCCATTTGAAGATACTGTTTTACCCCCATTCCCTTTCTAAATTACAAAATCAATTTCAACCAAAACTAGGCTTCAAAAAAACTACCGAAAATACAATTATACCAATCAATCACAAGTCAACTGAAAAATTGCATAATTCACGTTATACAAATCACTCAAATGATGAAACTTTAAAATTCAATTACAAATTATAACCCATTAGCAATTACATACTTCGTTCTCAAGAACAATTTACAATTACATACTCAGAAAAATTACCAATACACTACAACGTCAATACAAATTACAAAGTAAGAAAAACATACGATTTCGACAGAGAGATCACACATTTGTCCATTGGCGATTTGCGAACTTCTAAAAAAGATACATAATTCTTTTTAATCTTGCAAGTTATTTCAAATTAGTTGGAAAAAAACTAGCAACTCTTATATCCGAATTACCTGAATAATTTAAATCTGTATTGTATGGTATAAATTTCGAAATAATTATTAAAAAATCAGTACAGGTTTGTAACAAAAAAAGACATTATAAAATATAAATCAATTTCAAATACAATAACAATGACACAAAAATCAAACTAAAAATGAAACCTCATTAATTTGCCAAAACAAATAGAGAAATCGAAAACCGATTAAAACGATTGATTTTACTGAAATTTCTTATGAATAATTAAAAACCCAGAAAAGGAGTAGAAGAAGTATGAATAATTAAAAATCCAGAAAAAGGAGTAGAATAAGTCTTGAAAAAAAACAAAGGGAAAGAAAAAGGAAAAGTGGATGATTCAAGAACTTCCGCCACGAATTTCTTAAAAAAAAGCATCTTCAGAAATATAATTTTTTCAAACAAAATGTAACCAGATCTTTGAGAAATTTAGTTGACAATTACATTTTTGGAACGAAATTAGGAACATCAAGCGTAACGAATTACCTTCAAATTTGATGCCCCTCATTTAATTCGTCAACCAAATAAACTCCAATTTCAACCCCATTCCGACGAACGTTCTTCAACATTACAGCCCGATCGAAATGAAAACCCAAAAAGACACACAAAAACGGAGACCAAAATTACCCTAAAAATTAATGGAGCGTTGATGGGGTTAATTTTGACACCAGAATTGGCTTATTTACATGGTGTTTGCTGTGAATATGAAATCCCAATCTTTTTAAGTGAGATATGAAAGGTAGTGAGGATGAGGAGATGAGTCGTTATAATCTTTTTAGGGAAGGGAAGATATAAGGTTGTAGGTGGGAAGATGAAAATGTGGAGGATTAGATGAAAAAAAACGTGAGATACATCATTCATATGGGTATGTGGGGTGGATAGTTATACGGGTAGGTGGGATTGATAGTCATATGGGTAGGTGGAAAAAAATATATGGGTCTGTTACTTGCATACAGGTGGCTTTGTGGCTTTTGGCTACAAATTTTTTTTGACTATTAACAAACAACTAACGTTAATCATACTCAGTTAGCTACAAGTGAATCAACAATATAACATAAAACCATGAAAACAAATTATATTTGTGTTGGCTCCTCTTTACATGATTTGGTATGAACCTCAATCCATATCAATCTTAATTAGCAAGTATTTATCTCCTCTTTACATGGATTGTTTCACTATTGAGTAACAGTTATGCCCAAAAATATAGTTGCACGCATCGCGTGCATAAAAATCTAGTATATCATGTTATAAGTACAATCATTAACCAGGTGTATAAGGAATGAACCCCGGGCAATTAATTAAATCTCCAAAGTACTATCCTAAAAACTCTCTTGAAAGAAAGAATCCTCTCCTCCTCGAGAGAAAGGCTGACCTAACCCTAGGGGTTAGCATTAGTGCAATTCCTAATCATGGATGGAGATTTAATTACTAGATGCCAAAACTTGAAAAACAATGACGCTGAATCCAATGTTGTGGACGTTGGAACTGTTGAAGTCGTAGACGGATTGAATCAGGTGGCCCTACTGCTAGTGGGGCGTGTGATTACATATCGCAGTTTTAATATTGAGGCGTTCAAGAGGACGATGACGCAAGTATGGGCGGCTTCGAAGCGTCTCGTAATCCGGTTGATAGGGCCTAACCTTTTCCATTTTCAATTCTTCCATTGGAGGGACAAGGAGAAGGTTATGGAAGGCCGACCATGGTGCTTTGATAATCAGCTATTGGTCCTTAACAAAGTAGTGGGAAACGAGCAGCCCTCTGAGGTATTATTGACACATTCTCCCTTTTGGATACGAATAAAAAAATTTACCTTTTAATTGTCGATCTTCGACCATCTGTAAGACAATTGCTTCGAAACTAGAGCCTGTTTTGGAGATTGAGGATGACACAATTAACCTAGATAATTATCGTAGAGTTCGAATAATGATGGATGTGACCAAATCGTTGTGCCGTTTTCAGAATATAAAAAGGAAAGATGGTCGTGTGATTAAGGTTACTTTTGCTTATGAACGATTACCGTTTTTCTGTTTTTTGTGTGGTATGATTTGTCATGGAGAAAAAGATTGTTGTAATGTGGATGATGAGGACCATGAACGAAGTATGGGGTGGGGCAAGTACCTTCGTGCTACTCCCCGTAAAGGAGTCCAGAAGAGTTTGGAGGAGATAGAAGAAGTTAAGGCTTGTCGTAAAGTTCTATTTGTGACCAAACCTGTGCGATCTTTATCGGCTAGTTCTTAGGGTGAATCTGCTACTGGGGAGAAGGAGGAGAAAGGATTGAATAGTGAAGGTGTGGAGCAGGGACAGGTGCAGGGTGAGAAGGAGGTGTGGTCTCAATCTGTCGAGGTCAATGCTGGGGTATTGTTGGGTATTAACTCGGAGGCATAGGGGATAGTGGAGGGAAGGAAATTGCTGGTGAGGTGGGAAGCTTGGAGGTAGCTGGAGTGGGGCCTCATAGTGTGGGAGGGAAGTTAATCCATGTTTCCTATGCAGATGAGGTCAGCGAGGGGTCTCGAATAATTATCCCCTCCACTACCCAGGCTTCTGCTCTTGTTACTTCCGCAAAAAATGAGTTAGGCCAGGGGAAACATCTTGGGGGAGTGAGGCTATGGAGAAGACTGGCCCGTGGGCAAGTGGATGCAGTGGAAGGTGTAGACTATGATGTGGTGGGGGTTGATGAGAATGGGAAGAGAAGCAGAGAGGGAGGATGTGAGGGGCAAGAGACAGAAGTAAGTGCGAAGAAGATATGTAGTCGATGTCTATTCACCATATTGATGTCATTGTGAGGGAGGGGCTTGGCGAAGAGGAGTGGAGGTGTACGGGTTTCTATGGTTGGCCGGAGGTTCAGCATCGTCATCTTTCTTGGAGTCTGCTTGGAAATTTAGATGCACAGCTTAGTCTCCCTTGGCTGTGTATTGGGGACTTTAATGAAATTCTCTTTTCTCATGAGAAGCAGGGAGGCAATGATAGAGCAGAGTGGCAGATGAGTAACTTTCTGGAGGCTGTTGATTTGTGTGGGTTGCAGGATGTTCCCTTCTAGGGTTATGAGTTCACATATGATAACGGAAGGGAAGGTGATGATAATATTCAGTGTCGCTTGGATAGAGCCCCTGGCTACATCTTTTCCCCGATAGTCATTTATGGCATCTTGATAGAGAATGGTCGGACCATGCCCCGATTAAACTATGTTTGTGGAAGCAGGTTAGTAATGTTACGCTTGGTAGCAAGCCATTCCGTTTCGAGCAACTCTGGTCGACGGAAGAGGAGTGTGAGGGGGTGATCGAGAATGCGTGGATTGGGGGCAGTAACTTGGCCTCCAAAATTGAAATTTGTGCTGCAGATTTGAAGGAATGGAGTCATAAGAAGTTCGGGCCGATTTTTAAAGAGTTTAAAAAGAAGAGGAGAGCGCTTAAAAAATTGAATCAGGGGGGACTTACGCAGCTTCAGCTTGAGCAACGAAGGGCCTTGTTGCGTGACATCTCAAAGTTGGTTTCGGTGGAGGAAGTTTATTGGAAACAAAGGTCTCGTGTATTATGGTTGAATGAAGGTGACAAGAATTCCAAATTCTTTCATCAACGGGCGTCGAGTAGGAAAAGGAAAAATACCATTCGAGCTTTGAAGGATGATTCCGGCACCGAACATGTTGGGGATGAAGCTGTGGGCCGTGTCGCTGTTGATTATTTTTAGCTTCTTTTCGGCTCCTCTAATCCCCCTGCTATCACACAAGCTCTTCTAGACTTTCAAGCACGCGTTGACACTGATATGAATGCTGTGTTGAGAGCGGAGTACAGGGTGGAAGAAGTAACAGAAGCGCTGGGTCAGATGCATCCTATTACGGCTCCGGACCCCGATGGCATGTGTCCTATGTTCTTTCAGTCTTACTGGCATATTGTTGGTCATTCTGTGACTGAGACAGTTTTGGGTATTCTGCGGGGCAACCCAATCCCGAGCCATCTCAACCGCACTTTTATTACCCTTATCCCCAAGAAGAGTAATGCAAATCATATGGCGGATTTTAGACCCATATCTCTCTGTAATGTTGTTTACAAAATGGTTTCGAAGGTTCTGGCTAATAGGCTGAAAAATTTCCTTGATAAGATTGTTTCTGTTAATCAAAGTGCGTTCACTCCGGGCCGCTTAATTACAAATAATATTCTGGTTGCTTTTGAGTTGTTTCATTATATGAAACATTTAAAAAGCAAGGAAGGGTGCATGGCTATGAAGCTTGACATATCGAAGGCTTATGACAGAGTAGAGTGGGACTTTCTGGATGCTATTATGGTGAGATTTGGCTTTGATACGGGTTGGATTAACATAGTGATGGAGTGTGTTCGTTCTGTTACGTTCTCTGTTCTCATTAATGGGAAGCCTACTTCAGATTTTACTCCTAACAGAGGTATACGACAAGGATATCCTATTTCGCCGTATCTTTTTATTTTGTATGCTGAAGTTTTTTCTCATCTGTTGAGAAGGACTGAGGAAAATAACTCTCTGAAGGGAATCAGAATTGCTCCTACAGCGCCGTCTGTGAATCACCTTTTATTTGCTGATGATTGTATTATTTTTTCTAGAGCCTCTCTGCAGATTCGGAGGCTATCTCCCGGACTTTGAGTCTTTATCAATTATCGTCGGGTCAGAAGGTTAATTTTGAAAAGACAAAAATCTCGTTCAGTAGTGGGGTCCCGGGAGACCGGAGAAGTAGTATTTCTACTACTTTGGGAGTTCAGGAGGTTGATATCCATGATCGATATCTTGGGCTTCCTACCGTGGTGGGTCGGTCAAAGAAGGTGATTACTCGAGGTGTGAAAGAGAAAATTTGGAAGAAGCTTCAGGGATGGAAGGGGATGGTTCTATCTAAAGCTGGTAGGGAGGTCATGATAAAGGCAGTGGCCCAATCTCTTCCTACCTACGTGATGAGTGTATTCAAGTTTCCATCTTCTTTTTGTGATGAGATTAGAGCTCTCATTTCTCAGTTCTAGTGGGGCCAAAAGAGTGGTGAGCGGAAAATTTACCGGATTGCCTGGAAAAAGCTATGTAAACCGAAGAGGGAGGGGGGTATTGGCTTTTGTGATATGAAGCTCTTTAATTGGGCTCTCTTGGGAAAGCAAGCTTGGAGGCTTGCTATGAAACAAGGAAGTTTGATTGAACAACTACTGAAAGCAAGATACTACCCGAACTCGGAATTTATGGAAGCTCCTATTGGGTCATACCCAAGTTATACGTGGCGAGGTATTTGGGAAGCTCGTTGGGTGGTGAAAAAAGGGTTACGTTGGAGGGTGGGAGATGGCGAGAAAATTCAGGTGTGGACCGATCCTTGGTTGCCGGGTCCTCAGTCACGGGTGGTTGTGTCTCCTAGAAGGAATGCAGCGGGTAATTTGGAGGTTGGAGCCTTGATTTGCCCCATTAACAAATGCTGGAAAACTGAGTTTTTACATGATCTTTTCTTGCCCTTTGAAGTAGAGAGAATCAAAAATATCCCTTTGAGTAGAAGATTGCCGGAAGATGTTTTGTTTTGGGAGCTGGAGAACAATGGTTGTTACTCGGTTAAATCTGCATACCGAGCGTTACTAGGAGATGCCGATGGTTTCCATGAAGCCTCGTGTTCGTCCCCTTCTGAGCTATGGCAGATTATTTGGCGTGCTAAGGTGCTGCCGCGTGTCAAGTTGTTTGCTTGGCGAGCCTGTCATGAAGCTTTGCCTACTCTGCTAGGCTTGAGTCACCGCATCAAAAGTATAGCTGCAGGTTGTTCGTTGTGTGGACTGGCGGATGAGTCGAGCTTTCACGCGATACACATGTGTCCAAGGGCTCAAGGGGTGTGGGAGGAGAGTGATTTTCAGTTTCACCAACCTTTGGAGGGGACTAAAATTGCTGATTTCTGGTTCTATGTGCTGAACTCGATGGATGAAGACAAGATTGCTTTGTTTCTCACCCTTTGTTGGGCGATTTGGAACGCGAAGTGTAAGGTGTTGATGGCGCAAGACTTCTTCCTGCCTACTGAAACTTACGCTTTTGCTGTAAAGACGTGCGAGGAAGTAAAGAAAGCGAGCCTTGATGGAGCTAGGGGCAGAGGGGTTTGCGGTGGTGCCCAGTACGAGGTGAGTTGGTCTGTGCCTGAGGAAGGTTGGTGGAAGGTTAATGTCGATGCTGGCAGCGTGGGGGAGTTTGGCGTGGGTTAGGGATGGTGTGTAGGGATGGCAGGGGTGTGGTGTTGGGCTGTGCTGTGATTCAACATGCGATGGAGTGGGAGGTTCGCGTTGCTGAAGCTAGGGCAGTTCTGGCAGGAGTACAGCTTGCCAAGGAGCTGGGGTGTTCGAGAGCTGTATTCGAGAGTGATAGTCTTCTTGTGATCCAAGCCTCAAAGGAAACTCGAAGGGGTCGAGCACTTTTCATCTTATTATAGAGGATATTCTTATTTTGAGTTCTAGTTTTGATGCTATAGCTTGGTCTTTTGTTAAGCGTTCTGGTAACAAAGTAGCTCATGCTTTAGCTCATTTCCAACCTGTGGAATTTGGGAAAAGGCTTTGGGTGGACAATGTACCGGATTTAATTGTTTCGATTGCCAGTGATGAGCTAATATAGTTTCCTGTTATGGGTCCTTTCAAAAAAAAAAAAAAAAAAGGAATGAACCCGAGAACATAGGTAATGAAAAGCAAAGAAATGACCAAAATATATGTAGAAGAATGAGATGAACATGGACCGATCCAAAAAAAAGGGACAAGAGAAGGAAACAAATTTCATCAGCAAGCCCCAAAAATGGTCATTATCAAGGCCCATATTTTTCCTCAACTCAAAAAATGGCAAAAGGAAGCAAAAAAGAGCAGATTTTTATACTCAAAATTGTTGTCTTTAGCTTTTTGAATTTTGATGCTCAAATTCTCAACATTCAAACCTGCACTTGACTCTAGTATTAAGCAGCAACTGGATCTTTTTTCCAGACATCTCAAACTCTGTTTTAGTTGTAATTTTTTACACTAACATATTACTATAATTTACTTCAACCTTCATCAGAAACTCTTAGAAAATGAAGAACCCTACAAATTTCTGAGTTCGTGGATTGGAAGTCAAGTTTGGGAAGTTGCTTTGATCTTGATCAATCAGGTAAAAGTTTATCTCTTTTACTAAATCTGTATTATTAGTTTATTGGGTTATTATTTGTAGGAAAATATTATCTGACTATTTCATTAATTAACTAAATTAAATACAAGATATACAAGAGTCCTATACATGGAAAGTATCAAAGAGATGTACATAGAAGATTTACAAGGTAATAAGAAAGATAATAAAAAAGATTAATTTATATAATCTAATAGTATTGAATTGTGAAAATTTAAGAAAGTGGGTACTGAATAATATTTGAGTTGTGGAATGAATTTGATAGATGTGGAAAAAGCTCATTAATTTGATCAAGAATGCTTGTTTTGTCAACCCTTTTGTGGAAACATACTTAAGAAGATGCAATTTGAGAAAAAGGTGCAATTTGGTGATTTATTTTCCCTAATTATATGTTAGACACTAGAGTTGTTTCTTGGATGGAATTAGGAATATTTTGTTTTATCAAGTACCCTTGTCCTACAAATCTAGTGTTTTATCTGAGGTTTGAGACTTATACTATCATATAAATTTATCTTCTGGGGTGCATTTTTGATGCTTTCTATGTCTCTTGGAGTGAATAGAATTAGGATGTGGAATTGGGTGGATTAAGTTGTAACCTATTCTACTCAAACTCTTTCATTTTACCTTGAGTACCCATGTAGGTCCTCTACACTTCAACGTGAGAATGGACAATTCGACACTTCATCGTAGTCCAGGTTATGAAAGGTTTTCATGATACAGCCAAATCAGACACTTGGACAAGTACCCATGTCCAATAAAAGTACCCTGTACCCAAGTTTGAGTAACATAGTTGTAACAGTGATCCATCTTAGTTTGAGGTTTAACGTGGATCAAACGTTCACATCCAAAGAGAAGAAGGTCGCCTGTTAGCTTTCCTTCACTTATTGTAATTTAGAATTGGACAATGTAAAAAAAAAAAAAAAAAGGTTTACAGGACACTATCTATCAACAAACTCAACACAGAAAGCAGCAGAATGCAATATCTATGTACATGTTTCAGCCAACTAAGAATGGAGGAATGGCAAGCAGCAGTGACTCTTTTCACTATCATAAGGCAAACAGTGTACATTAGGTCCAGCTGTTATCTGAATCACACTATCTGTATTACTTGACATCTCCTCCTCCTCCCCTGATATTATATAATGACTGAAAGTCTCCTGTTTGTTTGTGCATACTAACAATTTCCACTCTCAAAAAGCTTTAGTACACTTGCCTAAGCATTGTTTGAGATTCTGTTTGTAGGAATAGATGGTGTATATCATCTGAAGTTCTATATGTAGAGCTCTATAGCATTGAGACATTTGGCAGAGTGACTTTAGAATTTGTAGTTTTCTGGAGTTGGAACCAGTTGTTTGTAGTTCAACTGTGCTGGAAAACACAAAATATCTCTTATAAAAGAGAGATGTCTGTAACTGCAGGAACATGGATGAGAGGCTAAAGGAAGGAAGAAATGAGATGAAATCGCTCAAATATATTAACCAGACCTTGATGGGGGGTGGTCACCACTCGCCTGGTCTAGGGGAGCGAGGGTTTGGGATATTGTGGGATGGGATTTTCTTAACATTTCCTCTCCAACAATGATTTAGCTCATGGGTCATATTCGTCTCCCGGAGCTTGCAGTAAAGTTTGTTTTAGTCTCACAGGAATAGTAGATGTCAATACTAAATTGCTTGTTATGATGATGTACTATTACCTTCATTAAGTGCATCACTTGCTTGTCAAGCATAACCTTTACATAAATACATAATTAACGTGGATATCTTGTGGATGATAGAGCATACTTTTTCGCGCATATTCTCCATGCTGATAGTATTTCATTGTTTATTGTGTTTACTGAGCAATGTCTTCCTAATTTGACATTTAAACAACTGTCAGGGTGACACCATGTGTAAGTACAGACCTATCTACCTGATTTTCCCTATATGTACCCGCCCTAAATCCACCCAACCTGCTCACAAATATAAAGAAATATGAAAAATAACAAACTTCTGTGTTTGAATTTTTTTATTGCCCTTCTAGCCCGATCAATTTTTTTACAGACCTAATTAATCTAACTTGTGCCTC
The DNA here is from genome assembly GCA_947648045.1 of Beta corolliflora. Taxonomy (NCBI): domain Eukaryota; kingdom Viridiplantae; phylum Streptophyta; class Magnoliopsida; order Caryophyllales; family Amaranthaceae; genus Beta; species Beta corolliflora. Next base: position 3,591,817 of record CANSZD010003019.1, read on the forward strand.
AGCCCAAGATAACCAACTCGCGATTTCAATTCCATGTCTGATTCCTGATTATTGTTACTTTACTCACGCCCCTCTCTCTCTCTCTCTCTATCTCTCTCTTTACTCACACAGCTGCTACACCTCCTTGATCCATCTCAAAGAGCGCCAAATAACGCCATTATTAACTCATGCAATAGTTGATGATTCTGAGTGCAAACAATGAGCTTATCACTCACGGTGATGACCTTCAACCTCCACAATGACCAGCCTGCTGACAGTTTGAATTCATGGGAAAAGAGGAAAGATATATGCATCAGCGTGATAACTAGTTATTCACCAACTATCTTATGTACCCAGCAAGGTATTTCTTTCTTTCCAACAAGAAAGAAATGACTTTAATCTGGGCTATTAAATCCTTTAACAAGTTCCGGATTATTATTTACACAGGCTTGAAGTTGCAGTTGGAATACATTCAGCAGGGATTGCCTGGTATTGATTTTTGCTATTTTTTGTGTTTAGGTTGTTGTTGTTGTTATTGTTTTTCCTACTTTAAAAGGTTTGTGAGCAAAACCAATTTGTCTTCACTCATAATGTTACTTTTGTAGAACTAATTACTCATAAAATAGTCCTTCTCTTAACGACATCCTTGTTGGGATTAGATTTATAGTCATATAAAAACCTGAACTATATGCTATTTTCTTCTTAATAGTTCTAGAAAACATTTGGCATTATTTTCTTTTAGCTATTGATTACTCTTCTTGTCATGCCTATCTTAAAAAGGACCAATGTTGCTTAGAATACGAGATCTATGTGGAATGGATGCAAGAATGGGGATCGTGTATCCGTATAGATTATGGAACAATAAAGTCTAATATCTAATCAATAACTATTATTGTATTGTTAAAGAAACCATGATTCTAACATTTAATCTATGCAACTATGCATATGAGTGAATTTGATACTATTCTGTAGGTTTATGAGGTAGCTGAAGTGTGTGGATTCTGAAAGAGAATTTAAAGGTTTGAAATCTTGAAAACGTAGGTTTTGACGTGTTGTTAGGAGCAAGAAGAGGGAGATTCATGAGGAGATGGTGATGTTAGATAGGCTAGATGATGCTTGTGACCTCTTATAAATGAGTAGGTACCAGAAGCTGAAGGTTATGTACACTAAAGAGGGGGATAAAAGTTCAAAATTTGCTCCTTAAGGTAGTGAATAATTGGAATGGTTGATATCATTTACATTAGGGTGCTGGAAGGGGAAGAAGGGGAGGTCAAAAGGAACTAGGAGAGGGGGGGGGGTGTCAAGGAAATGGGAATTTGGTGGTTGTGGTATGGAGGTTTATTTTGGAACCTGGTATTCTGTGTCATGGGGTGATTAAGAGTAAACTTGGTCTTGATAAAACTACGAGTTTTTAGGAAATGGGAATTTGGTGGTTGTGGTATTGAGGTTTATTTTGGAACCTGGTATTCTGTGGCATGGGGTGATTAAGAGCAAACTTGGTCTTGACAAAACTATGAGTCTTTAAAATGCATTTTCAAACAATACCCATGGAAGTTTGTATTAGGGTTTTATCATTTCAACCCTGGCCCTTGGTGAAGTTTCTGGTAGGTAGTAAGGCATTCTTGGGTAAGCAGAGCACCCTTTTCTGAACTTTAATTTTTATTAACCTTACACTACGCCCTTATCTCACATTTCTTAGAGTGAAAGACCAATGTGTTGTCTAGGATCATTGTTTTCGAAAACATCCTTTTTAATTATTAATTTGAATATCCTGATTGTAGAATCTGACTTGCTTGGAGACTTTTCTTGTCAGTCCTATAAAGACCAGTAGAAAAATCCAAATCCATCCAATTTTCTGGTTTCCAATTTCTTTTGGAAGGTGAGGGGATCGTGTGGATGTTAAGGAATTTTTTTTGTATGGCCAGCAGTTTCTGCAGAAGTTTAACACCATTGATAATTTCTAAGCGTGTCAGCTTATAAAGTTTTGTCCCTTCATGTTTGCATGGTGCTAAGGCGAATAAGTTAAACAATCTTGATAGTTTGCTATCGCGGCAGCTAAGTTTGTTGGAAGCGTAATGGGAACTCAGTCCTCACTAATACTTAATATAATAAGTATGAGAGAAAATAAATCCACTATAAAATAATTCTTTATGTGTTTATTTGTGAGTGAGTACAAATGAGTTACATCTTACTTATATATATATTAAGTAACATGCTAAATTATGTAACGTATTTCCTACTTATCTATCCTAAAGTTTCTCTCATTCTCTGACAAAATAGTTACACTATTTTATGCTTATTTATCAACTTGCTATTATTAGATTTGTTAAGTTTAATTGTTTTCAACACTCCCCCTTAAACTTGACTTTCGTACTAGACCAATTAGCTTCTTCATTCTTTGGAAGTCATCAAACTTCAGAGGCTTCGTAAAGATATCAACAAGCTGATCCAATGACTTTACGAATTTCAATTTAATCTCCTTTGTTTCTATACACTGCCTTATAAAGTAGAACCTTGTGTCAATGTGTTTGCTTCGATCATGAAACAGAGGATTTTTCGCTAAGGCAAGAGCTGATTTATTGTCACTCATCATCTCAGTTGGTTCCATTTGTGGCGACTGCTGTTCTTTTAACAATCTTCTTAGCCAAATTGAATGACATGCCCAAGAAGTAACAACAATATATTCTGATTCACATGTCGAAAACAATTAAACTTGACAAATCTAATAATAGTAAGGGTTTGTTCTGTTCAACTTATTTTGTCTTATCTTATCTTATCTTATCTTATCTTATCTGACCTTATCTTATCTTATCTTATCTTATCTTATCTTATTTTATTCTGAAATGAGTGAAGATAAGTTGAACAAAACATCTTATTTATCTTATCTTATCTTATCTTATCTAATCTGATCTTATCTTATCTAATCTTATCTTATCTTATCTTATATGATCTTATAAAATCTTATATAAGTTAAAATAAGTTGAACAGAACGGACCCTAAGTTGATAAATAAGCATAAAATAGTGTAACTATTTTGTCAGAGAATGAGAGGAACTTTAGGAGAGATAAGTAGGGAATACGTTACGTTATTTAGCATGTTACATAATATAAATATGAGTAAGATGTAACTCATTTGTACTTACTCACAAATAAACAAATAAAGAATTAGTTTATAGTGCATTTATTTTCTCTTATACTTATTGTATTAAGTATTAGTGAGTTCCCATTACGCTTCCAACAAACTGGTATCAGTGCCACGTTAATAAAACCTAAAATGGCAACAAATAATAATGTCGTAGCATTTCAATATCCAAGGCTTACAAAGGAAAATTATGATAAGTGGTCTCTTAGGATGAAAACAATTTTTGGAGCACAAGGATTCTAGGAAATTGTCGAGAAAGGTTATACAGAACCTGATGTTGCGGTTGTATTGAATGAAAGCCAAAAGAACGCTTTGGAAAATGAGAGGAAAAAGGATAAAAATGCACTTACGGTCATTCATCAAGGATTGGATGATGACATGTTTGAGAAAGTTGCAAATGCAACAAGTTCCAAACAAGCTTGGGATACTCTTCAAAATTGTTTTGAAGGAGTAAGTAGAGTGAAAAAGGTTTGTCTTCAAACTTTAAGAGGAGAGTTTGAAAAACTTGAGATGTTGGATAAAGAATCCATCTCAGATTAATTTGGAAGAGTTTTGAATGTTGTAAACCAAATGAAGAGGCTTGGTGAATCCATGCAAGATTGTCGAGTTGTTGAGAAAATACTACGTTTTCTTAATTACGATTTCAACCATGTAGTGGTTGCTATTGAAGAGTCGAATAAGGACTCAGAATATATGACGATTGATGAGTTAAGTGGGTCCTTTCAAGCCCATGAACAAAGAATATTGAAGACAACAAAAAGGACTATGATCAACAGGTGTTGCAAGCAAAAATCTCTTTTAAGGGAGATACACGTGATAAACAAAGGTTTCAATCATGTGGAAGAGGCAACTATCGAGGATGTGATCGAGGAAATGGACGTGGCCAAGCTCTCTAAGGAAGAGGGCGAGATGACCATAATTCACATCACTTCTATAGAGGCGAATAATCTACCAGAGGTTGTGGACGAGGTAGAGGAGTAAATCATTTTCAAAAGGACACTAATAAGGCTAATGTTGAATGCTACAATTGTGGACTTTATGGACATTATTCACGAGATTGTATAATAAAAAATGTCCATGAAGAAACAAATTTGATTGAAGATAAGGAAGAAGAAGCAACTTAGTTATTAGCTCTCAAATTGGAGGATACGAGAGATGATAATTGTACATGGTATCTAGATAATGGAGCAAGCAACCACATGACGGGAGACAAAACAAAATTTGTTGATCTTGATACAATTGTGGCAGGAAATGTGACCTTTGGCGATGGTTCAAAGGTATCAATTGAAGGAAAAGGTACAATCATGATAGAATTGAAAGATTCGAGTCATAAGTTAATTCAAGATGTTTATTATATTCCTAATCTGAGAAGTAACATTTTGAGTGTGGGACAACTTTTGGAAATTAATGGGTGCAAGATTAAAATGGAAGGACGAAAGTTATGGCTTCGTGAATCGTGATAGAAACTCTAACCTTATAGCCGTTGTTTCCATGACGAGAAATAGAATATTCTTAATAAACCTAAAAACGGTTGGACCAATGTCCATGAAAACATGTGTTGAAGATCCTTCTTGGAGGTGGCATATGAGATTTGGTCACCTTAATTTTGAAGGACTAAGAGGATTAGAACATAAGAACATGGTAAAAGGATTGCCACGGATTGACCATCCTAATCAACTTTGTGAAGCATGTTTGCTTGGAAAGCACTCAAGAAAGTCATTCCCCAAAGAAGCAATTTCAAGAGCTACGAAGCCACTTGAGTTGGTGCACTCAGACATAAGTGGCCTGATCAATCCCACATCACTTGGTAAGAGTTCTTACTTTATTCTTTTCATTGATGATTATAGCAGGAAGATATAAGTGTTATTTTTGAAGAATAAATTAGAAGCTTTTTACTTTTAAGAAGTTAAAGGCATTGATGGAGAAAGATACTCGATACGAAATCAAAGCTTTGAGAATGGACAGAGGTGGTGAGTTTACTTCTAATGAATTCAATAAATATTGTGAAGAACATGGAATACGATGCTTAATCACCTTTCCGAGAACACTACAACAAAATGGTGAGCAGAAAGGAAGAATAAAACCATTCTCAATATGGCTAGATCCATGTTAGAAAATAAGAGAATGCCAAAGGAATTTTGGGCAGAAGCAGTTGCATGTGCAGTTTACCTGTCAAATTGTTCTCTTACTAAAAGTTTAAATAATGTAACGCCTCAAGAAGCTTGGAGTGGATGGAAGCCAAATGTATCCCATTTTCGAGTATTTGGATCCATTGCGTACGCATATATTCATAAGCAAGTACGGACCAAGCTCGATGATAGGAGTGAAAAATTACTTTTTATTGGTTATGAAGAAAAATCTAAGTGTTATAAGTTGTATAATCCAAATACCAACAAGATTGTGATTAGTAGAGATGTAGAATTTGATGAAAAGGGGACATGGGATTGGAATATTGAGGAAGAAGAAGAAACTTCTAACTTTCTTCTCTACTTCGAGGAAAAAAATTCCGGTAACCAGAATCTGGAGACACCTCCAACTAGTCTACTGCCATCTCCGAACTCATCATCATCTTCATCAAATTTGAGTGGAGGATCTGCTAGTTCGAGTGAAGGACCAAAGAAATTTAAAAGTCTATCTCAACTTTATGAAATAACGGAAAGGCTAGAAGATAATACTTCTTTATTTTGCTTGTTCGCTGATATCGAACCAATGAATTTTGATGAGGCAAATAGATACAAAGAATGGACTCAAGCAATGAATGAAAAAATAAAGGCCATTCAGAAAAATGAAACATAGAATTGACAACACTACCTGCACGTAATAAGGCAATATGAGTCAATTGGGTGTTTAAGATCAAGAAAAATGCTAATGGTGATGTTGAAAGATACAAAGCTAGACTTTTGGCTAAAGGTTACAAGCAAAAGAAAGGAATTGATTATGAAGAGGTGTTTGCACTAGTTGCTTGATTAAAGACGGTGAGGTTGCTAATTTCAATAGCAGCACAATTTAAGTGGAAGATCCACCAGATGGATGTGAAATCAACCTTTTTGAATGGATATTTGGAGGAAGAAGTCTACATCGAACAACCTAAGGCTATATAGTCAAAGGACATGAAAATAAAGTACTTCAACTAAAGAAGGCTCTATATGGGTTAAAGCAAGTACCAAGAGCATGGAATAGTCGTCTAGACAAGTACTTGCAAGATAAAGGATTTTCAAGGTGCATAGTGGAGTATGCACTTTATGCGTAGAAACATAATGGTTCTACTTCCTCCGTTTCATTTTACTTGCTACACTTCTCAATTCACGGACTTCTAAGCAATCTTTGGAGAAGAGAGGTAAAGAGTAAAAAGAAAAGAGACCCATGTGAGGAGAGAAATATAGAGAGTTTATTGCCTAAAAAGGAAGTGTAGCAAGTAATGTGAAACTTCCCACAATGGAAAGTGTAGCGAGTATTATGAAACGGAGGAAGTATATCTGCATCTATGTGGATGATCTAATCTTCACTGGAAGTAGTACAAAAATGTTTGAATATTTCAAGACAAGCATGACACGTGAATTTGAAATGACTGATATGGGACCTATGTCCTATTATCTAGGTATTGAAGTTATACAAAATGTTATGGAATTTTCATCCCGCAAGAAGGGTACGCCAAAGAAGTATTAAAGAAATTCAATGTGCTAAATGTGAACCCAGTTAGCACTCCTATGGAATGTGGGTTGACATTGTCAAAGAATGACATAAATGGAAAGAAAGTGAATCCGACTATGTTCAGGAGCATCTTTGGAAGCAGACATATTGTTTGCGGTCGGGTTAGTTAGTCGCTTCATGGAGAATCCATCGGTTTCCCATCTTAAAGCGGCAAAAAGAATTCTTCGCTATTTGAAGGGCACAATAGACCATGGAATACTCTATTCTACTTCATGTTGTTTCAAACTGAAGGGATATTGTGATAATGATTTTTGCTGGAGATATTGACGATGGAAAAAGCACGACTGGTTTTGTTTCTGCTAGGAAATAATGTTGTTTCTTGTAGTTCGAAGAAACAACCTATTGTTACTCTCTCCATATGTGAATCATAATATATTGCTGCAACTTCTTGTGCATGTCATTCAATATGGCTAAGAAGATTGTTAAAAGAACTGCAATTGCCACAAATGGAACCAACTGGGATGATGAGTGACAATTAATCATCTCTTGCCTTAGTGAAAAATCCTGTGTTTCATGATCGAAGCAAACACATCGACACAAGGTTCTACTTTATAAGGCAGTGTATAGAAACAAAGGAGATTAAATTGAAATTCTTAAAGTCATTGGATCAGCTTGCTGATATCTTTATGAAGCCTCTGAAGTTTGATGACTTCCAAAGAATGAATAAGCTAATACGAAAGTCAAATTTAATGGGGAGTGTTGAGATCAATTAAACTTGACAAATCTAATAATAGTAAGTTGATGAATAAGCATAAACTAGTGTAACTATTTTGTCAGAGAATGAGAGAAACTTTAGGAGAGATAAGTAGGGAATACGTTACGTAATTTAGCATGTTACATAATATAAATAATTAAATATGAGTAAGATGTAACTCATTTGTACTCGCTCACAAATAAACAAATAAAGAATTAGTTTGTAGTGCATTTATTTTCTCTCATACTTATTGTATTAAGTATTAGTGAGTTCCCATTACGCTTCCAACAAAGTTGAGGTTTGTCACCTAGTGTTTTTAGTATGTATCACAAAAGGTATGGAATGTGGTTCTCATCTCTTCTCTCATTGTGACTTGACTGGTACTTTATGGTGCAGACTTTTCGACTTAAAAGGGAAATCTTGGCTGTGTTTTGCTTCTTTGTTAAGCTTTAGGGAGGTGCGTTGGCTTGGTTTTGGTAGGGAAGATCAGTCACAGGTGCTTTTGAGGTGCGCGATTATGCTTTGTTTTGGGTATTTTAGTTGCAGTATAATGACAGTAACATGGCTCATGGTGTGGAGGTGTTGTGCAATGGTATGGTACATTTAGGTTATTTGTGTTTCATGGCTTCTGGTACTTACTCAACAAATTGCCTTCAGATGGCCAAGATGATTAGCATTGTTTCTTGTGATTACTTTAAGCTGGATAACTAATTTTCCTGTCTATCTCTTTCTCTGCTTGCTGTCTCTTTTGGTTTCTCAGAATTTATTGTTGAACCTTTTTCTTCCTTTTCAAAGACTTGTCTATCTATCAACTACAATGAAGTGATTGACCCAATATCCCTCTTTTTCAATTTATTTATGAAACTAACAATTTGATCTGTAAATTTCTAGACTTGTCTAATTCTCTATTAATCCTGGTCTGGATCGATGGTGATCCACAATTAAGATCGATGTGTTATCTCTATGAGAGAAGCTGATGACTGTGGTTTTGACATTTATACTTTGAGTTTGTGTGTGCTGTGTATTGTTCAAGACGTCATGACTGATCCAATCTATATGCCCTATGGTTAAGAAGCAGAAAATTAAATGTAAGAATAGATCTCATGTGTGTGATTTGATGAAAATCATGTCTCATTGTTTCATTAACCACCCTATACATATCAATGAGGCCTGGATACCCCTCTTGAAGAAGAGAAATGGGGAAAGAAATAAGATATTGAAGATAGATTCCATGGGAAAAGGTGGATGCTTGCCAAAAAAAAATTTCCCTTCTCTTTGGGTGGACGGGAGAGTATAATGTATATGAATTATGAAGTATTAAATCTATCTACCAAAAGAAAGAATGTTCACTGACATAACAACCACCACAGCACCAGCCCACTAAAAGCCCTAAAGATTTTTTTATCAAGATTACACAAATCAGTTCTATTATTGTTATTGTAGATACCACAAACTTAGAGGCAATGGTTTGCATACTCGAGGAGTAAGCTGTCTTTGTTTCAAAGTATCGAGTTCTTATGGATTTAGGAGCAGGCATACTTCTTCTTGTGTGGACTGTTATGATTTGAGTGCCAACTTTTGCTCTGTGGTAAGATAAAGGAACAGCATTATTATTGTAGGTTGTACGAAAGCTAGGGGATGCCTTCGAGGAGTTTAAGGGCCTTGTAGCTTGTATTTCCATGTTTTGGGCCTTCGTGGTGTAAACCCTGTGGCAGTATACAAGGCAAAAGTGCATGACAGTTGCAATATATATACTTCAATTTCTCTAGTTGCAATGATTACTTTTTCTTGGTCTCCAATGCACAACTTTGAGCATTAATATCTTTATTTATGTAGTAGTAATAAATTTTAAAGTTTACTATTTTGAAAATACATTAAGACAAATCCAACAAGATCCCATTTTAATAGTAATTGTTGTATTCTTCCTCCTTCACTTAAAGTATTCCCTCATTCCAGTAAAGTCTGTTCCATAAAAATTTTCCCTCTTTTCCTTAATGATCTGCTCCCTTAAGACTCTAATTCAGGCTTGGGAAAACAGAAATAAATCCCTCTCCTGACCTGCTTGTTTTTCCCCTCTACACCTGCTTCCTCTTCTTTTCATCTTTCCTCTTTCCTCTTTTACACCTGACAATCTACTTCTCTTGGTAGGAGTATTTTTTCCATGCTTCATAATTATTCCTGGTTTGCTTTTCTATTTGCTGGTGAGTTTTCCCTAATTGGCGTGGTTCATTTTCTGGGCTCAAAACTGGGTTGATTCGGAGCACATTCTTGGAACTTGATACGCTTCAATCTGCACTCCTCTACACGGTTGAGGTAATTAGCGTTTTTCCTGGACTTCGGTAAAATTCTTAGGGTGAAACTAGCTAGTGTTGTTTGACTAGATCGTGAGCTTATGCAATATGCATAGTAACATGTATAGGATGCTCGCTAAATGCTACATGAAATGTGTTTCAAGAAGTAATATGCGTCTCTAGAATTCTCGTATATACTGTGAAGTTAGTTTGTTAATGATGATTTTAGGCCTACCATATTACACCTTGATCTAGTGTAATTGGTTATCTCCTGCTTAGAAGCTTGATGGTATGAGTTTTTCCTCCATGAAATCTTCTAGTACAGAAACATACTATTAGTGCATGTGAGGCTGTAGAATTTGGGCAGTGAAGGTGCTGATTGGTGGTGTAGTAGAGGGACGAGCAGTGTGGGTGATGAATGATGGCAGACAAGGTTGCAAAAGCTGTTGCAAGGCTGATGTGCACTGCTTGGTTGGATGTGCTGGGTAGTGTGGGTGAGCGTGCAGATAAGTGTTTGTGGGATGTGCACAGGCTTGCATTGCAGGCAGTAGTTGCTTTGAGTATAGACGTGCATGAGCGAGGAGGTTGTGTGTAAGCTGCTAGCAGGGGAGCAAGAAGTTAGAAGGGTGTAGGGTTGTGAGTTGCGGGCTGTTCGCTAGTTAATGTAGGCAACAGGTGTTGATGCAGCCTGTGTGTGGGGGTTTTTGCATGCACAGGCTGCGAAGCATTGTGGTTGGCTTGATGGGGTTCTTGCTGACCTCTTTTTCTTCCATTGTGGAGGTGGGAATTAGGTGTTTGGGTTGGTAAAATTTTACAAATAAGGTTCGGTAGATCATCATCTTGAATCAAATGGTCAGAGTTTGCTGTTATATTCTGTCAATCACCAAATCTTAGTGACTAGTGTGAGAAGGAGAGAAAATAGCTCATCAATTAATTCTGGTGTATGTCTTGTTTTATTGTGTTTATTTACATTTATGGTTTTATCGACTCGTTTAAATGGTTCTTAATAAAATAATTACTGGTTGTTATATCATATTTAGGGTCAAATGAGAAGGGTGCTGAAAATGCAAAGATGTGAAGAATTCATGTGCATATGTTATTTAACTTAATCCCAACTTTGTTAAATACAAGTTTTTGTATCATATCAAATTTTCTATTTGTTTTTTTTTTTAACTTTTAGTTCGAAAAAAAAAAAGTGTGAATCCATCAGGAAAAAGATCACGTTTTGTTCCAAAACATGAATTTATAATAAAGGATCTGGTTTGAAAACAATTTTTGGTGTGTTAGTTCGCAGTTCGCACCCCATAGCAAAGGGATTTGTTTGAATTCCCTCCATAGACTTTTAAGAGACAATTTAATCAGCTCGCACATTCCTAAACTGTATCAGGGTATGGACCTGGTAGCTAAAGGCCTGATTGCTTGCTCTCCCTATGGGAGAGGTTGATAACAGGAATTTTTCAAACAATCCTTCATCTAGCTTTAACAGCAAGTCTTAGAAGATATCCGCGAGATGATCCTACAAACCTAAGGTCTTCTTAGGCACATCATTGAAATTGAAAAAGAAGCAAAAGGATTTAACAATTTCAAACAGGTGTAATCATAGTCATCCCATGATAACTCCTATGATAGTGACCAAAGTTGAATCATTAGATTGCAAGTTTGCAACCAGAGTTAAGACCTAAGTCTGAGGATGGGAGTGAATGTCATTTGTGACTGGAATAGGGATCTCAAGTCTCACTCATTTCAAAACTCACAAGATGAATGGGTCTGAAGTGGTTGGTGCCTGAATCGCTACCATTTAGCTTAGGTTATGTTCTTGATACGACAATAAGTTCCGGGATCTTGACTAAAACTGAGAACCAAAATTAGTGTGTGATCTTTATCTTAGAAGGGAAGCTGACTCGGAACATTTATGATCCAGAATCTAAACTGACTCATAGATTCAATTCCTTGATGAGTATACCTGCCTGGCTTAATTTCTCACTCTATAATTGAACTAACCTGCTGTATTCAAGAGTGACATGAAATTAAGGTCAGTTCCGGGGAAGAAATGTTTATAAAAGCTTCATTGTATAAGCAGTTTAAGCTTTCTTTTCTTTGTTTAGTCTTGTTCTTCATTATGAGCGTGTCTCTTGATAGATTTCTTGGAAGAGGAAGCATTTTGAACATTGTTAGTCTTTTCTTAAATCAATAAATAATTGAAGATAATATAAGCCTTACTTTTATTGAGGTACTTCCCAGGTTATGGCTGTTTTGGCATTTCAAGAAAGGGAGTTGAAGACACATCAGATGAGCATTGTGCCATCTTCTTTGACAAGGAGAAGGTATGCATTGTTGGTTAATATCATTGGGGCCTTGGGGGGGGGATCATATCATTATTTCCTGTAGCTGTTTTTTTTTTTCCCCAATTCTGGTTAGTTTGTTCATATGTATATGTTCGTGTTTGAAGGTAGAGCTAGTAGAAGGTGGAACCTTTTGGTTATCAGAGTCGCCTTCTGTCGCGGGAAGCATTTCATGGGGAGCAGTAGCTCCATGTATAGTGACATGGGCAATATCCTTAATATTGCTTAGTTTTCTTGGGATCCATCAATCACGGTCTTGCTATATTGCCTAATTTGCAGTATGTTTCTTTGACATGATACAAACACATTTCAGCTTAGGGGGGTTGAACCACCTGGTTTCTCATTCCAGATTGTTAACACAAATATGGATGAGTTGAGTCCTCGTGCACGCCGAAGAGGTGCTTTACTCACATGGCAGCATATCGCATCACTACCTCCTAGCTTGGCAGTACTTTATTGTGGAGGGTTTAATACACAAAAGGAGTCGACTACAGGTCGTTTCCTTCTTGGTAGATCAAGGTGGCGCATCAATTTTTTTTCCATCAAGCTTACTCCATTTATGTTGTTTCAAAACTTCGAAATACATGTTGATTGTTGATCATGTTTTTTGTTTTCATCTATAGAGAGCACGGTGTAGTGGGTGACATGAGAGATACATGGCCAAATGCACGTGTTAGAAAAAATGTATCCTTAATTCGCACTTATCATGGATTCAAAGGTATGTCTGAAGCCTTGACTTATTTTTTTCACCTTTTCATATGAAGCACGAAAACCTCTAGACATTGAGGTGTCCCCTTATTTTTTAGAAACATTTATGTTCCCAAAAGCATAGCCATTTCCTTGCTAATGAAGCCCGCACATGTTTGGATTCTGAGATTTTCGGAAAATCCGATTGTTTTTGTGCTGATTGCTACATAGATCATAGATGGGACCTGACAGATTACCCTGTCGTGCTTTTACATGGTGTGCTAGGTGACAAACAGGGAGCTATGGAATTTCTGAAGTTGATTTTTAGGGCGCTTTGTCTCTGTTGGGATCGTCAAACTCAAGATCTCCATGTTGATTGGATTCTATTCAGAGGGAGATCCCTCATACCTGTTTTGTGTGAAGTAGTAAATGATAATATTGATGGGTGTTACCCATCCTCCCACTATCCATTGTTTGCTGAGTTTATGCTCCCTCGTTCTGTTAGATTGAGTGAAATTCCAGCTCAAGATGAGAGCTAAGTGATACGTGCTACGCTAATTTTTTTTTTTGGTGTTTGCACCCGGTTCACCCTTCGGGCTACATCCGGATCGAGGCCAAGTTCGGGGTGGTTAGGTTCCATTCCTCTCCCAAGGGTGTTGCGGGGATTCGAACACGGGTCCGTCCTACCAAAGCCAGTCCCCATCACCACTGGGCCAACACTTACTTGGTTACGTGCTACGCTATTTAGTTGAGTATGGCTATTCTATTTAGCTAAATTTCAATAGTTGGTTAAGCTTTTATCCCACGAGTCCAAAGGGGGCATCTATGTAAATGTATTGCATGTGGAATGTACCACAACTCTATCTCATATTCATTAAAATTGAGCTATTTGGAGTGTTTTTGTTTAGTTACTCTCTTTTTTGTTTGATAGAAACTTATGAAACTCTTCAATAGAACTCGTGATTGGCACAATATATTGTTTTCTATATGTGCTCTATCGTAAGTTCTTTTTCGGACGTAATCAAGGAGAAGTTATCAATGCCATTGCTCATGTGATAACCTTTTAGGAGATGTTGTTGTAAGCTTGTAATAATTCCTCAATTATTAATTCAAGCTGAATATTGTTTTAACGTCGACAATAATCATGGATGGTGGTAGATCTATCATCAAACATCCCTATATGCGTCACACTAGAGTTATATTTACTCCATCTTCAACAAGATCAATGTAAAAGGATATAAGTTGAAAATAGAAGTTTCAATTCAACAACAGGTGGAGAAGATTAGATCCATAGTTCAAAAGGTGATAAAGGAAAGTCTTATTCTTGAACTCTTTCATCTTCTATCTTGCCTTTAACAATTCCTTTTTCTTTCTTTTTACCCATCTTTATCGCTTTTCCTTCACTATGTCTTTAGTTTTTCTCTCCCTTACTTTCATTCTTCAATCTCCACATAAAAACAGCTAAAACTCAAACATAAATTAGAGATTACGATGAAACCTGTGACTAATTGCAACCGCTACCCTAAAGTTTTTCATAACCCACATGTTGAAAATTTTCATTTATAAACTGTTGCGGATGAGCCAAATTTTCTTTCCCCGTTAACAAGTAACTTACTTAACTCCACTTTCCCTAACTTTTCCCAAACAAGTTAGGATACTAAATCGTGATGGTTTAATTGATGGGATCTTCAGATAAAAGACTCATTTATAGATTAAGACCATATCTCTTTCGTTTCTCATCGGAATTAAGTAGCGTTGGAAAGCTATCGAGCCAAATTTTCATTCCAACTTAAGTCTTTCCAAAATTGTTGAGTGTTATGAGAAATAAAAAAGGGATGTAAATTAATATTAAAAAAAAATGGCACAACAAAAAGAAAATAGTGAAGATTTACAACAGAGTAAGTTACTTTGCTCTCAACTTAAATTTTGAAACCCTTCAAAAAAAAAAACTTAAATTTTGAAAAAATTCAAAAGTAACTGATTTAGGCTCTGTTCTTTCGGACTGAACTGAAATTAATTTGTCTGAACGGAACTAAAATGAACCGAATTATATTAAAACTGTGAGAGAAAACTAAGTGAACTGAACTGAATTTGCCTAAACTGAATTTAACTAAAATGAATCTGTCTAAACTAAACTTAACTAAACTGAATTTTCATTAATTCAGTCCAAAATAACACAGTTTTAGTGGGATAAATTGATTAAAAATTTAAAAATCCCTAATTTATTACCAATACCCTCTGCATCAAACAAATCCTAAATTTTATACAACATCAACCCTAAACTTTATAAACCTCTCTACTTCCCTCACTCATACCCAATTCTGAGGCTCGAATTGATCTTCAAAGCTTGTTCCAGGTTTTTATTTTTCCTTAAATGAATCTACTTGTTTAGACGTTCATTTCTTGCGATTTTTAAGATCTAGTTCATGTGACTATTCATGCGAATGCTTTTATGCTATTGTTATGGCTTGTTTCATGAATTCAACTAATATTTTCTTTTAGGGATAATTTACCTGTTATAAACTTATGATTCGAGTTTTTGGTATAACTTCTTAATTCATGTTTGTTTCATGGAATCAAATGATAAGAATACTTATGTTTTAATTTGTAGATGCACATATTTTCATGATGATTGTTAATTTGTTCTTGTTTGTTTCATCAAATCAATTTTGGAAGTTTTTTGACTGGAAATCTGGATGAATGACCTGTTATCCCTGGGCTAAGGGCGGCCGCTTCTCCTGCCCTGGCTCAGGGACGGCTTGGGTATGGATACTTCGACATTTCCTTTAAGGCCAAAATCATGGAAATGTTTCCATAAACTGGCTGAGTTAAACACTTTAGACACGGAGTCACGTTCGACATAAGTACCTGAATCGGAGTAACACAGAATGCAATAGTGGTCCATGATCAATGAGTTAACGATTTGAAGCCCTCATATGTTTGAGATGCAGGCAAGTCACTGGCAATGATAGGTGTTTCAGTTGTGCTAGTGAGAGGTTTTAGGTGGACTGATAAATGATTATTGTATTTTCGTGGGGTTGTGTGTAATAGGTACCCGAGTATGTGCTAAATTTCCACTTGAAAGGTCTTAGGCTGCTTCTCTAGAGGCAACTGATAATCCATTCTTGAATATTCTCGGTACTTGGGGCTATTGTGGAGGGGATTTGGGAATAAGTTACTAATGTACTATAACTTACCTTAGTATCTCAATTTTCAGGGTCACAGTGCTCGCTTAAATTTTGCATTCATCACTTATATGAGGTAGCTGAAGTGACATTTATTAATTTTAGTAATGGAAGGTTCTATATTTCAGTAACTCTTGTTCTAGTCATGGGTTGCTTGTTTACTGTGCTACCTTAATAGGATATGCATGATTCTACTTGAGTTTGAGTTGTATTATTTGGTTATAAATCTTTGGCGAGAAATAAAGTAAGAAGAATTTTATGCAGCCTCTCAAACTTGTGAAATGAGAAGGCTTCATCTTCTTAGTTCGAGGTTTATATGGTGGCCTAAATGAGGAACAATGTCGCTAGCAGATAGTATAAGAAAATCATGTTTGATCTTTGTCAATCAATTGGGTGTCCCTTGTGTAATTTCCCTTTCAAGGGCAATGATCTTTGACGTTTACATGGTGAGTCTAGTGTCCAGCCTGTCCAATCAATATAAATATCATTATCCGTATTTGGTGACATCTCCTCTCTATCCTGAGATTTGATATTGATTGAAAGTCTCCTGTTTGGTTAGTGCATAGTAACACTTACCACTTTGAAAAACCTACACGCCTCTGATTCTGTTTATAGGATAGATTGTGTCAATTCTGTGAAGCTCTTCTATTATGTAAGGGTTGAAACATTAATTTATAATATGTAGCTCTCTGGCTTTGAAAGCAGTTATTTGTAGTTTTGTCATTCTTGGAAACACAAAATATCCACTTATAGGAGAGATGGGAGGAACGAATGAGATGAAACCATTCAGTCATCTTAACAAGGCCTTGATTGGGGGTGGCAGGTGGCCGCCACTCACCGGGATTAGGGGCAAGGGTTTGAGATGGAGATATTGTGGCTTTGGAAGCAGTCATTCGTTTCTCGGGGCTTGCATATAAGTTAGTTACAGTCTCCCAAGAATCTTATACTTCCTCCGTTTTAAAATACTTAAAATGTTTTGACTTGTGAACTATTTACCCACTCTCGTTTGACCGTGTCTCGCGAATTCAATGTAAGGAAAAATATAGTCATATGGAATCTTGTTAGATTCATCTCGACATATAGTTTCAAAATATCAACTTTTTAGAACTTTTAAAAGTTGCTTGATACGATGACGTACTAGCTTTTTCATTGGTTGCATAACTTGCTATTTATATAGCCTTTACATTATTCATTGTTTTTATATTGTTCCATGCTAAACTCTTTATGCTGGTAGAGTGATGGTTTTCCTTTTTTATTTGTTATTTTTTAAAATTTATGTTTAACGACCAATTTCTTCCTAATTTGACATGTAATCATTTGTGAGGCTGTCACCAATTAAAGTAGAGACATATCTACACGGTACATCCCATATCCACCTACCTCGCCCACAAAAGTTAAATAAAATTAATATTGTTATGCATTAGCAATTATATATTTATATATAACACTTATTTAAGTATTCTAAAATATAGATGTACAAAAGGACAATTAAGAAAGGGAAATGTGATTTGAATAGTTCATTTTTTATTTTCAAGTTTTGGGTGCATTGAAAAAATCAAACATAGTACACAAAGAAGATACAGTTCTCAACGATTAGTAAGGATATAGCCATAGTAAATGAAGGAAGCAAAAAGCCCTCGTAGAGGTAGTTGAACCCGCGTCAAAAGTTAACAAGGGCTGTAGATTTGAGGCCCATCAAAACACTGAACCAAACATTAAAATGGTGAAATAAGGCAGCGCAGGAATGTTATAAACAGGTTTTTTATTTCGTTTTTTTGTCGATTTTCTTCTTCTTTTTTCTCCCGATTTCGTGGGTTCAGTTGAATCCACTAAACCCACGCTAGATCCGCCCCTGAGGGCAATGATCTTTGAGGTTTACATGGTGAGTCTAGTGTCCAGCCTGTCCAATCAATCTAAATATCATTATCTGTATTTGGTGACATCTCCTCTCTATCCTAAGATTTGATATTGATTGAAAGTCTCCTGTTTGGTTAGTGCATAGTAACACTTACCACTTTGAAAAACCTACAGTACACTTACCTAAGTGTTGCCTCTGATTCTGTTTATAGGATAGATTGTGTCAATTCTGTGAAGCTCTTCTATTATGTAAGGGTTGAAACATTAATTTATAATGTGTAGCTCTCTGGCTCTGAAACCAGTTATTTGTAGTTTTGTCATTCTTGGAAACACAAAATATCCACTTATAGGAGAGATGGGAGGAAGGAATGAGATGAAATCATTCAGTCATCTTAACAAGGCCTTGATTGGGGGTGGCAGGTGGCCTCCACTCACCGGGACTAGGGGCAAGGGTTTGAGATGGAGAGATTGTGGCTTTGGAAGCAGTCATTCGTTTCTCGGGGTTTGCATATAAGTTTGTTATAGTCTCCCAAGAATCTTATACTTCCTCCGTTTTAAAATACTTGAAATGTTTTGACTTGTACACTATTCACCCACTCCCGTTTGACCGTGTCTCGCGAATTTAACGTGAGGAAAAATATAGTCATATGGGATCTTGTTAGATTCATCTCGACATATAGTTTCAAAATATCAACTTCTTTAGAACTTTTAAAAGTTGCTTGATACGGTGACGTACTAGCTACTTCATTGGTTGCACAACTTGCTATTTATATAGCCTTTACATCATTCATTGATTGCATATTGTTCCATGCTAAACTCTTTATGCTGGTAGAGTGATGGTTTTCCTTTATTATTTTTTATTTTTTAAATTTCATGTTTAACGACCAATTTCTTCCTAATATGACATATAATCATTTGTGAGGCGGTCACCATTTTAAGTAGAGACATATCTACGCCATACATCCCATATCCACCTGCCCCGCCCACAAAATGTAAGCAATCTTTTTATTATTTCAAATATTAATGATCATGTGTATTTGAACTTCGTATTTCCCTTTAGCCCAAAACACAATTTTGACGAACCTAATGAATCTAACTTGTACCTCAGCCAAAAGGAACCAACCGACAATTCTCAATCCCATGTTTGATTACTGATTTCTGATCAGAAAAGTAGGGATGCCTTGCTTCCAATGGCCAAAAGCAGACTACTACTCTCTCACTTAGGCCTCCCTCTCTCTTTACTTACACAGCTTACCAGCTCACTGCTTAGCCAATAGCCACTTTCCACCACCCTTTCAGGTTCTTCTTATAATTTCCTTCCTCGGTTGAGTTTTAGGATTTGGGATGCCACATTTAAAAAAGAAAATGTGGTATTTTACTGATTTTTGATTATTGAGAAATATTAGAAATTCAGAAAACCAGAATTGAAATCCTTTTTTCCGAAAATTTACGAGATTTTGTGTATTTTGGTTGAACCACAATCTACTTGTATTTTGTTTTGCAATTCACAGGTAATACCTTTTTTTTTGTATTTTGAGGTGTTGCAAACTGGTTGATATTTCTAAAATGTCAAGAATTCAATTTTTTTTTTTTGGTTTTTGTAAAGTTTTGAGTTGCAACAGATGGCGGGTTAAAAGAGGATCTAAGTTAACAGGTGGTTCTAAAAAAGGATATTGGACTGGTGGTGGGCCGGTATAGGTTGACGGTGTATATCCGATTGGGTGATGGGACGGATGTAGATCTTGGTTTGTACCCATGTGTTTGGGTATGGTTGTTGAATCTGTTCCTGTCATGCGTACTTGGTAATGGTGGATATATGATTTTTAGGTGGATATGGGTATGCAAATTGTTGTTTAAGTGAGTGTATTTTTAACACCCCCCCCCCCTCCTTCATGGAAAAGGGATTATAATGAGTTTCTTTCATTGCTTCGGAAAAATGGCCTTACAAAAGTTGCCCGTGCAGTAACCATGAAGGTCCGCTCATCTGTGAGGAAAATGTGTGAGTTCTGCAGGGTGGTAAAACGCCGTGGCTGCGTGTACGTACTTTGCAGTGCCAAGCCCAAGCACAAGCAGCGTCAAGGCTTCTCATCATTTGCACATGAAGGGTCCCTGATTAACACGTACGTAATATACAACATCTCCCTTCCCCTGTTTCAGTCTAGCCCTCTTGTTTGGCTGCTTGAATTTGCATAAATAGTTATCGGAAATCCTCATCAGTATTTTGGACTAATTTTAGTTCTTTAACTTGGGCTAATTGGTTATATGTCGTATCATTTCTTTTGAGTAAACTATATGGAGGAAGTTGAAAGTTGGTCCCTTCATTCTAATCTTGTTTGTCATATTTTCTTTTTGGTTTGTCCAACAAAAATAAAATAATCATTTTTAGTTAATTTAATGTTGTTTATAGGTTGTTGTACACATAT
Organism: Beta corolliflora; assembly: GCA_947648045.1. Lineage (NCBI taxonomy): Eukaryota > Viridiplantae > Streptophyta > Magnoliopsida > Caryophyllales > Amaranthaceae > Beta > Beta corolliflora. The sequence continues at coordinate 3,612,127 of CANSZD010003019.1, forward strand.
ATAACTTAATTACAATGTGATGAACTGACATAGCTTGGACTGAATTTACGAAATTGATTATGGAAATAAGATGAAATTTGATTGATAATGTCTGGAACACAATAAATAAAGTGATAACTACAAGCTTTCGAGAGGCTTGCACTCTCCCAAAAACCAAACTTATCTCTCAATAATAGTATTAAACATAATATGTCTCACCTAATATGTTGTACTTGTAGCATTTCTTTCCTACTAACTCTCTTAACTTATTTCCCAAGCTAATTTTTAACTGAATTATAGTGCATTACCCATATTACCCCTCTACCTTTTTTTAGGTAGGTATATGACCCCTCTACCTTTTTTTTAGGTAGGTGTAGTATATGACCCCTCTACCTTAGGTCAATTCATCACATACAATTACCCGAATAACTTGATAACTACAATTTGCTAAAGACAATTACTGAATGGTGAGTAGCAAGCAAGTGATGATGAAGATAATTTAGAGAGTTTATCTTTTGGCTTGAAATTCTTAGCTTTCCTAATGACAATTCTTGAAATTTAGAGGCAGCTATCTGCCCTCCTTGCCTTCATTGATTATCACATCAGTTGGAATTCAGGTCGCTTCTTTTCTCATGTCAAAAAGCAACGACACTGCTGATAATTTGTTTCTTGGAACGTCCAGGTCTGCAGATATCAGTTCAAAGCCATTGATTTCGAACAGCCCAAGCTTGCGCATTGGTCTGACATCTATTGTGCCTAAATTACAGCAGCCCAGTGCGGTCTTCGGTTGGAGGGATGCCATCGCTTCACTACTGTTCAAAAAGAGCAATTAAGTAATTACTATTTAGTGATTGAGAAGCAATCCAGGAATTTATATACATTGAAATGTTTAAGGCAGCAATTCGAAACTTCCTTTTTGTAGTTATCAACCATAGTTAATCTTCTGTTTTGATCTCTTTTTTTCTCTTACAAATCTAATACCCCTTTTGTCCAAAGCCAAGGCGAGCAATTTGGGGAGGATTTTATTTTTCCTGCTCAATTACTAGTTGCTGTATAAGTATGAATAAATAGTTTGTGTCTTGACCCGCGTTTAGCAGTGCTCTGTTCATGAATGTTTCTTGTTTAGTTTAAGTAGTTTGCGAGCCGGTTAGGCTCATTATTACCCCCTAATAGGGTTCAAGAAACTATAGTTTCCACAAATGGAAACCTTTTCACCATCTTTTTGCCTCACACCAGTAGGGTTCTTTTGTCCCTCCCTTTTGTGTCTACCCATACCCTATGGCATAATCTGTCACATTAGCAGCTTAAATAAATTAGTATTCACTTTGACTTGATTGATTTTAGGTAGATGATGGGGTTAAGTAGGATATAAAGTGAGATTTTGCAACACCTTTCGGCTTTCGTATCAACGACAGCAATTTGGTTTTGAAACTACAAAAGTTGAATAATATAAATTGTGTAATGTTTTCAAAACGTGTCATACTTATTACCGATAGAATTAACATCTCAAAACTTCATTTTGATATGTATTTTATAAAATAAATTCTGTAACACAAAATTTGTAGCATTACAAACAAACGTCTAGTTGTTGGTTTATACCCCTCACAATGGAGTCCATAATAACTTTTTGTTGATCAATGTTGATTTGTTATAGAAAGCTTAGTTTTTTAATGTTAATAATTGTTTTGTTTAAGGAAAATAATAATCATAATAATAATAACCAAGGTAGTTGCTTGGTTTGTTCAAGCAAATATCTTGTGACTTCAGTCCTAATTATTAGCATCATATTGTATAATCTTCAAATGATTGCAGAAGCTAATTTGTCTTCAACCATGAAATAATGGATTTAGGAGCATATTAGATATTAGAAATATTACTTGTACAATAATCAAACTTCCCCTGAAGCTAGAAGTTCGAATAGCTAATTAAAAGATTTTTTTTCTTATATTATTTTATTTGATTTGCTTTGAATTTAAAACCTCATTATGGTGATAGATTTAAAAATTAGATTTCTTCTTGCATGTTGACACCATGTTGAAGATAAACTAAAAGCATGTTGCCATGCCTCATTAAGACATTAACATTGACTTTTATTACAATAAAAAACGCTAAGATGAAATTGTATTAGATTTTCAAAATAGTTAAAACTGAAAAGCATATCGTTTCCAAATTTATCAGGGCACAAGATTTACTTACCTTAACCACACATTACTTTCTTTTGGGGTGCTAAAATATTTAAATTGCAATTGTAGAAGAGTACATTTGGTTTATGCTATTAACAACTAACAAGCTTGTTTATATTTTTTATGCCACTAAGAATTAAGCTTATCTTTTTCTTCTCGTAAATAATTAATACACAAGGCAAAACGTCTTGGGTGGTCCAGATTTAGAATAATTTATTGTGCACCTAAACTGATTTTATCACACAAAAACTGACTATATTAGAAAAAACCAACTATATTATACAATCTGACTATATCAGAAAATAAAAATTTACTAATATCTTACAAAAACTAACTATGTAAAAGGTGATTATATCATACAAACTGATTATATCAAACGAAAATTGACTATATCAAATGCAAACTGACTATATCATATGGTTTACGGTGCACAATAAGTCATTGTGAACCCGGTCCATTCAATTTTTTTGTACACCAGGACTTTACTTATGTTTTTTTTCGTCTACCCGGTGGGTAATTCATCCACTAGAGATAGACATAAATTCTTAATGAAATTCAAGTTACCTATAAAAAAATGATAGAATAGGATATTCAGTGGATATATTTTGTATATAGATTTCTAATATAGATAGGTTTCCTTGTCTATATCTTGCAAGTGGATTAGGATTACCGACTGAATAGATGTAGCATTCTCCTTACATACCCTAGTAGATATTGACTCTTTCCAGAAAGCAAGTCAAGGATTGTCTTCAGATCTCTAATTTCTTCTCTAGTCTCTTTCTTTTTGCCTTCTGGTACAAAAATTAAAGTAGCATTAGCAATTTAGCATTTATTAACACATTCACACTTCAGAATTTCCTCTTTGCAACGAAAAAAAAAAAGATTGTTCCTTTTTCGTTTTATGAAAAATTATCCTAATCAAGTAATTAATGGATTTTATTTCTATGAAAATAGGAGTTAAAGATGAGACAGATAACGACAACCCCAATTGACCTACTCCATACCCAAAAAGCCAAGGACCAATCAAATATAACTCATAGAATAAAATAATAATAATCCATTACAGCTCTTAATCAATTGAGTCTTTAATTTCTGTCATCATCAAAATTTTGTCTTTCCCAATTCTCAATTATATCAAAAAAAATATCCCCAGAAAATTATCAGACTAAAAATCAACTTCTTTTGTTCTTAAACCCCTTCAACCAATTCATCAGCTTAAGACTGATTGGTTTTTCTGGGTTTGTCAATGACTGTCTATGATTCTTTTGCTTCTTGGATCAACAGCTTCCTTGCTTGCATGGGGTATGAGTATGACATCTTTTTTCTTCTAATTTTTATTTTTGTGATGTTAAAGTTGACAACTTTTTTTTTTTATAGTTATTTTCTGAATTAATTAGTAATTTCTGTGCTGTATTTTATAATGTTATATTTCCTTTTTAGATGATATCTAGGATGTGGGTTTTATTTAAATTATTCTTTTGGTAATTTTTGAGTTGTATCTCATTTTGGATCTTTTTTTTATATTTTGGGGGTGGGGTTGTGTTGGTTTACTGTTAGAATTTAGAAAGGACTGTTTTTTGGACTAGTTTCTATTGGCACAACTACTGATGCTTAACTGCAAATGTCAAGTATTATTATTTTTAGTAGCATTTTGTCTGTTTTTCACTTAAATTTCTGTTGGTGATGGAGGTAGTCAATTGACTAGGGTAACTCTATTGACTGCTGTAAGTTGCACTGATATTTGTGATGGAAATCATTCAAGATGATCAACTCTGCCAAATATCACTAATCACATGTAAACAAAACCAAAATGAGTTGAATTTACTAACTGCTGCATTGTGATTGTGTCAATTTGAAAGATAAAAGATTGTCCTTGTAACTACTTGTGGTTAAATCCATGAAAGTCTCACGGTGTTGCTAATATACGCTTTTATTGCTGATCGAAATCCAAAATCAAATTAACTGACAATTGGTTACTAATCCTTAACTTTTCGAGGAATCCTTCATCAGTGGTTGCGAATGACTGATTTTTTCAATCTTTTCGATCTTGGTTTCGTAGGAGGATAGATGTCGATTAGTACTTTTGCAGTCATATAAGTGAACCCAAGGATGATCATTATTGATGATGAGGAAGATTGTATTTTTTCTTGGGTGTATGCAGAGCCACATAGGGACAGGATTTGATCCCAAGGCTGTGGTATGGCCTTCACAAGACTTTACCAACTAAGCTAGTTGACATCCTCATGATGAGGATGATTGTGGATGTTTATTTTTATGGGTTATGATTGCTTTTGAGGCTTAACACTGTAGATCATGTCCAAGAAGCTTTTTTTCCCCCGACTGTGAGGTTGTTGGTCTTCTAGTGTGAGAGGCATAAACCTCCATGCTGTTTTCCTTGCTCACAAAGAAGGATTGGTTCATGAGTCATGACAATTGACACATATGCAAACTTAAAAGGGCTATAATTCTTTTATATTGTCATGTTATCACAAAATTGTTCAGTCGTGGTTATGTATTTCAATTAAAGCTTTGACATATGTGTTAAAAGGACTTCTGAGGAGTGCAGTACTCTAATCCCATGTGTGTCATACAAGTTCTTTTGTTGCCTTACATCAATGCCTTCCTTTCACCAACTCAGCAATCCAGTGAGCTCTGTTGTTGTATTAACTTCAGAATCACTGTACCTTTTCTACTAGCAGTTCATTTGTTATGTTGTTCTATTTTCAGCCACATCCGTGATACTCTTTTTGTTATTTACAAAATTTGTTAGGTTATGTGTGTTCAGTTGATATTTTGAACTTCTTTTTATTATTTTGCATGAGTGTGCTCGATTTATATATTCCTTCAGTTTGACTTCTGCTGGTGGTGTTTGATTTGCATGATACTTAACCGAATATCACATCCCTATGATTATTATTTACTGAAGGAATTGTTATGTAAACTTGCTGTAATCAGATTGGAGTAGACCAAACGAGACTAGATGTTATATTATAAAACTTGTCACCAAAAATTCAGATCAGACCAGAAAAATCCAAATCATAATAATTCAGACTAGACCAGATTAAACCAGAAAGATTCTGGACCAGATCAAATCTTAAAAAAAGAGGCTCGAACATGTTAAGATGAAGAGAAAGTAGCCTAAGTTTCATATCTCATTTTTTGACGCCTGCATGTTCAGTTTTCAGTTTTGAGTTTTTTTGTGTTTTATTTTCACGGGAGACTCTGGTGTTTTGCTTGAATCCTAAGATTATCAGAAGGAAATAGCTGTCAATGCTGTTATGTTGAGAATCAATGGTGTTTTATTTGACAAGTAATTAAGTATGAAGGTGATTCAGTTTTCCCTGGAAGTTCCATATACGGTTTTGCTGGTGATGCAATCTTTTTCTGGAACCTATGAGTTTTTGGTTTCTAAGAATACTGAAGATCTAGATTAGTATCCATGTACTTCTGACTCATTCTGAGAGGACTTAATGTCCAAGTTCAAACTTATGTGTAACCTTATATTCAATTTTTATCTTTTTGATTTGGACTTGAGGAGTGTTTGTTTGGGCGGAAAACATTTCCCGGAAAAATGGTTTTCTCATTTTCCTTCGCTTGGTTTGTAAAGGTTGGAAAATAGTACTCAAAACAATTTCCCTCTTAAAGGAAGGAATGCCACATATTCCTCCTTATTCTTCACCTTCCTCATTCCTTGCTCCATACATCCTTCCCTTTTCTTTTGCATTCAGTCATTTCTTTCTAACGTTTCATGTAAGGAACCAAACAACGGAAAACTAATATACAATTGTGTTTTTTCCTTGGAAAATGTTTTGTGTTCAACCAAACAGAGCCGTAACGATGCATTGTATTGAAATCTCACTTGATTCTCATGACTTTATTGTCATGTACCTTGCAGTAATATCTGGATTGCTTAATCTCTGCCATTATGTGCTTAATGTGTCTGTACATATTCATGAATCTGTGTTGTGACAGAGCAGTAGCTGTTTGGGAAGCTGTGCAAAACCAAAACATGCTCCTTCTGTAGATGATCATGCACCAAAGGGACTACAATGCCAGGGACAGGTGGTGGAAAAAGTCAGCTTATCGGATGACTTTTGGGGCACCAGCACTGGCGATATAGACAACCCAATTGGTCTATCACAACGAAGCATTTCTTCGCTCAGTACATCAAACGTCAGCTTTCATTCTGATCTAGGATCAGCAAGCATGAACTCCCATAGTGACTTCGTAAATCATGGCAAGTTTATAGATTAGACTTTTCACTACTGGATTTCCTTATGTTCTTATTTGAAAATGTTAGAGATAGGAATCTGTGGGGGCATTTTGTAACTTCGCGTGGTCACCGCTCTTCTGTTTCACATTTATATATGTAAAATACAGATATATAGCCTTTCTCATCATTTTATGGGAAGTTGGGAACCACTTTCTTTATTAACTGTTATATTCATGATTCTTATAGTCAAAACTTGATTTTTGATAATTTTATGTGGGTATAGGTCATCTTCTCTGGACTCAAAACCGTCTTCAGTGGATGGCAGCTACAAAGTCAAATGAAGCTCATCAAGCCCTCGGACCTACAATCAGGTTATTTAGCTTTCTAATCAAGGCCCATGATATGCGTCACTTATGTTAGTCATATATGCTTAGATGTTACTTCCTTTAGTTTCATTTTATACATTAAGACTGCGAATAATCATCACAATCTACTCTTTTTTCAAACAAAAACGAGGCTATGGGAAAAGTATATTCATGACCTCATTTTTCCAAGAAACTTAATAGTCTGTGTTTGTTAAGACTCTTTTCATCTTAAGTATTTACTTCAAATGTTTGACACTTGAGTAAAAAATACACTGCTTTCTGAACCAGAAACATACAAACTTCAGCGAAAAATGGTTGAGTCTTAACATATGTACTCGTATCCGTGTTCGATTCTTTTAAAGGACTCAACAGTAACATATGTCATAGTTACTCTATTGAATGACTCGTAATAGAATGGATGCTGAGATTATAGGAGTGCGTAACATATAACTGTTCCATCTAAACTCATACTTACAATGCCAAAAAATTATCCCTGGTCCAGTGGTCAGACATCTCTCCTAAAAGAGTTCGGCTATTTACAGAATATATATTCCGTGGGGAACAAAGAGAAGGGGGCATGATTTTCTAAATTCGCCTTGGACTGGGCCCCACCACCTTCCTCTCGCTTTTGTTCTCTGCAGAGCATGTTTTGTAAATAGTCTTTTTCCTCCTAAAAACTTGCCCTGCTTACACAGCTGCTATGTTCAGTCCTTGACATTCTTGTATATAATTTCTTACCATCATAAAAACACATGTTTCACAGTCTAAATGCTACGTATGACAGCTTGCTTAGCTCCAGGGAGCGATTCAGGCGACCCATCCCATTATCAGTAAGTTCCTTTGAATTGATTAATATTCTCAGAGCTGATCATGGACTGGACTGCAGAGAATGTTGTCAGCCCATTGTGGCAGGGCCACCCGAACCGATAACCAAAACGGTCTACAGTTCGAGCCAATAATGTGCTTCCTAACCCGGGCATGCCATACTTGATCAGCTCTACTCTAGTTCACTTTTTCTGTTGCTATGATGTGTCGATCACTCGGTGCTTACTCTTTACTGTACTTGGAAATGCAGGAAATGGTAGAATTTCTAGTTGATGTATGGGAGCAGGAAGGATTGTATGACTGAAAGATGAACTGTAGATAACATTTTCAATATCTCAATATTCAATCCTTCAAATTGCGGAATTATTAGAACTTTAGAGCACAAAAATCCTATAATTGACCCGTGTATAGATGTTAATTAGCACAGCTAATTTAGTAGTATACTACCCATGAATGGTTTGTTTTCCCTACATTTTGTTTTCACTGCTGTTGTTTCATGAAAGTGTAGTGGTATATTTTGGGTGTTGTTAAACACAAAGATTAATCAAGTGCGTTGCAAAATGTACTTTACTAATCATAGATTTTGTTGTAACAACAATCATAATCTTTGTTAAATGCTTTCTCTTTGTAGACCTAAATATGAAAAATTCTGTTTCTTAGCACAATATGCAATCTGAGAGAAGTTTAAATGGAGTAGAAGAGAAGAAAGATGGAATTAAATGAGGATTTAGACCCCCCCCCCTATATAATAACATAAAAGCTTACAACAATTTAAATCTAGATGACTCCCTTGTGTCTATAGTATTCTTGTTTGATCAAACTGTATTCACAAATATCATAACTGTAAGTTTGTACTTTGTTGTACATTAAATAATAATGTGAATATGTGACATTTTTGAAATCTTATGCAACAGTATGTCATTCATGAACTCTTAAGGTCCAATTTTGAAAAAGATTGTCATATTGAGAGTAGTCAATTCTTCTTATCTTTTTTATCACTTCCTTGGTTCCTAAAATGTACACTATAACTTTTTTTCTTCAATTAAAAAAAAACGAATTTTATATCTCCACCTTACTAATTTACTATATTTTTAATCTTTCAAATTCTTGTTGATGTATCATTAATGACCCGTTTAGTAAGTAATAATAACTGGTAATAATAATAAAGAACTTATATGTAGTTTCACGTGTAAAAAAAAATTCTCATAACAGAGTTGATGATAACATGAATTCATCTTAAAATATGTTTAATTTTTTATAATTTTTATTATCCATTAATACTATCACTTTCTATTGCAACCTAGGTCCTAGGCCATGTTCTTTTAAACTGAACTTAATTTGTCTGAGCTCAACTAAACTGAACTTAATTTGTTTGAACTGAACTAAATTGAAACTGTGAGAGGAAACTAACTGAACTGAACTGAATTTGTTTAAACTGAACCGAATTGAATTGAAATTCCATTAATTCAGTCCAAAAGAACAAGACCCTAGTGCCTACCATTCAAGCGGTTAGGTCCATTTCTGGCTCATATTCTACCTTCAATCAAAAAAAAAAAAAAACTTGGCACTATGTGATCGTTTTCGTGATCATTGAGATCACTCAAAAAATATATAAAAGCTTGTAATAAATCAGGGTAGCTGGGTAGGTAATCAAACCAAACAAAAACTCCAAGAAATGCCATGAATTTAGCTTCTTTTTATCTTCAACAATTTGGAATAAATTCAATAATAGAAAGGATTGTTTAAAACGGATTCTAAAGATGAGTCAGAAATTCGTCAATAACACAGATTCTGTGATCCTGGCTAAAATTGTTTTCCCTTCTATCCTTCCAACTCACATTCCATTCTTGCTTTTCTGCCCATACCCTACATTTTTTAGGGGCCCACAAAATCATAAACTCTTTTTTATTTGTTTATATTAATCTTTTACTGATGCTGCTATATTCATGCCATGCATTTATTATTTCATGTTCATTGTACATTGGCCATTGTTGTCTAAAGAAATGGCTCAATCATATTTCAAAATTTCATCATATGTGGTATGTGATGATGTAAATGATTCATTATGAATTATGAAAAATCAATGAATAAGGGTATGAGTATTGCCTCTTTTGTTGACATTAATTAAAACATATTGGAGGTGGAAGTTGTTCTCAAATTGGAAAAGATAGAGTAATTGGTTTGACAATAATATAATTCAAAATTGCACTTTTAATTTTCTATATCGGAGAAAATGTGGAAAGTCGACTTCTTTGCTTCCTACTCTCGACCAAACAATTTACTATATTTTGTAGGAAATGAAACTTCCTTAGCATTATACTCAATTTGTTCGATAATGATAAACTTCTTATTTTCTTTTTCCAAAGTAAAAATGATAGATTTTGACCATACATTCTCTGACGATCTTCAAAGAGAGATTGCCGCAACAAAACAAAGTAACAATTGAGTTTCTTTTACATCCAGACAAATTGTAATTGTTTACTCCCTCTATTCTATAATAAATGAAAAAATTACAAGCATACTAACTTTATGCAATATATTAGCAAAAACCAAGACATGGTTAAAAGAGTGTGCGAAAATTGGTCTTTTTTATACAATAATAATTGGAGAGAGAATGAAATTATAAGATAGTGTGGAATGCCCAATTAGTAGATCAATTAACTGATTAAGGCTCTGTTCTTTTGGACTGAACTAATAAAAATTCAGTTCAGTTCAGTTTAGACAAATTCAGTTAAGTTTAGTTTCAATTAATTTCATTTTTTCAGTTCAGTTAGTTTCTTCTCACAGTTTTCATTTATTTCAATTCATTTCAGTTCAGTTCAGTTCAGTCCAAAAGAACAGAGCCTAAGTAGGGTAAAATGAGATTTTTTTTACCAAATAAAGAATAAAACAAAGTATGCAAAAACTTCATATAGAATATAATTGAAGGGAAAGAAAGTAGGATTATCTTTATGAAACTTAGAATTATTTTTTGTAAAACAGTTTTATCATTCGATGTGAAAGTTGTTGAAACAACGAAAAAGATTTCCGAAAATAATTAGATTGACTTAACATGGCGTTAAGGCAAAACTATACACATGCACCAAATAATCATGCAAACATCTATTGGTTAGGTGTGATTCACATTATAAAAAAAACAACAAGAATGTACACATAATATACATGGAAAATCTGTCTCCGGGAAACCACCCATCAATAATATTAGAGTGTCACTAAATAAGTAACTACTACTAGATTAGTAGTATAATACCTCATACATAACTTCTTATCAAAAGCTTTATTAGGTGGTACTTAATTAAGACGTGTCTAATATCATTACCTTCTATAGTTCTCTACACAATTACTTCTTTGAAAAAACCCATATATTGCAAGAACGCTCACAAGTTTATTACATCAACAATTTCAAGAACGTTTTATAGTGGAATTGTCCAACTTCCTAATAATATTGCATAACATTTTTCACTAGAGGTAATCATTTTAAGAACGTTATTAAGTTCTTAACTTTTCTCTAACCCATACCTATGCACAACTATATATATATGCTCGCCTTGAATTTGTGTGTTTATACACAAAAACACATATCTCGTCCCTCACACCAAGCTTGCTTAGTGTAGTTGGTTGGGGGCTCAACTTGTAATTTTAAAGTCACAAGGTTGAATCCTTTAATAGAGTGTAAAACTATTCTTAGGATTCCAACCATCAACTTAGGTCCTGTTCTTTTGGACTTATTTTCAGTTCAGTTCGGTTTAGTTCAATTCAGTTCAATTTCTCGTAATTATGTTCAGTTCAGTTCAGTTACTCTCTGCATTTCAGTTTCTCGCGGTTTAGTTCAGTTACTCTCTGCATTTCAGTCTCTCGCAGTTCAGTTCAGTCCAAAAGAACAGGGTCTTAAACTTTTGGTTGAGTTGGTCATTTAACATGGTATCAGAGCCAGCATGATATAAAGGTCACGGGTTTAAAAACTACTTCAAAACTCATAAACCCCTCTTTTCTAAATGGAATATTTGGCGTCAGGTATGAGGGACGCATGTGCTGCCTCCACACTTCAAGGCCAAGCTTTCGCATGAGGAGGTGTGATAGAGTATAAAACTATTTTTGGAACTCCAACCATCAGCTTAAATTTTTGGTTGAGTTGGTCCTTTAACATCCTTCCAACTGCGCGCTGTACTTGGGGGTAGGGATTCCACTTGCCTTTCCCCCCACTCTCAAGTACCTGACACAAATGTTAGACCAAAAACAATGTGTGTGTTAAGGTCTAGACAATGTCCTTTCCTTATATTTGAAAAAACATATCTCATGCACCCCTTGCATGGTTTTCAACTTTTCATGTATGCACTACATTTGTCTCCCAAATTAGTACATACACACGTCCGTAGGAAGAGAACCATACTCACGATGAACATGAAGGACTAGATTATGTACACAGACAGAAACTAATACCAATGAACATGTATCAACTAGACAATGTCCTTTTCCTTATATTTAAAAAAACAACGTCGGGGTCGAGGTTTAGACAAGGTCTTTCCTTACCATTAGATAAAAAAAAACATATCCCACCCAGGGGCGGACCCACGTGGGGTCCTGGGTGGCACGTGCCCCACCATTATTTAAAAAAAAAAAAGTTAGTTTAAAAAAGAAGAAAAAAAAAACGTGTGTGAAGCTCTCCGCCTTTCAGTGTACTACACTACTACACTCCTTATACAGTAATATTGGAATTCCCGATCCCGAAGTCCCACTCGACCACTTTATAAAACATTAAAACCTAAAAAGTACTTTTAGAAACCTACTGCTAGGCCTGCTACCTTACCTGCAATTCTGCAAACACAAGTGACTGACGAAGGGCAGAAAGAAGGCGCCACATCCCACAAGAGCGTGTCAGCGTCAAGTCGATAATCCATCGACGTGTGTTACGTGTCATGGACTCACGGTTATAGGCAAGTACTCTGTTTCTTTCTTGGAATCTCCGGTTTTCTTTTCCCAGTTCTCTCTTAGAATTTTCAATTTGTCTTTTTTTCAAATTCCTTATTTGCATAATTGCTTTTTTTTTATTGAAGTTCAATGAAAGTAGATTGTTTATTTTTTTAGTCGATTATTAATTTGTCCAATTGTATTTTGTAAAATACGAATCAAATATTCAATTTGTTACAAAACTAAATAATATTATATATAGGATATTCAAATTAAAATCATCAATAAATACTACAATACATACATATGAACAAAGTATTTCTGGAATTTTTTGATTTTTCGCATAATATTGGGTCGATTATTTTGGTGCCCCACCATTATTAAAATCCTGGATCCGCCCCTGATCCCACCCCTTGCATGGTTGTTCATGTCCTCACTACATCTATCCGATTTAATAGATACCATTGATATATGAAAGGGAATAGAGTTAATTTGAATGAATCACAATTGCAATATGTGGAAACAGGAAAAGAAATTCAACACTTTCAGTGAGGTTCTTATAGGTCACTTGCCTCTTTGAAAGTTAAAATTATAAAATATATATACAAGTTTCAAATCCAAGTTGTGGTCATCAGCTTACTCCACTAATTATCAATTAAGCTTACAAAAAAAAAAACTAAAAGTCTAATCCACATATTAGTCTACTTAATAGTTAATAGTACATGATAATCGTCATCTTATGACAAGACATGCCCGGTAAAACACGCGGCAACACCCTATTATAAACGCTTAAACAATTGATTAAGTCCTTGAAGTTATTTTAAACGCCGATTATATTGTAGTATAATCAAGGCAATGTACATTGAATGTTTTGCTAAGTAGCCATGCATAATCTTCTTTTTTTGGCTTTGGATTTAAAAGTTGATATCCACTAACTACAAGTGTGAATGTGATTCATCCAATGAATTAATGCATTGAATGATAAACTGTATACATACTTTGACATTTTCTTTATGATTATGTCAATTGATGTGATATTAATCTCCACAAACAAGAAAAAGGCGATTTAGCGACCGACAAGATCAGTCGCTAAAACAGTTTAGCGACCGCTGGAGACCAGAAATAGGTTGGTCGCCAAAACACTAGTCGCAATTTTGTTTTGGCGACTGGAATTTGGTTGGTCGCCATTTTGCGACTGAATTGCGACAACTTAGCAACCGTTATGTATTGCGACCGTGTTTGTATTTTAGCGACTGAAACTCAGTTGCTAAATTTAGCGACTGAAAGTTACTTTTTTCAACTACTTTTACGGTCTCTATTTTTAGCAACCGATTTTGTTATTTAGCAACCACTTAGGTAGTCGCTAAAATTAGCGACTGAAGTTTAATTATTGCAACTACTTTTTCAGTCTCAATTTTTAGCAACCGATTTTCTTTTTTAGCAACTAACTAGGTAGTCGCAAAAACTAGCGACTGAAGTTTAATTATTGCAACTACTTTTTCAGTCTCAATTTTTAGCAACCGATTTACCTTCTCAACAATTAACTCGGTAGTCGCTAAAATCAACAAGTGAAATTATTGTTTTTGGGATTGTATTTAATAATGCATTCCATTAATGCAAATATATTAATATACATTCTGTGCTCAAACAATCTGCTCATATAACAATTAGTCACCAAATGTGCAACCAATTTTCAATTATAAGTTCTCCAATAACCAAAGTAATCACGAGCTACTACTTCCAACCATTTCCAATTTACAAACCCAAAGCTATATCCGACTATTTTCAATATACAAAAACCAAAGCTATTTCCAACATAATAAATCATCGCTACTACCTTCTGACTACTTCCAATATACAAAAGCCATGGCTACCTATTCCCAATAAACATAGACCCACTATTTTCAATTAAATAGCCATGGGAGGGAATACAAAAAAAACCCAATTAATATTATGAATGGGTGTACAAAAATAACCCATAGAATGTTTTTACCTATGGTTCTCAAGACCACAAAAAACATAGAGTTAACCTTTAATTAGGTGGCACATGGAGCATCGCCTCCCGATGATCAAGGGGATCATGAGGAGCACTTGAAGTGAAACTCGAACTACAAACTCGAGCATTCTACGATTGTGACATCTCCAACACCTTATGTTGTAACTTTGCCATATTAGCTTCATACATTTCTTTCTCCTTCATCCATAGAGCCATTTCTTTCTCATGTGCTTCTTGAGTTGCTTGAGCAAATTTTAGGCTATCTTGTGCTATCTTTTTGCTTTCCTCTGACATACGTTTGCATTCTTCAACTTGGGAGTTAAGTTGGGAAATCAAAGAAGGAGTATGAGGTGACACTATGGTTTGTGATGAAGTAGGTGCCTTGTAGAACAATGAAGATGCACTACCTAAACCATACACTTTACCCTTCTTTGGACCACCAACAACTTCTAAATACACTTCATCGGGATCTTTTGTAACTCCTTGGCTTTTATAATCTTCAATCTTCTCCTGGTATTGAGTCTGCAACATATCATTAAATAAAATGGAAATATAAGCAAGAACCATAACAATAAAATCAGGCCATATGCATTCTGCAACATATCATTCAATAAAATGGAAATATAAGCAAGAACCATAACAATAAAATCAGGCCAAATACATCAGGTTCCAAAATTCAACCAAATACCAGTACACTTATATTATATTGGACAACAATTACTAAATTGATCGACAGTTACAAAATCTCGTCGATGATATAAATTAAATTGTGCAAATATATTACAGACGAGTCTCTTTAAATATGGACTGTAAAAAACATCACAATCCAAAAAGGCAACAACACAACATCACAACTCAAAGAGTACATAAAATCAGTTTGCATTTTGTTTTGAATCTAAACCACTTTTTTTTAAACCAAGTAAAACTCTTCGAATTCTTTTATATGAGACAGTAGATTTTTCTACTTTACAAAAGGTTTTCTACCTGTAGATTAAGTAAAACACTTCCAAATTCTCCCATATGAGATAAGGGATTTTTCCACTTTATCATTATAAGACATTGATTAACATATTTTACCAACTTAATTTAGAATATTAGCTCTTACTCAATGTCAGACATAGTTTTTAATTCATAAAATTAGCACTAAAAATGAGATAGAGGTGCAATGCACAAAATATCAATTACAGCAATAAAAATGAGACACTTCGATATTAAACTGCAAGGAAAACTAAATCATATACAGTTTTTAGAAAATTATTGCTTTCAAGTTTCATCAGGCCATGGCGCTTAGGTAATTGTAACCCTTAGGTAATTGGCGGCTGCTGCCCTGGTGGCCGCTGCCTTGGCTGCCGCTGCCTTGGCGGCTGCTGCCTCGGTGACTGCTACCTCGGCGGCTGCTGCCTCGGCGGCTGCTTGCTTTGGTGGCTGCTGCCTCGGTGGCAACCCTGGTGGCCGCTGCCTTGGTGGCTGCTACCTCCATGGCTGCTGCCCTGGTGGCCGCTGCCTTGGTGGCTGCTGCCCTGGTGGCCGCTGCCTTGGCGGCTGCTGCCTCGGTGACTGTTGCTGCCCTGGTGGCTGCTGCCTCGGTAGCTGCTGCCTTCGCCGCTACTGCCTCCGTGGTTGTCGCCTCGTCAAGTTTCCTTGATGCGCAATTTTCCTTTTTCACTGTCAAGAACCGCTTCATTCTACAATTGAAAATCAGAGACATAGTAATGGGTGATAAAGTTAGTAAAAATAAATCGTGTATAAGTAAAAAGGAAAAAGAATTCTTCATACATATAATAAAATTAGAAAATAAGAATCAATTCACTAACAAAATAAGAAAAAGTTAATATGCATATAACCGAATAATGTGAATAAATGGAAAAATTGACGTCAGGGAGCCCAACTATGAGCGGTTCTCTTTAATAGGTTCCAACTATCGTCGATGTCAGGTGACGGCCCCAACTATCTGCGTGGCTTCATTTTGCGTGACAGTTTCCAATGGCCTGCTTGAGGCGATCATTTGTCTTTAAAAAGGGTCCCATTGCTCTCTCGCTTCTCGAAAAAAAAAAAAAAGTAAATAACCCTTTGTCTTCTTCCCTCCTTGCTCTCTGAAGTCTGAACCAGCCTTAAACCCCATTAACAATCGCCTGCTAAAATATCTTCTTCCCTCCCTACTTCTCGGTCAGATACTAACATCTTCAAGCTATAGTGGGATTCTATCAAGGACTTGTTTATTATGCCTGCTAAAATATTGTCCTAAGACAAATAAAAATTGGGTTATCAAATTATAGAGAGGGTAGGACTAGGATGCAACTTCACCAGAAGGAGCGAACTGTGGGTTCTTCTCATGGCCCATGATTTTTCACATCAAAAAGTGTTATTGCTTATTGTAGATGTGTGAGCAAGCAGCTGAGGCACACAAATCCAAAGGAGGTGGTCACTCATCAGCTGAGGCAGAACTTGATTTGCTATCAGATTTCTCTCTCTTCCCCTTTAATTTCCACTAACAATTTATCCATGTTCTACTATCAAATTCAATTCTGGAAATTCAAAAAAAAAAAAATTCCAGCATTTTGAAGATGAAAAGTTCAAGATTTTGACGAGTACCAAAACAATCGTCCATCGAGAGAATTTCGGATCTCAAAAACAAGAGAGGAGAGAGAAAGTAAGAATTTTCGGATCTTGAGGCAAAATTATTGAGGGAAAAAGTTGAAGGTCCGAACAAATTCTGCCCAGCACCGGCGCCGACACCGGCACTCAACGGCTTTGCGTTTTCCGCCTCCCCCCTTCCCAGCACCGGCAGCGCTGTCACATCCCTCCAGCATCAGCACCGGATTCACTTGCTCCCACATGGCACGTCCCTTCCAACCACCCCATCGCCGATGTCACAAAGCCTTCCAACCACCCCACCGCCGATTAACAGTTAGAACAAGATGGGCAAGAGGTTTAAAAAAGGAAGAGAAAATGAGGATTGGAGAAGTCACGTGCCTTTTTAATGAACTCACGTGACTTATTACCTGCTGCAACAGGTTAAACAACCTGCAGGGTCCAAGGAAAGTCACAACCCATCAAAGTTGGGACCTCCACAGGATAATTAATAGTTGGAGCCTTTTAAAAATGTTCGCTCATAGTTGGGCCCCCTGACGTCAATTTTTCCGTGAATAAATTCTTCATATATATAGCAAGTTCACAAATAAAATATTAAATCATATTAACATATCATCCTCATCATCGTCATTGTCATCGTCATCATCTTCATCGTCATCATCATCATCATCATCATCATAGAACTCTTCATCCTCTTCTCGAGAGTCAATATCTTCCCATTCCCCTTCTTCCTCCTCACTCTCGTCGTTCACATCTTCTATGTCCTCTATATCATCCATATCATCTTCAGACATCTCACCATCTTCATCAAGTAATGAAAGTGATGGAGTTTGTACAAGTTCCTCTTGGTAAAAAGATTCATCAATTGGAGCATCAATATCTGATCTTGCTTTTGTCTTAAACACCGCCCACCGTTGGCTTTTGTCCCTCTTCAGACTAGGATAGGATGTGAAATACACTTGATATACTTGGTCGGCAAGCACAAAAGGATCATATATGGGATATTTCTTTGCATGATTAACATCAACAAGTTTGTAGTGTTCATGGACATTCACCCCATTTACCGAATCCATCCATTTGCACTTAAACACCACAGTTTTATAAACATTTTTGGTACCTAAGTACACCAACTCGATAACTTCTTCAAGAATCCCAAAGTAATCAATTTCATCATCACTTTTGACACCAACTCCGTAATTCATAGTCGCCTTGTGTTTCCCATACTCAAATGTATGAAACCTAAACCCATTAACCATAAAGTGCCTCCATGTCTTCACTTTTCTAGATGGACCCATGGCAAGTGCACGAACTACTTCATTTGTCTCATTAGACTTTAAAACCTATTATGGAGTTTGGAAATTATTAGGTAATTAACAATCTAAAATATAAGGTTATACATATGTTGAATGAAGGTTCGGATCTTACATGATCCTCCAACCACTTTGGAAATACGTCCGCAAACTTGCTCCAAATATCTTCTTTGGTGAAACCATGATGAGTTTGCATCATTGACTCTTGAAACATCCTAAAAAGTTTACTTGTTAGAGTAATTATTTATAACTATCTATGTATTTAAAAAACTATTCTCTTTTGTGAATCACAATACCTTTCATAATTGCTTAATACAACTGAGTTTTTAAGCACATACATGTGCGCATAATGGAATTCTTTTTCATTTAAGAATCTTTCTTGACCATTGGTGGTGGCATGTCCATCACTTACACGGAAAATTTGAGGTAAAGTTGGATCTAATTCATCATCATCACCAACATCTACATTGCGGCCTAAATCTCTAACTTTTGTATCAACATGAGGTTGAAAATAATTGCTACAAAAGTTAGAAATCTCCTCCGTTAAGTAGGCATTACATATTGATTCTTCAACCTTTGCCTTATTACCGATCTTCCTTTTTATATGGTTTAGAAATCTACACAACATGTTAAAGGATGTAGTTAGAACCGAAATTTCACATTAACAAAACTTAAGAATAGAATGAATGTACCTCTCAAATGGATACATCCACCGATATTGCACGGGACCACAAACTTTTGCCTCGTAAGGTAAGTGGATGGGAAGATGTTCCAAAGAATTAAAGAAGGCAGGAGGGAAAATCTTCTCTAGTTTGCATAAGATCTCAGGAATATTTCTTTCAAGTCGTTCCATGTCCTCAATTTCAATGGTGTAAGAGCACAAGTCACGGAAAAATTGGCTAATTTCAGTGATCGCGTTCCATACATTTGTTGGCAATAGCTCTCTAGGGCAACTGGTAACAACCTCTCCATGAACACATGACAATCGTGGCTCTTCATCCCATAGAGCTTGCATGATCCCAAATCCACACATCTCCCTAAATTAGATGCATAGCCATCGGGAAACTAAAGCTCTTTTATCCATTCACACAACACTCGACATTGTTGTTTTTCAAGAGTATAGGGCGCTTTAGGAATGTTCCATTTCCCATCACCCAATTCAACAGCCTCCAAGGTACTCCGCTTGCAATGAGTCTTCATGTCGTTGCGAGCACCAAGTGTATCCACTGATTTACCTTTTACATTCATGATTGTATGAATCAATTGATCAAAAAAATTCTTCTCAATGTGCATGACATCTAAATTATGTCGAATCATCAAATCTTTCCAATAAGGAAGTTCCCAAAATATGCTCTGTTTGGTCCAACCTTTTTTACGCCTCATTTTGCCTTTCAAGGGGAATGTTGGGTTGGTGGCCTTAGGAAACTCTTTCACACCTTCCCATAACTGGTGCCCTGTTAGTGTGGGAGGAGACGATTGAGTTTCTACCTTGTTCTTGTAAAAGGATGTGCGATTTTTTCTAAAAGCATGATTTTGGGGAAGGAATTGACGATGACAATCAAACCATGACACTTTACCACCATTGTCAAGCCAAAAAGAATTACTCTTACACATACAATATGGACAAGCGAAATACCCTGAAGTACCCCAACTTGATAACATCCCATATTCTGGAAAGTCGCTTATAGTCCACAACAAGACAGCTCTTAAGTTGAAATTCTGCTTCTTGGAAACATCGTATGTCAATGCACCCCGTTCCCATAAAGTTTTTAGTTCTTCAATCAATGGTTGCATGTAAACATCGAAGTTTCCTTTTGGATTTTCAGGCCCAGGAATAAGCAAGGTTAGGAACATGAATGGTTTTTTCATACATAATGATGGAGGCAAGTTATACGGAGTCATAATTACCGGCCAACAAGAGTATTTCCCACCATATTGACCATGTGGGGCAAAACCATCTGTACATAATCCTAACCGAACATTACGAGACTCGGCCGCAAAATCTGAGAATGTGGCATCCAAATGTTTCCAAGCCTCACTGTCACTTGGATGAGCTAGTTTGCCACTTACCCTAGGATTTTTGGAATGCCATTGCATCTCACATGCAAGTTTAGGAGTTGCATAAAGTCTTTGAAGCCTTGGAGTGATTGGAAAGTAGGTCAACACTTTAACCGGAACACGCTTGCCTCTAGAAGTCATCTTATTACGTTCTCCTCCACATTTCATGCACTTTTTAAGATGTGCATTATCCTTCCAAAATAACATGCACCCATTAGGACATGCGTGTATTTTTTTCATATGGAAGTTCAAGCCCATGGACAACCTTCTTTGTCTCATAGAATGTCTTTCTCATCACATTCCCAGTAGGAATTGCTTCACTAATGAGAGAAGCAAACCCATCAACACATCTATGAGGTAAATTGTACTCGCATTTCAAGTTTGTTATCCTTGAAGCCATCTCTAGAACTGATAATTGACTCCCTTCATACAATGGCTCTTGTGAGGACTTTAACATGTCAAAGAACTTCTTAGACTCGGGATTTGGCTCTTCTTCGACATCATTAAGCCTTTCAACAAATTCAGTGCCTTCCCTTGGACCCAATGCATCAACAACCATGTCCATGTATTGATTAGTTGTAGAATTAGATGACCCTAGACTAGCAAAATCCTCTCCATGACATACCCATTCAAAATAGTCATTCACAAATCCTTTTCTATATAGATGTTGTTTCACACTATCAACATCTAAATACTTTCTAATTCTGCACTTAGAACATGGACATCTAATATTTTGAGAATCAGTGAGATCAGTGTGTTCTTTAGCAAACTCAACAAATTCTCTTACTCCATCCACAAACTCCTTCCTTAGTAGTCGACCTTCATATCTTTCATACATCCATTTGCGATCCAATCGATCCATAAACCTTGCTTCTAAATGTTGCCATCATAAAATGAATAAAAATTAGGAACAAATATTTCATCTAATATATGCATGTATAGACATACATTTGTACTTATAAGTATTCTTTCTATTATTAACAAACATATATAACATACAAAACAGAGGAAAAAGCCTACATATTGTTTATATTTTTAATTCAAATCAAACTCAATATAATTAATGATCAAGCAGTGAGAGAAATAATCTATGAAAACAAACACTTATCATGAATTACCATAAATAGTAGCTCAATTTCATACTAGTTATATAAAGTACAATTTTCACTCTTCTATATCCTTCTTCCATGTAATTGTTTAACAAATTAGGAGAAAAAAACAAAGAAATTTAAAAAGGCAGAACAAAAATGCACAATTGAACTCAAAGAAATTGAAATTATTCAATATAGAAGAAGAATTGTAACAAACCTGGATCGAAATCCCCCTCTTAAAAGTTCGTTTTTGTTGTCAATTTCTTCACCAATTCGAACATATCCAGCAAGAGTTGAGAGATGAGCAAGAGTTGAGTCACAACTTCCTAAATCCATAAGCCAACATATCACCTACATCAATCTGATTTGAAGACCAAAGAAAAACGAAAACCAAGTCATGATAACCCAAAACCCTAAAGAAAAACTATAGAACAACAATTGGAAATGGAATGCAGCTTGCAATTAAAGTTCACATGAATTCGAAGAACTATAGAACTGCAGTAATTTAAGAGATTAAACTTTAAATCCCTAAAATCAATTGAAACCCCAAAAACAATTGAAAACCCTAAAATCAATTGAAAATCGTAAAACCAAGCAAAAGATAACTGGAACCTTGAGGCTCTGTCGAATACTCCGTCGATTGCTCCCGTCGTCGTCGCCGTCGAGTTCTCCAGTCGTCGTCAGTGCTCGAGTGAAATTGTTAGTCAACATCTACTGTTGGGGGTGAGAGTGTTCATCTCCGTCGATTGTTCGAGTGGCGCCGGCTGACTGTTCGAGTGACAGTGAAAGTGTTCGACTAAGAGTTCGATTGAAAGTGACGAGTGTGGCAGACGTTCGAGTGAGAGTTACGAGTGGGTCGAGTTTCGGAGTTTGGCAAGGGATTTTGTTAAATTTTTTTGATAGGAAGGTTTTAGGCAAGATTTAATTACAAAAAAAAAAGTTCAAAGTTTAAAGTTTTTTGGGTTACACTTTGCAATTACTAATGTAGTTGCTAAAACACAAATAATTAGTCGCTAGAAAAATTATTTATATTTTTTTTTTTGAAAAGGGTTACTCATATTATTTTTTATTGTACATATTCTAGCAACTGCTCTATAGTCGCAAAAATATGTTACAGTCGCTAAATGGCAACTACTTAGCAACTACACAGTAGTCAGTCGCAAAGTAGCCACTACTAGTCTCCTACGGTTGCTAAATTTAATTTTAGCAACTACCTTCTCTGTCGGTCGCTAATATCGGTCGCTAAAATGACTTTTTCTTGTAGTGAAAGAGGGTGCAAATAATGACTTAAAATCTTTACTTAGCTTGCCTCGCAAGTGTTAGTTGGGCCACGTTTTAAGCGAGGAAGTACGTGGAGAAGGTTAACAGAAAAGGGATAAGGTATTAAGATTATAAATGAATTAATTAAATTATTTATTATATACCTTTTGTAATCGCTTTTCTTATATATCTCCGACCCATATAATGCAAATTAAAATGAATGGACGTATGTAATTATATGTTTTTCTTCATTATGATTGATTTTTTCTGATAATTATTGGATTCATCATCTTTATTCATTGTTCTTTATTATCGACAATATTTGTTCCAACTCATGCAATTTTTTTACCTCTTTGCACGGTTTAAATTTTACAGTAAGCCTTTGATATAGAGTTATAGACATTAGACATATGGTCATAGAAGGATTAAAATCACGACATGCCTTTTAGTTTGTCATATATAATACAGATGTCGTAAACATTTCTATCTTCTTGTACGTAGTTGAAATATTTTTATATCCAACCAAATTAAAAGGTATAGGTCATAACATTTTAGACCTAAGAAACCTAATTCTTCTTTATTTCTTACATCTACATTAAATTATGTAAATTAAAGCAATTTCTCTAAAAAATTTAACGTAGCATATTTTTTTTATCCAAATTCAACCTATAATTTTACCCATAGATATAAACATTAATACTAACAAACTTAGTTGAAGGACAAAGTTATGCCTAGCTAGCTAGGATCATTAGAGAGCTAGGCATGATATACTATTGTTCTTGTATACTCCAGAAAAGTATAATCTTATTAAACAAATCCGTTTCAAAAAAAAAGTTGCTTAAACAATTGAAAATTTCATTGAGGACCACCAAAGCTAGAGACGACCTCTTGATCACGTAGCAAATTTTTTTTTTTAGTGGAGGTTAGCAGAATTATTACTATATAATCTGTTGCTTTACAAAATTATATGGTACTACGAGTAATAGACAAGTAATAGTAGTTGCATATAAGATGAGTTGTACTCTGACAAAAAATCGAGCTTGATATGTTTTATTTTTCTTGACAATATAATTTTCGAAAAAGAAAGAAATTAAATTATATTGATATGGATCGGATGATTAAAGATCCTGATCAAGTGGAAGTTTAAAAGGGGAAGGATCTTATCTGGGTGCGTGTGGTGCTAGTTGTGCAAGTGTTTTCTACATTTAGCAAAGCAAATTGTAGTTGTCATTCGTATAAATATATAATATAATGTAAGTGAAGGTGGACCTACTTAGTTGCCTACTAACTCCTTAACTTTTTCCATAATCATTTTGTCATTAAGCTATAGCTTCAATGCATATAACATGGAGAATGAGAGATTGAGAGTAACAACTTGCATGCGTAAGGTGCTGGAGCTTACAATAAATTTTTGTACGGTTGCATAAAATATGGCAAGTCTAGGGTTGAATTATGCAATGAAATGAGGCTTGGGAGTTGGGCAGATAAATTAGATACATGAATGGGCACTTTATAGCCCAAAAAAAAATTATATCTATTTAGTAGATTATTCAATATTTTTTATATAGTAAGAAAAAGTCGAATAAAGGGAAATCCGTTTAGAACGAGTTTCGTGAAATTTGACCTCTAGCATCTTCCACCTGGAAGTCGGAGAGCTAGTCAACTACTCTAACTTCTGATCTTTCTGTTAGATATAAACTAAATAGAATAAGATACAAGTTTTACTTTTTTTATTTCTAATAGGCTGATTACCCATAAGGTAGATGTAGCATTCTTCTTATATCTGCTATTTGTAGTGTGTTTGATTATATTAACTACATGGGGATAAGGCTCTAAGTCCATGCATGAGCTTATATATATGACGTTGTTCACATGTAAAAGAAAAGGACTAAATATATAGCAAAATGTTTGTTACCATTTAATAGAGTGGAAGGCTACTCAGGTAATTCCACTTGCCTGGGCTTAGCCCATACCTTCTTTCTTACTTAGCTTGGTAATAAATTAAACAATGTGTTGTTTAGCCATACTCAATGTAAAACACACTAAAATGGAATGACAAGATTGCACCTTGTTTTTTATTCATATAACAAATTAATAGGTATTTGACATTCTTATCCTTACGAACTGAAATAAAATGACGAAGCTATACCTTTCTTCTGTGGGGAACATTTAGGTAAATAGTATTTTTCTTGACAAAAATGGGAACAGTGTTAAGTTGTGGCATCTTATCATTGACCTCTTGACTATGCTCACGAAACTTGAACAAGATTTTGGGTGAAGATAAGGTTTGATCTCTAACCTCTTGAGTATGATATAATTAGCCATCATGATTCATGAAGCCAAGGTTATAAGATAATTAAATAATTTTTCTTTTTGTCAATTACATATTGGGTTCTCGGTTGGATCCACTTATCTCAAGTATATGATCCTGACCCATCCTAAGCCCCGTAATCCATATCCATGGGTATTCGAGCTCGAGACCTCTGAGTTCAAATGTGGGATTTCTACCACTCAACCCCACCTTAGCTTGTTGCTCGAGCAATTTAATAATCTTACTTTAACTCTATATATATATATATATATCAAATTTAACTGTATCTAGATTTCCAATGATATATCAAGTGTTAATAACTCCCTATTATACATGGAAGCCCAGTTAAAGTGACCAAGGATTATGAAAATTGTTACTTTAGAGGTGTTAATGATGCAAGTTGACTTAACTCGAACTGAACTCAAATCAAAATAAAGGTCACGAAAATATTTGTATCTTACCGAAACTCGAAAACCAAACCCGAGTTCAAACTCCCTTGACTCAAATCTCACAGCGCTCAACCCAATGGCCCAAGCACTTGGAAGGAGGGGGGGATTGTAAGAGGAATCCTCCTCCAAGTGCCCCTCACTTGGTGGGATTTAAACCTCTGACCTTGAGATCATGAGGTGAAATTCTAAGCAAGTGAGCTAAACCAAGCTTGGTTGATCATATAATTGCTTATAAAGTGTAAGTTTACCCAGTCAGGGGTGCTTATCGCACGAGTCGAGCCCAAACTGTATGTACTGGGCTCGGCTCGGCTCGTGAGCTCGACGAACTCGATAAGTGAAGCTCGGCTCGAGCTCGAGCTCGATTTGAGACAAATTAAAAATAAACCAACACAACATTAAACCAAACAAAAAATTCATATTCGACATTTTAGAAAATTGTTGAGAGATCTTGTAGAATTATAGACTAAATTCAAAAAGTAAAATGGATAAACATATTTTACTTCATTGTTACATGCTAACCAAATGAATTAAATAAATTTTCATCAAACGCTTCATCTCCTCTGTTCCTCTAGAACCCCGTCGAACCCTAGCTAGCGCCTCCCAACTTCCCCTGCGGCGGCGCCGTCCGCGTTTCTCTATCCGGCGTGCGCCGCCGCAGGGTCAACCACCTGCCCCAATGCTTCTCCTTCACCTCTTTCTCCTTCACCTCTTTCACTCCCTCCCCTAGTTTTCTCTTTCTTTTAATTTCCATAAATCCTCTCTAAATCAGTTTTTTCCCAATTATTTTGCTCTCTAGGTGTTTGTTTCAGTTGGTCCCTTCTTCAGGCTGTTTGTTGTGCTCTGGTTTGCTACTGTCAGATTGCAGGTATCGTTTTTTTTGGTGGGCTTCCAGCAAAGTCGGTTAAGTGAAGTTTGGAGATGAAAATTCAAATCAAAGGTAAAGCTTTTCAATTGGAGTTGAGTAATGGTTTCTTAAAAATTGTTGAGTTCTATAACAATAGAAAACGGTGGATTAAATTTCCTGTCAAGTTGATTGAATGGGTTTCTAATGTCCTTAATGGCTGTTCAAAGTTGATTGAATTTGAACACTCTAGAAGATTTGGTTGCCTTTGGTGGAAAATTCAAACTGGTTTCAATCAATGGGGGTGGTTTTTGAAGTTAAGTGTGAAGATTAAGGGTTTATGGTATTCAGTTTTTGTCCCTGCGTTAAGTAGCGTTAATCCTTGGAGGAATTTTGTCCATGCTTTTTTATCTGTTGCTCAAGAGGGATCGAAACTGGTTACTGCTATTGATAGTGAATGCGGGAATGTCTGTTTGGATACTTTTGCTTATCCTCGGCAAGAAAGGTCGCCTCTCTCTCATGATAGTGAGCTCAAGTTAGAAGTGGATGCTTTGCAAAACTTAGAAAATTTGCAGATTGACTCTAGTCACCCTAAGCTAGAGAGCATGGTTCATCATGTTAACGAATCAAATATCTCTTATGATGCAATGTGCTTGTTGAACAATGAACCTTTCAAAAATGCTAGTGTCAACAAGGAAAAAATATCGGCAAATCTAGAGAGGTTATCAAAAAGTGTTGGTTTAAGTGGCAATGGAAGTGCCCTTTCATTTGTAGATGAGGTGTGTATCAAAGGAAATTCAGTCTATGTTGATGGAGATGAGGTCTCTACTTGTGCTAAAGGAAATGGTAGAAATGTAGTTTCATCTGGTGATCTTAATTTTGATTCATTGTTCTCGCCTGATTCTAATATGAGTAAGGTTGTGCCAAGTTCTCCTTTTCAAAGGCCTTTTAAGAAAAATCAATGTCAATTACTTACTCATCTTGGGTTTCATCGCAATATGGAGAAGAATAATCAATCTCATAAAATGGTGAAGAAAAAGGGAGTTCAAGTAGCAAAGAGATGATGTAGCGAGGGGTATTCCAATGGCTAAATGGTTTTTTCTTTAATGTTTAAGGAGTTCATGAGTTCTTTGTTGCTTTGTTGGATCCTGTTGCCTTGCTTGGTGTTTTTTCAGTCGTGCGATGGTGCAATGATGTTAATGGAGGGCCGTGGAATCTGAGTTTCATTCTCAATTTCATATGGAATGCAAGAAAATCATGGTTGAACATCACAATCACTCATAAATGCAGAAGTTAGAATGGAGTTGCAGGTTCACTAGATAAGCAAGGCTTGAGAAGATGTGATGAGTTTGTAGCTTGGTGTTATCTATAGCGTGGTTATAGATCATTTTTCATGTCATGATCATTAGAGGTGGAATTTTGTGTAATCTGTGATGGCATGCTGTGAGTTTCAGCTTGCAAACAATGTATGATGATTCCTATGGCTCTTTGAAGCTAATAAATAAAACCTCTAAAATTATCAAAAAAAAAAAAAAAACCAAATGAATTAAATAATACATAAAAAAATCGACAAACTAGATCTAAAATGATACAAAAAGAAAAGACATGAATTGTTCAATGCTAAAAATTGTATAAAAGAATACACCTTTTTTTAAGTAATTTAGCCTATAATAACCTTTTTAAGTGCTTTAGGTTATAATAATATTTTTATATAAAATAATAATCCAGCATGTTCACGGGCTTTTCGAGCCGAGTTTTGCCTAGTTCGGCTCGGCTCGTTAAGTTCTCGGCGAGTCAGCCGAATGCGAGTCGAGGTTTAACCGGAAATGGCCTCAATCTGCTCACAAACAGGTCTAGTTCATTAACACCCCTAAACCTAGTAATGTATTACAACTTGGTAAGCAAGCTGTAACCTATTATAATGAGCAACTAGTTACACAAAAGCTTTTTCAAGGCGCTGTCATTTGCCAAGGGCAAAAATATCCTCTTGGGTCGCTCAATAAACATCAAAAGCCTATTGATGTCCACAGAAATATACTCATGGATTAAAGCCTTAAAAGTTCAAAGGTACATATGTCAGTACATTGATTCTGAAAGTATCGTCAAATGTTTGTTTAAAAAAATAAAATTTCTTCGTCATTGTACCATCGTCCGTTTTACTTTTCTGCTGGCCATACACTGGACTTGTTTATTACACATTACAACATTCTAAATTTCTAATATTCTATGATTCTTCTTCTGTATATTACCCACACAAATTCATTGCATTTCCTTAATTAACACCGCAAGTTGAAATCTGAAAAGTACATGCATGCAATCTTACCCATTACTCCTTTTTGTCAAACACTATTATCATGAGTAAATTCAAGAGCTCCTTTGAGGGTTTGACCAATGCTACATGAGTCAAAGGCTCTCGAAATTAGAAACACAAACACCAAGATGACAACTAATTACCTGTGTTTTAAGCAATAATGCAACTCATTTTGACCCTTTCCAATTATGCCCCTCCTTAATTTTTTTTCCCATTTCTAGTTTTTTTTAACCCTCCTTGCTTTACTTTCCTATTTCTATTTTTTTTAAAAATGGATCTTTGTATCGGACCTGTTTTATATTTGGGTGTTTGTTAAATATCTGATATATATAATTGTTATTTGTTTAGTACAACTCGTTTAATTAGTGCTTTCCAAGCTTTTTTATTGTTTTCATTTTCCACCGTTAATTGTATCAAATCCATGGTCTTGACTCTTGATGAAATCTGTTATAGATTTAAAATTATAGTGGTCTATGTTTAAAGGGGTATTCACTTATATGGTGACAGACATCGTCATTGATGATTGTTGTCAAGGTTAAAGCAACTTAGAGTGTTTTGCTCTCTTTAATCAATAATTAAATAAATTAATTATCATATTATATATTGCATAAACATATTATATTGAAAGGTTACCACATTGGTAATGCCATTGATAACATTTGTTTTTGCTTGGGATAACAATCTTTTTTGTTGTTGATAACTAACAGGACTAAAGTCTGTTAGATCGTGTAAATAATCAATAACATATTGAATTCTGGAAATTAATGCGACCATGTTATGGATTTGATTGGTCTTTGTGTCTTCCCGGATATTAGGCTTTTATCAGGTGAAAATAGCATAATTTTAAAGTTGGATTAGTGGTTTAGGTACTTATTCCCTTGCATAAGTTCATGTGTTTAAGCCTTGGCACAATTCATTTGATTGTGAATGGCATCAATGAAGTGGAAGTCCTTTAAAGAATAGCATGTATTGCAAACGCCTTCCATAATTATATAGATACCATGGAGAGGGTAGTTAATCATAGATAATTTAAACGAAAATAAAGGTAATTAACGAGTTGCACAAGCGCGATCGCGATATATTTCATAGGTTGTTGCATGGTCCAATAGTAGGCAAGTGATGAATAATTACTGTGAACAATCTATATATTATTTTGTAATTTTGGTGTTCAAGTATATTAATAGAAAAAAGGAATTAAATAATCATGTCATTTATTCATTTCATTCATTCAAAAATTATTGTAGCTTAAACACTTGATTACCATTTAAAATCAACAATATGTTTTATTTTTGACAAAAAGCAGTAGAATTAAAAGCCTCTTTTATTAATAATGCCACCGGCTAAAGTTGAACATATATAAAGTCCATACAGTACGAGACAATAATTCTTTATCAAACATTGCATTCTAGCAATGTATTTCCTCCGTTTAGAAATAGTTGCACCATTTGTAATTTTGTATAGTGTTTACTATTCCCATCTTATACTTTGATTGTCTTTGGTGACTTATATTTTAGGAAAA
Organism: Beta corolliflora; assembly: GCA_947648045.1. Lineage (NCBI taxonomy): Eukaryota > Viridiplantae > Streptophyta > Magnoliopsida > Caryophyllales > Amaranthaceae > Beta > Beta corolliflora. Next base: position 3,642,338 of record CANSZD010003019.1, read on the forward strand.
ACATAGTCATATTAGCTTTAGTTAGAGGGTGGTCACCTTGCATCGACAAACATAATTGCATGAAAATATAAAATAACTCAACTATTTCTAAACGGAGGAAGTATAAAGCTATGACTTGGACAAAGTCAACTTTGCTTCTTTTGAAGTAGCAATTACTTAGAGATTACTAACTCCTCCAACAAGCAGGACCCCCTCCCCTCTCCATTCATGCACGAAACATATGAACCATTGTCAAAGACAAACCCCAAGGATTAAACAATGCAATGAAGAAATGAGTCACGAAATGTACAATTAATCAGTGGGTTCTAGGATAATAAAGACAATCTTGATAAGTAGTAATCCTCAGTTTTGATTTTCCTTTTTAGAAAAAAGAAAAAGGTGGGTACATTGATCCATTTGCTAACCTTTTATTTTCTATTAGTCTACTAATAGACACACTTTACTGCTTTTAGGCCATATTGTACATTGGACTTGAAACACTCGAGCGAAGTTCATTGCATATATAGTATTATAGAATAAGTGTATTTTTTATTTGTTCTCACTTGAGCAATTGGTAAGGCTCCCCCATAAAAGGCAAGTTTATCACATATTTTATATCATATAGTTTTATTTTCATAGTATATGTTATAAATTATTTTTTGTAATAAGGTTGACCAACAATTCTTTCATCCTGTCACTCTGTCGTTCTTGTGAGAAGTATTATATAAAATTTGCTACTTGGAACCCAGACACTAAAATTAAATACCCAATTGCCTGATAGACTCAACTTCCAACATTGCACATTCACATTGTTTTTCTTAGTGTTAAACCGAATTAATCACCATTCAAGTTCCAATATGTGACCTTAGTTTATTATCATATTCATATGCATGCATTTTTTAGTCCAGATCTTAATTGCTAACATGCAGCTAGAGGTGGCTAGTGAACTCCGGTTGAAGTGTTGAACTATAGATCGATGTTTTAGCTAAACGGGGTACATAATTTTACAATAATGTATATTAAACTTTGGATCGATGTTTTCATGTTTAGCTGTTTACTTGAATTACCGAAACAAGGGATTATATATTTTAATGTAAGATTATCTTAAATGTATAATGTATTCAGGTGAATGGAATTTATAGAAATCTTGTTGATCTACCAAATCATTGATACTATAATTATCTATTAGTGAAAAACGTAAAATATTGGACATATTGTAATTGAAATTGAGATGAATCTAACATCTTACATATTAACATTTGCTTTATTTATTAGTCAATTTTTTGGTCAAAATTAGTACTCCCTTTGTTCTTATCTATGTTCCTAGTTTTACTTGCACATTTGCTAGTGCACATCTTGACTATTAATATATATAATCAAGTATTATTAGAAAATTATAAAAATGTAATATTATTAAATTAAAGTACTCATTAAGAGTTTAAGACAAATCAAACAAGACCCCACATAACTATATTTTATTATATATTTGGAAAATTTTAGAAGATTCGTCTATGTGATTCTAAATAGTGCCAAGATTTCAAGTAGGAACATCAATAAGGAACCGAATGGAGTATATGAATTGTGCAAAAGTCAAATGTTGCAACTAAGATGAAAAATGAAGATTATATATATATATATATGTATATATATATATATATGTATATATATATATATATATATATATATATATATATATATATACGTTGTCAATCTGCATACTCTACTTGGAGCTCTTCCCTATGTAATGGGTTTCACACCATGCGAGAAAAAACAATTCAAACATGGTCATTAGTCATTACAAGTCTGAAACAATAACCTTAAATATGAATATATGTCAATGACTTATCCACTAATCCAATATAATTTTATAGTTCTGCTTTCAAAAGCAAAACATAATAAATGACAATAATTTCAATATACGACTTTAAGGGTCCAGCCATAAAGTCATAATAGTCTTATATATATGCAATGCGTACGAAAGTTAACTTGCGTAACTACATCTATGATCTATCCAATTCCTTGTTTTTAACTTAAGAAAATAACTAAATGAAGTTGAGAAACTCCCTCAAGATTTGATAAAATTGTTGTATAATATGGCCTTTTTTTGTTTGAAATAAGTTGATAAAGATGAGTTTAATTTTTTTTTTTTAGAATATATTTGTATTTTAGGGTGGATACTAAATCCTCCCCTCTTTCTTTATATAATAGCGATTTATGTCCACCTAATAACCCAAGACATAGGACATGTTAAAAAAACCTAGTAATTAAGTATAATGAAATGTATTTTTATATTTCAACGCTCTAGGTGTACGTACTTATTCACTTGATAATGCCGATTAGTTGGTTCATGGCATATTGGCATGCATGAATCTTGTATAAGTTCGCCACTATCTTGAATGGTAGTATATAAAAGTAGCCAAGTAGGTAATCTATCCTTTTACGTACATCAATTTAATCTATATTTTCTCAAGAATATCAACCATATTCAGAAATAGAATCACTAAATTCATGAATTAAATCTATAGTTCATTGTATTAGTGGACCATGCCATATGAACTTAAATTTCTTCATGGTTAAGTTTTATTTTTTAATGTTGAAAATCGAATATGGAAATTAATATAATTAGGAGGCATGTATTATAAATTTTTATTTCAAATAAACTTTGTATTTTTATTAGATCCTATCTATATATACTGTATCGAATTTCGAGTGTAGTATACTTGGTTGATGTGCATTTCTTCATCATAGTGATCAAAGCTGTAAGTAATTTCTTATTTTTAACTCTTATGATATTATTCTATCTAAGTTATGCAATAGGCCATAATACTTTCATGCAATTTTAGCTAATGTGATGTTTCTGCTATTTTCTTGAGGATCTCATATTCTTAGTTAGTGTCTAGATGCTTGAATGGCCTTAATATCAAACATTATTACATGGAATTTGTTATATTCCCGTCAATATATTACATGGAATTTTTTACATTCCCGTCAATATATTCTCAAAGAACAAATTTCTTATAAAATTCGAAGTTGTTAAACTAAAATGAAGAAATGAGCACAAACTAGCAAAACAATCTATTTTGCCTACGAAACTATCGTAATGACATTAACCCAAGAAATAGGAAGGTTTTATCATTATAGACTAATTTACCACCACTCCATATCCCCATTCCCTTCCTTTTTCTATAAACATATGCCACCCCAAGACCAAAACAATATGACTACCCGACTATAAACTATAAGAAAAATAAAATCTTATAAACAATGGTCATAGTTTAATAGTTTTTGTAGATATCATCTAACTTAGTTGGTAAAGTCTTGTCGGGGTGGTAGTGGTAGTGGTACCTAAGACCTGGAATCGAATATTGTTCATATACTACGCTTAATCGCTCATCTACCAGAGAGTGAGGGATATCTCGGTTGGTTAGAGCTTCCCTTCCGGTTCCAGGTGATCCTGAGATCGATTCTCATCCCCGCCCTTGTGGCTCATTCGCACAAAAAATAATCGCTCATCTGCCAATATAATAATAATAATAATAAAGTTAAGTGGTTTATAGTTTCTTAGAAGGCAAAAATGGAATGAAAGAGATAGGTGGGTCCAAGTAGGGGCGGGAGAATAACGTTAGAATCGGTAATATTTGGGGGGTGGGATATCAAGATACATTGTATTAGACCATACTGTTATCATAATATGGGAAAATAAAAATAAATTTAAGGGGGGTGTTTGTTAATGTATCTGATCATTTCCTTTTCTCTTACCAACCCATATAAAAGTTGGTTTCTTTGCTCAACTTCATCATTCATTCATACATACATATTTTCATAACACTTTCACATTTTTTTCCCTATACTTTTTATAGGGTTCTCAATCTCACCTTCTTTTCAATCTATTTCTGTAATGTGCTGTGGATTTGAAACTAATTTTCATCAGCAATTCTTCTGGATTTTGTTTTTCATTGTTGGGTTTCTCTTCAATTTGGATTTTTTTGTTGATTTTTCAGTTCAAGTTTATAATTTTCAATCATGCCGACCCTCATCAATTACAGTGGTATGTTCTTTTTTTTTTCTCTCTTTCAATTTTTGATATTTGTCGATTTTTTGTAGTTTGATTCTTTGTTCTTGTTAATGGGTATGCTTTACATTTTTGTTTTTTCATATGGGTTAGTTGAAAATTGATTGAACAAGATCAAATTTCATGATTTTAATTGGTGTATTATTTTAGCATGTGCAAATGTAGTAGTTGTGTATTTAATTGAGCTTTTTAGATACATCATGCACATATGTCAATTTGAGTTTCACCCTTATTGAGAGAGCAGAAATTTGGTTATATCTATAATTGGATGCTAGGAGGATATTATGTGTAGGGTTATTTCATTTTGTGTTAGTTAATATGATGGTTGAAGCTGATGAACTGAAATCTTAAATCATCATGCTAATGAAGAAATCACAGTTAGTAAACTTCTTGAATATTGGGATTTTGTGTTGTAATATTTTTTAATTTTTGGATTAAGGAACCATAAAGAACTCTGTAATCTTGTATTTGGTTGCCTTTTGTGGGATCTAACTTGGGAGGGTTAGAAAATTCAGCATTCATGTTTGCTGTTACTTATGTATACTATTCTTATCATTTTCAGGGAAAGATGAATTATACAATGAGAGATCATTCTACCCTTCTTGCAAACGTGCGCGCATCGATGCCCCATTTGTACTATGGGGTCATGAATCTGAGCAAGAGAAGAGATCATCCATTAATGTTCTTCCTGATGAATGCCTCTTTGAGATCTTCAGACGTTTGCCTGGCCAAGAGAGAAGCAACTGTGCTTGTGTCTCCAAGCATTGGCTTACTCTCTTGAGCAGCATCCGCAGAGCTGAAATGTGCAATAATGATACTATTATGGTATCAGATGACAAAGAAGTGGATGGCTGTCTTACAAGGTCTGTGGAAGGGAAGAAAGCTACTGATGTGAGACTTGCTGCTATAGCAGTTGGAACCGCTGCTCGAGGTGGACTCGGGAAGCTTTCTATTCGAGGAAGCAACTCTAGTCACGGTGTGACAAATTTCGGTCTCTCAGCTATAGCTCGTGGTTGTCCGTCTCTCAAATCTCTCTCTGTATGGAATGTTTCTTCTATTGGGGATGAAGGTCTCTTTGAGATAGCAAATGAATGTCACATGTTGGAGAAGCTTGACCTATGCCAATGTCCATCTATCACCAACAAGGGTTTAATTGCGATTGCTGAAAATTGCCCGAATTTGACTACTTTGTCAATCGAATCATGCGCCAACATAGGCAATGACAGCATACAAGCAATTGCCCAGGGCTGCACTAAACTTGAATCAATTTCCATCAAGGATTGCCCTTTAGTTGGAGACCAAGGGCTTGCAAGTTTATTATCATCATCGTCTTCAGTTTTGGCCAAAGTGAAGCTTCAGAGCTTAAACATCTCAGATTTCTCTCTTGCTGTCATTGGCCACTATGGGAAATCCCTCACTAGCCTCACCTTGATCAACCTCAGGAACGTGAGCGAGAAAGGGTTTTGGGTTATGGGTAATGCCCAAGGTTTGAAGTCTCTGGCATCCTTGTCAATTTCTTCATGTTTGGGAGTGACAGATTTGAGTCTTGAAGCTATTGCCAAGGGCTGCTCTACCCTGAAACAAATTTCCCTCCGCAATTGCTGCTTCATGTCAAACAATGGATTATTGGCACTGTCAAAATCAGCGGAATCTCTTGAAAACATGCATTTAGAGGATTCTAACAGAATTACCCTACCTGGGGTAATCTCCGCCCTTTCTAATTGCAGCTCAAAGTTCAGATCTCTTTCCCTTGTTAAATGCATGGGTCTTAAGGACATGGCCTTTCAAGATGCGCTCCTAAACCCTTGCATATCCCTTCGATGTCTTTCAATCAAAAACTGCCCCGCCTTTGGTAGTGCTAGCTTGGCTATTTTGGGTAAGATGTGTCCCAACCTAAGGCAGGTAGACTTGAGTGGCCTCTATGGGATGACAGACGAGGGTATTCACTCTCTCCTTGAGAGCTCTTTGGCGGGGCTTGTTAAGTTGAACCTTAACGGCTGCATAAACCTGTCCGATGAATGTGTTACTGCTGTTGCTAGACTCCATGGCGAGACCATCAAAGTGCTGAATCTTGATGGGTGCAGGAAGATTACTGATGTCAGCTTATCTACCATTGCTAGTAGCTGCCCGTTGCTTAGCGATCTTGATGTCTCAAACTCTGCAGTAACTGATTCAGGCATCGCTGCTTTATCTTGCTCAGAGCAACTAAACCTGCAGATCCTTTCCATATCAGGCTGTTCTAAGATATCCAACAAGAGCTTACCATACCTTATTCAGTTAGGAAAAAGCCTGGTTGGTTTGAACCTTCAGTATTGCAGTTCACTTAGCAGTAGCAGTGTTGATATGCTGATGGGAAATCTATGGAGATGTGATATTCTCTGCTGAATGTCATTACACATCATTCTGCACCGCCATCTTTAGTTTTTCTGCTCACTAGAAGTTACTCAGGAATTTTTACAGCTCAGGTTCGATTGTTTTCCGAGTGGGTCATTGGAGAAAACCACACTACCATCTTTTTGCAGGCTTCAGAAGCCTGTTCAGATTTTTGTCTCCTACGTATAGGAAGGCCCTAGCTACACACCATTGATCCCCCTTTTGATTGTACAAATCGCCTGATCGTGTTTTACGAGCTTCTACATTGTGGGTAAAGTCGAGTTTTCGAGCATGGCTCGGACGGGTTATCGAGATTTTCTCTCTGCACCACAGCCTTTTGCAACACAAGTCTGTTTCACAGAGTCTTTGTTCATATGTTTGGAGTCTTTGGCTTCCGCTTTTTTTTAGTTTTAGTTGGAAACTACATGATGGTTTCTAGTTTATAGTTGCTTTAGAAAGTTTTATGTGATGATAGGAAGTGTGTTGGAGTCATGGGCTTTGGCAATGGCGATGAGTGTAAAAGCTCATTTTGCCATTGACAACCTTTTCTAGGTTGTTTTTTTGGTACTCTCCAAGGTCCTAGTTTTTTTCTGGCTCTTCCTATTTGCTGAATCTGTACTTGGCAACTGTATACTTAGTGTTAAAAGTTTCTTTTTTTTTATTAAAAAAAATTATAAAAAAAGTAAAAAAAAAAAAATTGGAGCTTTTTTGCTTCATTGCTGCTTCTTCTATATGATAGTGTATTAATCTATATATGTCAGTTTATCAACTCCATTAACCAAAACTTTAAAAAGTAAACTTGCTTCAGTGTAGCAATGTTAAACCGAAAATTCGAACCTACGCACGGAAGCATGGGACTCAATGTGCGCACGGTGTGAAACGCTGAGTTTAAAGGGTTTTGGTGGGACCCAGCTGATTTTTAGGATTTGTAATGTAATGTGGTGTGCTGTGCGCGGGAAATTTGTTTCAATAGTTTTGGATTTCTCTCTCCTGCTTTATTCTCTCTCCTGCTTTATTCTCTTTCTCCCTCATGTAGCCTCATTTCTCTCTCCTACATGTTTCTCTCTCCTTACTTTTCACTCCACGTTTTTTTCTCTCTCTTAAGTTCTCCTTTAATTTCATTCTCTCACTCTACATTTATTACATTTATGAGTAAATGTTAATTATTGTGAGTTGTAAATTTATAATTCCCAACAATCATGGAAAATTGTTCTACATTCAATGCAGAAAATTGTTCATTGAATGTAGAAAATTCTGCATCAAATGTTGATAATTTAAGTCAACCCATAGGTAATGAAAATAGCATAAGGCTTACGTAAAATTGTAATGAACATTATGTTTTTTTAGATGTACATATGGTATTTTTCAATGAATAAATTTAAAATTGCTACAAATGTTTCTATGCAGTGAACATGGTAGTTGAGCTGATTATTTTGTTAACGTGTTAATATTTGTTGTTGTTAAACAGAAGTTTGTGAAGCTGATATGTCTGAGTTGTTGCACAAAGAAGTTGCAAATGATGATGAAGCTTATGAACTCTACAACAATTACGCATTTAAATGTGGTTTTGGTGTTCGAAAAAATAGGGTTAATAGAAGATCTGATAGTGTGACTATTAGGCAGCGTTTTTTTTCTTGTTCTTGTGAAGGGAAGAAGAAGAGCTCAGAGACAATGCCTAAGGTAGAATATTATTAAGGTTGATTATTATCTATGTGTGCAATGTACATTATTTAGTTCATGTATGCATTTGTTTAGATATTCTATATTAGCATTGTTTAGTGCAAGTATTAATTTTTTTTTTTTAAAAGTCAATGTGCATGAGTAATCTTTCTTTCATGTAAATCATTATTGGGAATTAAATTCAATATTTTTATAGAAGACTATTTGATGCATATTTTTTTGTTTAATTTTATAAACAAGTCTATTTGATTATTATACATTAGTTGTATGCATTTGTTTTTTAATTGTATTATGTGTTTAGTGCATGTATGCATTTGTTTAGATATTCTATATTAGCATTGTTTAGTGCATGTATGCATTTTTTTTTATTGTAAATATGTGTTTTTCCAGCATGGTTTTTTGATTATTGCATTAGTGCATATGTTTATATGAAAGAGGCTTCCTGATTATTGTATATTAGCATGTGTTTAGTGCATGTATGCATTTATTTATTCAGTTCATGTATGCATTTGTTTAGATATTCTATATTAGCATTGTTTAGTGCAAGTATTAATTTTTTTTTTTTAAAAGTCAATGTGCATGAGTAATCTTTCTTTCATGTAAATCATTATTGGGAATTAAATTCAATATTTATTATAGAAGACTATTTGATGCATATTTTTTTGTTTAATTTTATAAACAAGTCTATTTGATTATTGTACATTAGTTGTATGCATTTGTTTTTTAATTGTATTATGTGTTTAGTGCATGTATGCATTTGTTTAGATATTCTATATTAGTATTGTTTAGTGCATGTATGCATTTTTTTTATTGTAAATATGTGTTTTTCCAGCATGGTTTTTTGATTATTGCATTAGTGCATATGTTTATATGAAAGAGGCTTCCTGATTATTGTATATTAGCATGTGTTTAGTGCATGTATGCATTTATTTATTCAGTTGTAATTATGAGTTTAATTTATTTTTCAGCATGGTTTTTATTGTAATAGATTTAATTGACTTGTTATTAGGCTGTCCTCAAACTTAATCAACGTACTGGTTGCAAGGCACAAATCCAATTTGACGTGTCAAAAGACACTGGTATGTTTACTGTTGTTAAACACGACATGGTTCACAACCATGAGATGGTTCCAGTGGGCAAAAGGCACCTAATAAGGTCTCATAGGAAAGTGAGTCAGGAACAGTTATGCATGATAAATAATTTGAGGAGCAAGTGGTGTTGGCATAGCGAATCTTTGTGCGTGTTTTAAGCAAAGAATCGGGTGGACCATCTACCCTTGGATTTACTAGGAAAGATGCTTATGATGCAATTGCTGTGCAGAAAAAGAATCAATTAGATGTATGTGATGCTAATCATCTTATAAAGCAGTTTTCCAATAGACAGGCTGAGGAAAGTGATTTTTATTATGATGTTCAACTTGATGAGTCAATGCATTTAGTTAATTTTTTTTGGCGAGATGGTCGAATGCGGAGGGATTATGGCGTGTTTGGGGACTTGGTAGCGTTTGATACCACATACCGGACCAATAAGTATGACATGATATGTGCTCCATTCGTCGGGATGAACCATCATCAAAAGAATGTAATGTTTGGTGTCGGTTTTCTGTTGCATGAGACGACGGATGCGTTTATTTGGCTGTTTACATCATTTTTGAAGAGCATGGGGGGGAGGTGTCCAACCACACTAATGACTGACCAATGTAAGGCTATGGCGAATGCAATGACTGTGGTGATGCCAAGTGTTATACATAGGTTGTGCACGTGGCATATCGGCAAGAATTCCAATAAAAACATAAAAGGTTTGAGGGCAAAAGAAGGTTTTAAAGATCTATTCAACTATGTTCTTAAGTACTGTGAAACGAAGAGTGAATTCAAGCACTACTGGAAATGGTAATCATAGTAGAGGTTTTGTCTATTATGTTTATTGTTTAGGGCGATATGCTTGTTGTTTTTAGTTTGATGTCTAACATTTATCTGGTCATATTTCATATATTTGCAATCACTGTATGAATATTGTGGTTTTATAAATTTATTCCATTGTTTGTTGATAATGAATTCATTATATTAATTTTTGTCTTGTTTAGTGAAGTTAATAATGAATTCATTATATGCAGTATGGGGTTTAATGTTTAATAGTAACAAGTTGTTGTTCATTTGTATATCCAAGGTTCAACGCAATAACCCTATTGTTTAGTGCATTATTTTTTTTTGTTTTTTGTGAGGGATTTTAGTGGAGCAAGATGTTTTGTGTTGTTGAGTTCATATTGTATAGCTTAGGTTCAGTGCAATTACCATATTGTCTAGTGTATTTTTGTTATTGTTTTATGTGACGGATTTTAATGGAGGAATATGCTTTGTTTAGTTCATACTGTATATCCAAGGTTCAGTGCAACAACATTAATGTTTAGTGAATAAACTTTATTGTTTTTTGTGACGGATTGTAGTCGAGGAATATGCTTTGTGTGTGTTTAGTGAAGTCAAAACTGATTTCATTGAATTATTTATGTTGTTCTTTTTGCAGTATGATGCACAAGTATAATTGTGCTACAAACAAGTGGTTGTTAAATTTGTACAAGTTAAAGAAGCTTTGGTGTCGTTGTTATTCCAAAGACTATTTTTCTGGTGGTATTTTATCGTCTCAAAGAAGTGAGTCTACCAATCGTTCATTGAAGAGGAGGCTTCATTACACACAAGGTTTATGTGACTTCTACAAGACATTTGTTGATGTAATAAGTGAGTGGAGGGAGAGAGAGAATACTGAAGACAAGGAATCGTTGACTGGGAATAGGCACCTTGCATTTGGTGAAGTGAAGCTACTACTTCATGCTAAGGAGATATACACAGTAGCCGTGTATTTGAAATTTGAAGAAAATTTCATTAGTGCTGCATCTTGCCAACAAAAGATTGTGAAATGGACCCCCCCTTTATTTGAGTACCATGTTGGTAGGCCAGACAAAGATTTTTTGATGCATACGGTGAATTTCGATGAAGAGAATCTTATTATTGATTGCACTTGTAAACATTTCAGTGAAGTTGGGTTGTTGTGTCCACATAGTTTGCGCATATTCCACATCAACAATGTTGACAAAATCCCTAGTAGGTACATACTTGGGAGATGGACGAAGAGTGCAATGTCCACAAGGGTGGACGATGTGCTTGGGAATGAATCAAATATCGTGCAAGCATCTGTCTGGAGGATCCAATCTATAAGAAATGTTATATCAATAATAAATTCAAGCCAATATGATATAAAAGCCCGACGTGTTGTTGACTCCATACTCCTCGATATGAAGGATAAAGTTGAGTTATTGAGAGGAGAAGTAGATGTGGATCCTAGCTTAGAAGAGGTAGAAAGGATGCTTCGCCACCTATTCAAAATCCACGAAGAAGAAGGTCAAAGGAACCCGGGAATGTGCGACTTAAAAGCACGTTGGAGAAAAAGATAAACAAGTGGAAAGGCTGGAATAAAGTAGCTGCTAAAGCTGTTATTAGGTCAAAGAGAAAAGCCCAATTAAGTGTAAAGGTAAATATTGTTCACTGGGAAACAATGTACGTCCGTTGCATTAACATGTATGTTCATTCATTTTATAAAAAAAGTATTGACATTATTGTTTATGGAAAAATTTGACAGGATTATATTGAAGTCCCTACAGATGGATGTGTGGCACACTCAACAAATTCACAATCTATTTTGGACGTTTATAGCCCAGATGAATATTTTCCAGTCAATGTTATTCGTTAGTGAATAGACACAACATATGGCATAACTTTTTGTAATATTTTGTATATGGTATATAACTTATTGCATATCCAAGGTTCAATGCAATAACCCTATTGTTCAGTGCATTATTTTTTCTAGTTCATATTGTATATCCAAGGTTCAGTGCAATTACCTTATTGTTTAGTGCATTTCTTGTTATTGTTATTTGTGACGGATTTTAATGGAGGAATAATTTCAGTAGACATTATACTAATTCCGATAGACATTAATAAATATACCAGTGAACAAAACAAGTAATTACAATGCAATGATCATAAGAGTAATGTCAATAAACTTAAACAGGTATTCCATCCATTGAACATCCATTGTATACAACAAGTGGTAAGTAAATTCGAAATAGAGGTTAGGTTTGTTTACTGGCTAACTTCATATATTTATTATATAAACTGTTGCCACTGAACAAAAGTGTAGATCCCACAGAACAAAAGTATAGATCCCACGGAACATATATAATAGATGAGTATATATATATTTATATACCCCAAATTTATAGATGGGTATATACATATTTATATACCCCAAAATAATAGTGATCTTGTTTTATATACAAAAAAAGCCCAAAAAACCGAAAGTTAGTTTAACTTACTGTATATCCAAGGTCCAATGCAATAACCCTATTGTTCAGTGCATTATTTTTTTTGTTTTTTTTTTGTAATATTTTGTGACGTATTTTAGTGGAGGAAGATGTTGTGTTGTTTAGTTCATATTGACGTATTTTATTGTTATTTGTGACGGATTTTAATGGAGGAATAATTTCAGTAGACATTATACTAATTCCGATAGACATTAATAAATATACCAGTGAACAAAACAAGTAATTACAATGCGATGATCATAACAGTAATGTCAATAAACTTAAACAGGTATTCCATCCATTGAACATCCATTGTATACAACAAGTGGTAAGTAAATTCGAAATAGAGGTTAGGCTTGTTTACTGGCTAACTTCATATATTCATTATATAAACTGTTGCCACTGAACAAAAGTGTAGATCCCATAGAACAAAAGTAAAGATCCCACGGAACATATATATTAGATGAGTATATATATATTTATATACCCCAAAATAATAGATGGGTATATACATATTTATATACCCCAAAATAATAGTGATCTTGTTTTATATACAAAAAAAGCCCAAAAAACCGAAAGTTAGTTTAACAAAACCCCCTAAGAGTGATAAATCTGTTCTACTGCCAAAAAACCCCCAAAAACCCAAAGTTAGTTTTACAAAAGGCCCTAAGAGTCATTACAATTGAGCTTTACATGGAATTACTGCTAAAAAAAACCGTTCATTAGTCCTCATCTATGATAGGAGTAGCCCATGCTTGTGCCGGACTCAAGATTTGATCCTTGATATTGTTGAATGGGCTTGTTAGAATCTCAATTGCGTCTTGGATCCTTAGCTTTCGAATCTTTTCCCCTTTGCATTATTGTTGGTAATAAATATATTAGTAATGATTTTTACAAAGTGAAGAAGTAATTTAAACATAAATGGTATTACTTACATTATCACGGTGTAGCCCAGGTGTCAAAGTTGTGCTCCCATTCGCCATTGTATTTCTCCATGTGCCTCATTACATAAACACCACACAACCGTGGTGTTCTCGTTGTTTCTCCAAGGCATCTCAACAAGTTTGACCTTCAAGTCATTTATCATTGGGGTAGCATTGATCCCTAGAGAGCGCAACAATTCATCAAAACCTTCTTTCTGTGCATCAAGAAGATATAAACATTAATAGACATTTTAAGGAACTCAAGAAACATTAATAAGTAAACCAGTGAACCAATAGTAATTATAATGATTTCTACAAGTAGTGTCAATAAGACATTACATAGGCAACCGAGTAAATAAGTAGGTAATTGCACTAAACATGCGAGGTAATTACAACGAACAATTAAAATAGTAGAGATTATTCAAAATTACAATAAACATTAATAGAGTAGACATTATACAATTTCCAATAAACATTAGTGATTAAATCGGTGAACAAGCAAATAATTAAAAACAATGCAATGATCGGCGAGCGTATATTCAATAAACAATAACAAGTAGTACGCTTAACGTGCATGTAAGTGAATACAAAGAGAATGATTTACTATTTGTTCAGGAAAATCGAGGTACTTGTCCTGCAATGTAATTCCTTCTGGCAATGACCTGTTGTCAATTATGTCCAACGAGTTTTTGATGAAGTTGAAGCAGAAAACGTAGAAATGACGAGCATGAGCGATGGGGAAGAAGACCTACGGGTGACACAAGAAGTAAAAAAACAAATCAACTCAAGTCAACTTAATATGAAATGGGTGCAATAAACAATAGATGTATGCCTCACCAATTTGAATTGAGTTATGTCTCGATATTTTTTGGCTCTTCATTGCATCCTTCACTCCCGAAATGAATCCATCCAGTCTTTTCTCTTTGGTCATATCACTTGTCATCGGGGTTTGTTGGGCAAGAGTACTAGGGAAGATGTGCGGGGTTAGTATAAAAGTACAAAGCTTTAGGAAAGCCAAGTATAATAAATACTTACATGGCAACTGGTGGGCAGAAAAAGACGAGTAGTGGAATCCGGCAGTCGGCCCTTGTTCCTATGGTTCAAAACCCAGGTCCATGCATCGATAATGCAATTGAATATGTCAGAATTCCCGCCCAACAGTAATGTGTCTTCTCTATAAATGAACTCTTCATCATCATCATAGAGCAACTCCCTATGCGTTTGGAAACATGCAAAGAAATTGATTAAGTATTCAAAGAATATGCAGTCATGAACATAACGTATAATACACTAGACAGTGAATTAACTGGGGTGAACATGTATGTAACGTAGGACATGAACATGATGATGAATTTTGACGTAATGAACATTAAGTATTATATATTAGACAATAAAATAAATGGGGTGAACATTATCACAAACTTACTTTTTATCAAGTGCAGGATTAAAAGCATAATCCGCCACGTAGGTGTAGTCCACCTTCGCCTTGCGTTTCTTCAACAGGTGTGAGTATTGCACCATGTATGGGGACCTACACACGTATGCAGGGCGCCTTTCCCTTTGTGGCCTTCCTTCTTTCTGAGGATGAGGGATTTCATGGGCCTTTCCCTTTGCGGCTTTGGTACTGAAAAGTATGAGAACAAGGATTGGGGAAAGTTTTTGTGAAAGACTTTTAATATTATATGAACAATTAATATAATGCAATAGACATAAAGTATGTTTCCAATAATCATCACATATATACCTTTCACTTTCAGGAGTTGTGAAGTTTAAGTCAGAATTTGCTCCAATGCTACGACTTCACATAGCAAGATAATGTGATGATCAGTTAACGAAAACAAAATATTTGGAGGACATTAAAAAAAATACAATTATCATGACATGTATACCTTTCAGGATGGGGAAGGGGTTGCTCAGCATTGTGAACTTGTGGGGGGCTAGTGAAAGGGAAAAAGATCAGTAATTAAGTGGAAGCATGCGCTGAACATTCGTATGTTTTGCAGTGAACATTATTATGGTTTGCAGTGAACATAAAAACAGTAAATAAAGACGATGAATGCAACAAACAAAAACGAATAATGCACTGAACATTAGTATTTTTTTCAGTCAAATGATAAATGTTTTTTAATCAAGTAAACATAAATGAATTATGCAACAAACAAAAGCGAATAATTGAGTGAACATTAATATGGTTTGCAGTGAATATTAGTAGACATAATCGAATAATGCATTATTTAAGTAGACATAATCAAATAATGCAAGAAACAAATACGAATAATGCACTGAACATTAGTATAGTTTGCAGTGAACATTAGTATTTTTTTTCAGTCAAATGTTCATGTAAACATAAATGAATTATGCAACAAACAAAAGCGAATAATAGAGTAAACATTAATATGGTTTGCAGTGAATATTAGTATGGTTTGCATTTAAATGGAAACTAAACATTATTTGAGTAGACATAATCGAATAATGCACTGAACATTAGTATGGTTTGCACTGAACATTAGTATGGTTTGCACTGAACATTAGTATGGTTTGCACTGAACATTAGTGTGTTGTGCACTGAACATTATTATGTTTTGTAATTAAGTAAAAAAAGAAGAATGCAAATAACAAAAACTAAAAATGCACTGAACATTAGTACAATTTGCACTAAACATTAGTATGGTTAGAAGTGAAATGGAAAATGATTTTTAATTAAGTGAAACAAAATCGAATAATGCAAGAAACAAATACAAATAATACACTAAACATTAGTATGGTTTGTGGTGAACATACCTATGAGGAGGTTCGTCAAATACGCCACCAAAATGTTCAGGCATGTCGTTGAAAAAACTGGTGTTAGGATATGACCAACATGGAAAATGACAAAAAAGTTAGAATGAACATTATGGAAAATGACAAAAACAGTGTAATGGGCAAGTCCTAGCAAACATAACACTCAGATAAGAGAACATAGTAACAACTCCAATGAACAGTCAGCAAAATAGAAAAAACAACCGCATCTCAACTGTTTAGTAAGTCATATACCTGTCATCAATAGGGAGCACAGGTTGCTCCTTGTTTTCGTCAACATTGCGGTTTGAACTGGGGAACAATAAATGATTATAGAATCAAATATAACTCATGTTTTAAAGCATATAATTGAAAAATTATTAAAAGGAGAAAATTGGTGGCTCATAGTCTAGAAAAATCCGGGCCTTAAGGCCAATTATACAATTTCCTAATGACTCGTTGGGAAAACAAAATCCGCGAGATAATATTAGAATTGGAGAACTGATCAATATTTTTACCGCTGGTGCTGATTGTTAGTGTAGAAATTAGCAAAGCCAGGGGGGATGATGCTATCAAAAAAATCATTCATCGATGGATCATCGAGAGAAGGTAACTTCTCCGCGGGCTTTGAGGTTCCCACACTCAAAGTGAGGTCCAGGTCAAAAGATGGACCATGACAACCCTCAGTTATGGGTACATTTTTGTTTGCTTCTTTGGGAGGGGGACTTAGTTGTTGTGGCTGAAGATGCTGGCCAACTGCCTCGTCGATCAACTCCCAGAATGAATCCTCGGCGAATAAATCAGCGTCCTGGCTCAATATAGACGGTGCGGCTGGTTGGGATGTATGGAGAAAGGGTGGCTGCAGCTGTTGTTGATGTGAACCAGAGTACTTGCGCCATATAAGCCCAAGTACATTTGGTGCAACATCATGCACATTGAGTGGTTGGGTGGGAGTAGGAGCCACATCAAGTAGAGTGGTCAACTCCACTAGATTATCTGCGATCTTTGCAGACACACTCTTGAACTTGGATCTCCAAGTCTATTGTACAATTAAAGATGATTAGTAGACATTATATATATGCATTAGGCATTAGATAATCAACTAAAGAGAATGACACAAAGGTTTAATCAACTAAAGAGACATTAGATTATCAAATGAACAATGTGTGATACACACTAAACATATTGAACACACCACAGACCAAGAAATAAACGCTCAACATTGCGTAAATTCAAATCAACATATATATAACCCCACTGAACATCAAATGATACACGCTGAACATAGGGAGAAACCCCAATGAACAATGTTTAATCATAAACTATAAAAAAAAACAATTAAGGTCTCATGCCTATCATTAGTAGTATTAGAGTGGACAATTATTTTGTTATGAAATTATACCTCAAGGTCAGAAATAGTTTGTTGTTGTTGTTGTTGTTGTTGTTGTTGTTGTTGTTGTTGTTGTTGTTGTTGTTGTTGTTGTTGTTCTAGTCCTTCTATGTGGATCCTGGGGAGAATGTTGCCTCTGCCAATGGCCCCGCTGCGCTCAAGGTCCAACCTTTTTGAAATCAGTCTTTTATCCCATACTTGAAGGAGAGGGCTTGAGCGAGGAGGCTTTAACAACTCCTTTTGGACCCGATCAAAGTAAAAAACCTTAAGAACAAACAATAAATCAAGTTTAAAACCAATAAAACAAAGAACAAATCAAGTTCAATGATCATAAGTAATTAATGCAAAAAGCATAACAAATACTGTTAATGAAATGCAGTGATCATAACAATGCCGCGACGAAGAACTACCATAATCACACTTAACAAGTAATAATTAGTATGGTTTGCATTTAAATGGAAACTAAACATTATTAAAGTAGATATAATCGAATAATGCATAAAACAAAAACGAATAATGCACTGAACATTGGTATAGTTTGCAGTGAACATAAATGAATTAGTATATTTTTTAAGTCAAATGTTAAAAGTTTTTTGATCAAGTAAACATAAATGAATTATGCAACAAACAAAAGCGAATAATAGAGTAAACATTAATATGGTTTGCAGTGAATATTAGTATGGTTTGTATTTAAATGGAAACTAAACATTATTTGAGTAGACATAATCGAATAATGCATTGAACATTAGTATGGTTTGCACTGAACATTAGTGTGTTGTGCACTGAACATTATTATGTTTTGTAATTAAGTAAAAAAAGGAAGAATGCAAAAAACAAAAACTGAAAATGCACTGAACATTAGTACAATTTGCACTAAACATTAGTATGGTTAGAAGTGAAATGGAAAATGATTTTTAGTTAAGTGAACAAAATGGAATAATGCAAGAAACAAAAACGAATAATGCACTAAACATTAGTATGGTTTGCGGTGAACAACTACCATAAGACATCCTATAATAAAAAGTATATAATTTCTTTAATAAACAACTAGGATCATCACACTGAACATTATTTGAGTAGACATAATCGAATAATGCACTGAACATTAGTATGGTTTGCACTGAACATTAGTGTGTTGTGCACTGAACATTATTATGTTTTGTAATTAAGTAAAAAAAGGAAGAATGCAAAAAACAAAAACTGAAAATGCACTGAACATTAGTACAATTTGCACTAAACATTAGTATGGTTAGAAGTGAAATGGAAAATGATTTTTAGTTAAGTGAACAAAATGGAATAATGCAAGAAACAAAAACGAATAATGCACTAAACATTAGTATGGTTTGCGGTGAACAACTACCATAAGACATCCTATAATAAAAAGTATATAATTTCTTTAATAAACAACTAGGATCATCACACTGAACAACATACGACATTAGAAATGACAGGGGACCATAAAATACTTACCATTAGAAATGGTAGGGGACCATAAAAGTAACGGCTTGTGTCGGTTTTCCAGTATAAGACTGATTGTAGGAAGGCATCAACAGTGTATTTGCACCCGGTTGTAGCCGATATTGGTATATCACCTCTCGGGCAAGAAAGGAATTGGATGAGAGGTTGAGTGTTGGAGGTAGACTTAATGCACGAGTTGACGACCAAGACCAAAAAACTCCTAATCCAATTGGGATTAACTTCATGAGCTGGGTCCATGAGATGGTCAGCAATGATCCTAAGAGATGGGACACCTCTCTCTAGCCCATGATATGCCCGCCAATCCTCCAACATGTCCCAGTATTCATCCCCGGGCTCAAAATCATCAATATCGGGACCTTGGAATGGCAAGCCATAAATGAGGTGGACATCAACTTCCTCCACTTTTATAGATTGGCCCCATTCAAGCAACAGGCTGCAGCTGCTTTCATCATACATGGCCACAATCTCGGCACATATGTACGGATCATTTTTGGGGAAGTTCATGTGGAGGAGCCCCCCGAAGCCAATGTCAATAATGGCTTGTCTCTTAGGTGGTTGGTTAGCTATCCCGACGAGGAACTTCGAAGTTGTTGCGCCTTTGCCCGGATTTTAATATATAAGTCTTCGTCGTCAGAGATCAACTGTACAGGGAGTGCAGATGGCTGTGGAGCACGTGGGGGTGGGATAGGGGGTGATGGTTGTGGCTGTGGAGCACGTGGCTCAGGTCTGGGTTCTTTCCTAGCCTTCTTTGGTATTTCCCTGAAAGGTGAGAACAATAAGCAGACTACAATGATCGCATGTATAAACATTACTATAATGTACAGTTAACATTTGTATGATTTGCAGTGAACAGTAGTATAATTTGCAATGAACAATAGTATAATTTGTAGTCGAAATGGTTATGATTTGTAGTGAACATTAGTATGGTTAGCATAATGCAACAAACAAAAACGAATAATGCACTGAATATTAGTATCGTTTGGAGTGAACATTAGTATGGTTAGCAGTAAAATGGGAAATAATTTTTAATTGAGTGAACAGAAAGAAGAATGCAATAATAAACAAACGAACAATACACTAAACATTAGTATGTTTCTCAGTGAACATTATCCGAAACTAATGTAAAAATACAGTAAACATTAGTATGTTTCTGATTGAAAAGTTTATAAACCCCATTAACTATAATGAACATAAGCTTACTTTGTTTCAAAGGGGCCCTGTCTTTTGTTGTTCACTTTCAGTTTACCCTTGTCAAGCACTCTGCTAGGGTTGCCAGCAGGATGTCTGCATCACCAAACCAATGATCAAATAGTCAGTTTGCATGGACATCTGGTTAAATGAATTGAATATAAGGTCAATGTATGTATTATACCTAGAAGTGGCGGGGGATTGTTGGAGGCTGGTTTGTGGTGCCTTCCCTTTATCAACATGTGCACTAAAAAACAGTTTACATACAATAATCAAAGATTTTGTAAAATGAACGATAAAATTAATGTGATGGCAATTACTATATTAGGATGAAGACACAACAAATGAGATAACCTTTTGGGATCAGGTTGTCGTTTTTCTTTGTCACCAACAGCACTGAAAACAAAAAAAATACTTTTCAATGAACATAAGAACCTTATACAATGAACATGCTTTTATATAGATCGAAAAAGGTGCTTTCATGAAGGGGATGGCAAGTGAAAAAAACCTTTTTCATTGAACATGCTTTTTGCAAATAAACATTATCACAAACACCCTAAAACAAACCCTAATTTGTAAATCCTCATGAAACTTAGTGAACAAAACCATAATCGAATAATGCAAGAAACAAAAACGAATAATGCAAGAAACAAAAGTATTTTTCACTGAACATTAGTATAGTTTGCAGTGAACATTAGTATTTTTCTCAGTAAAATGATAAATGTTTTATAATCAAGTTAACATAAATGAATTATGCAACAAACAAAAGCGAATAATGGAGTGAACATTAATATGGTTTGCACTGAATATTAGTATGGTTTGCATTTAAATGGAAACTAAACATTATTGAAGTAGATATAATCGAATAATGCATAAAACAAAAACGAATAATGCACTGAACATTAGTATAGTTTGCAGTGAACATAAATGAATTAGTATATTTTTTAAGTCAAATGTTAAAAGTTTTTTGATCAAGTAAACATAAATGAATTATGCAACAAACAAAAGCGAATAATAGAGTAAACATTAATATGGTTTGCAGTGAATATTAGTATGGTTTGTATTTAAATGGAAACTAAACATTATTTGAGTAGACATAATCGAATAATGCACTGAACATTAGTATGGTTTGCACTGAACATTAGTGTGTTGTGCACTGAACATTATTATGTTTTGTAATTAAGTAAAAAAAGGAAGAATGCAAAAAACAAAAACTGAAAATGCACTGAACATTAGTACAATTTGCACTAAACATTAGTATGGTTAGAAGTGAAATGGAAAATGATTTTTAGTTAAGTGAACAAAATCGAATAATGCAAGAAACAAAAAACGAATAATGCACTAAACATTAGTATGGTTTGCGGTGAACAACTACCATAAGACATCCTATAATAAAAAGTATATAATTTCTTTAATAAACAACTAGGATCATCACACTGAACAACATACGACATTAGAAATGACAGGGGACCATAAAACACTTACCATTAGAAATGGTAGGGGACCATAATTCTGATGAACATAATTTGAATGAACATGATTGGGATGAACGAAATGAACATATATATGGAAAAAATTATTCCTATTACAAAATTAGATTTCCAAAAACATCACTTTTTCTAAATAAACATTGATACAATTACAAATGATCAAATACCCTTTGTTCACTCATACAATAAACATCATCACAAACACACCAAACAAAACCCTAATTATAAATCCTCTTCAAAGTCAGGGAACAAAATCATAATTCTCATGAACATGATTGGAATGAACATATATGCAAAAATTATTCCTATTAAATAACTAGATTTCCAAAAACATCTTTTTCCAATTAAACATTCATACAATTACAAATAACAAATAGTCTTGTTCACTCATACAATAAACATCATCCCAAACACACCTAACAAAACCCTAATTCTAAATCCTCTTCACAGTCAGTGAACAAAACCATATTTGTCATAACCATTCTTGGCATAACACATACATGCCAATATTATTTCTAATCCAGGACTAGTTTTCTAAAAAAACATCTTTTATTCCGAATGAACATTGGTACAATTACAAAACACATTACCGTTTTTGGCCTTCTTGGATTGCTTTTTTCTTTGCATGAGATTTCTTCATGTAAGTTATCAATGGCGGTTCAGATGAAATTTCAGGCCTGTTTGAACAAAAAAATTATGGCTTTATGGTTTTACCCACTAATTATTAAATAAATTTTGTATTTTCCCAAAAATTATACTTACATATCTGTGGTTGATGAATTTATTCGACCATCACATCTGCTTTCTTCATTTTGTGGAACGCTATTTTTGGTTCAACATTAAAAATGAAAAAAACCTATTAATATTACGGAAAATAAAAATAAAAAATAATAATGCAGCGAAAAAATAAAAAACATGCAATGAAAAGATTTATAAAAAGAGAGAATTTTGAGAAAAAAAAAAAGCAACGTAAAATATAAACTGCAAACCGGAAATAAATTGCACCCAACAAAAAAAAACAATTTTGGAATTATAAAAGCTAGACATTTTTAAAAAAAATAATTACCCATTAAAAATCAGGAACAAATACAATTGCAACAAAATAATAAATTTGCAACGAAAAAAAAAAATTCACTGTAAAAAGAAAAAAAATGCAACGACATGATTTATAATTGCACCGAAAATAAAAAAATGCAAACCGAAAAATTAAACACTTACTGTCCGGCGTTCGCCATTTGAGGTGATGAGAGAGAAAGGTTGAAGAAAATAATGGTGGTAGGAGAGAGAAATGTAGAGAGAAGTGAGAGAGTTTTGGTGAGAGAGTTTGATGAGAGAGAAAAGGGTGAGAGATCAGTAAAAGGTTTGGAGTGTTTTTGGAATTCGTGCGGATTTCAAAAAGTTTCCCATGTGGTAATTTTTAACTGTTCAGTGAAATATTGCACATGTTCATTGGGTTGTTTTTTGGCACAACTTCTCCGCGTTTTGTTTGTTCTTTCCTGCGTTTTGGATGGTGCGCACCATCCTATTCCTACACTCGTGCGCACCATCGACGAACTCATGTTAAACGGACAGAGGGAGTTATAATAAGAATATTTATATACTTTTCCCTAAAAAAAGAATATCTATAATATTTTGGGCGAAAAACATAGGAAATAGAGTACTAAATAAAGTGAAGGAAAAGAGCGTTAAAGACAGCAAAATATAGGAAATAGAGTGAGCATTTGTTTTAGGAGAAAAAGAGTGAGGTTAAAGCCGGCACAATTTTAATTTTTCGATCAGAATCTCATCTGATAATAAGGTATTTTGAAACAAATTAGTAGAAAATCTACCTTCAAGTTATTAGTCATATATCATTATATCTTAAACATGAACTTTCTTTTTTTTTTTTTTTTTTTTGACAGGAAGAAAACGGATTTCATTCATAAGAGATAAATTAAACCAAGACTTACAATCAATTCCTGAAAAACCGAAAATTCCAACACAAGTATATAACACCTTAGAACTAGATACATCGCAGATTTGATTAAAAACAGCCTTAATAAAAAACTTCATCCGAAGCAATACAATCTGTGAGTTCGCTCTGATTCGGGCTTAAAATCCGCTGATGCATAGTCGTTTGGGTGAAAATACTTCTGTGGTCTTCTAGATTCTTACAGAGAATATAGATTGCTAGATCTTCCTTTTTCATCAGACGAACAAAAAACCAAATTAAACACCCTAAAATAAATATCATCTCAAGGATGGGATATACTTATTGGAAGCAATTAAAGGAGTTTTTGGGGCTTACCACCGGTACGAACACCAGTGGAAGCCCCTACAAAGATTCACAATTGAGGCCAAGAAGAAAAGAGATGAAAGAGAAAGAGAAAGAAGGGTAAAGAATGAAGGAAAAACCTTCAAAAGAAGAAAAACCTAGCGATAGAGGCTAGGAAAAAACCTTCCCAAGGAGAAACCCTAGAGAGAAAAAACCCTCCCAAGGAAAAACCCTAGAGGGAACCAGGAACAGACGGACCCTAAACAGGAACTTTCTTAACGGTCATGAAGATTAAAAAAATATCCACCTTAACATTTATAAAAAGGACATTAAACCCATCCTAGACACATTAGTTTCTCCGTATAAACATGAAAAGCTACTCCAACCATTACCATTTTCTAAGGTGATGGAGAATTGGAGATAGAGTATTGCAATAGCACTAAAATAACTATTAATTATCAAACAAAAAAAACTATTAAGTATACACCATGCTTCAACTATTTAATTTTTCTTACTATTTTTACTTAAAGTAGAATAAAAAAAAGACACTTCCCTTAAGGGTACGTTCTTGACCTAAACTTATCAAAACCAAACTTATATGAACCTATGAGCTCATTACTCTTTTTTTTACGGAGCCTATTTTATAACTCATTAAAACTTATTTAAAGTTATGAAACTTATACAAATTAATTCGAACTTATTTTTCTCGCGAAACTTTTGTTAAGTTAAAGACAACACAGTCTAGATAACACTCAATTAACCCATCTTTGTTGAAGTGAAGCTCAAAAATATCTTCCTCTTTTTACATATAGTATTCCTAGTTTCCTATCACACAACAAAATTAAAGAAAGTAAAAAGTACACTGCACTATTGGTAATTAAAATCCTTTCTAGAGAAATTAACGGCAAAATTAGACCTCCAATGGCTAAAATATCAACCCTAAGTCTCATATAAGACCGTCTTACACTCTTGCTATCGTGAAAAAGGCACTTATGGTACAAATGACCCCTTTTATACACAAGGTGACTCATTATTTAAAAGTAACCCCTTTAAAGTCCCGTTCTTTTGGACTGAGAAAATCTGAACTAAACTGAATGGAACTAAACTAAGAGAAACTAAAGTACAGAAAGAAACTGAATTGCAGAAAAAAAGTAAATTGAAAATAAATCCAAAAAAGCAAGGCCTAACTCATATCCTCTTAACTTACAAAGTGACCCTTTTAGGGAACAAAGTGATGTAAACATAACACTAATTTAATGGTAAGGTGGTCTTACACAAGACTTATCAAAACATTAAATATCAAAAAACAGAGAATGATAGTGATAACAATAAAGGGCATAATGATCAAATATTTTTTTGGAAGTTATCAACTTCACCAACATGGATATTTCTCTCGAGAACATTTACCTTACAACCAACCTGCAAGCATCGAGTCTCTGGATATTTCTCTCGAGAACATTTACCTTACTACATAAATAAAAATGATTCACGTTCCACATTCATTGAGAAAGCACTTGTGCCTGTGAAGACGGAAGCCGCAAGTTTGAGCCCCATCAATGCCGGCGGTACTCTACGAGATCGAGTCTCTCGTCCCTCAGTAGTGGAGACAGCTTAATGACTATAGTTCTTCGATGAAAATTGCCTTTATACACCACCTACTCCCTTATACTAAGATGCTCTACCCACTTTTACTGTCTGTGTAATACTTAACCTAGCCCAACAAACAGGATAAAGCGAGGATACATATAGACAAATTTTACAAGGGTTGACCTAGACATAATAAACAAGCATAAGTAACACAAATTTAATGTCTTCAACGATTATGTTGGTCTATGACCCTTCAAGGCTTCGAGAGCCTTCTTCGATAATATTTATTTTCAAGGCTTCGAGAACCTCCTTCGATTATTCCTATCATGTAATATAGGTATATTAAATACAGTTAGCTCTTATCTGTTATTCAGTCTGGTCATTCATTTAGCTCCATCCAACAATAGCAGATCAGCAAGACATGGTTTTAAGCAAACTGAAATCTCCCATACCATCTTTTGGTTTCCATATGATGTGATCCAGTTTAGCACAGAAGGACTTGTAGAACTGCACACCAAGAACACAAAAGGAGATCTTAGAACTTGATTAGGTCATGTAGTAAAAGAAATTAATTGAAACTTGCACTGATAAGAATGTTGCATATACCTCTTAGTAATCCACCCATTACAAATAAGTAAAAAATTTCTTGCTGAGTTGGATTCCACTATAAATCTTATGTCTATCTCTAGTGGATAGACTACTCGTTGGGTAAACAAAGTTGTTAAGCTACTAAAATCAACTACAAGCCTCACAGGCAACCCAACATCAAAGTAAAAACTTCACAGATCACTCCAAAGTCCTTAATCGAGATTTGATGGAATCCAAGTGGTCCAAAACTCCAAACATATGCAGCCTTACCTTCTAAATTCTAAACTAGAAAAGAGGATATCAAGAATGAACGACACATTATAGAACTAATGAGCAAGGAGTGCCATAGAAGAATTAGTTAAGCGTGTGAATAATTTTGGCATTAGAATCATAATTCCTCCGCCTAATTTGTCCAACAGCCAAGACAAACGCTAATTCTACCCCCAGCCTCGCGGTGTCACCTAAAAAGCGGTATGACAAAGCCAGTGAAATGGAGTTTTCATTCAGTCAATCCAACATCGGGATTTGGTCCCCTAAAATAAGTAAAGATATAATAATGGACTACATGATCCATTAAACTACATGTGCTTGCTTCTTCTTTACAGTGCATAATTGCATACATGATAAATCTAATCTCCCCCCCAAAAAAAAAAAAAAAAACCAACATGAGGAAAATCCTCTTTACAGGTAATGCTGATGTCATCCAAGCTTAGGATCTTGCCAATTCCAATAAAAGACTAAAAATACATAAATATTGTAGGGAAGGACAAAAACAATAGGGTGAAATCATGTAATCAAATAATAAATACTCTAGATGTGTCTCTTAAGTCTCAGGGTTCCGGAGTCCAAATTATTAGATTGAATCCAATTGCATGAATTAAAATGATAGACAACTAAAAAACATTCATCACACAATCGCTGTGATACATAATGGAAGATATAGTTCACGTACAGTTAAAGTGATCAAAAAATTGTTCATGTCCAGTGCATAATTGTCACCATATAATGAACTTATACATATATCTAGAACTTCCAAAACATGACACCCTTTCTTCCAGTGAGGCTCTTACCTAGGACGGGGAAAGGGGGAAGAAAGCCAACTATGCAGACAATTTTCTGCTCACATGGAACCATGAGCTCCATGCACCAAAAGAAACTAATTTCGAGTGGAAAGTCATAGTGAAAGACGCATAAATGATGCAAGCATACTTCAACAAAACTCATGCCGTTGCTTGGAAAAGGAAAGATAACCGCATAAGAATAGCATGATTGCACAAGATTGCATGGCAGAATGCAAACCAAATGGTGCTTGGAAACAAAACCTAGTTTGGAGGGGGGGTTTCAACTTATAGGTGAGGTGTTAGGAACACCAGTCACATTTTGAGTAGCAACTGCGGTGTCTAACCAAAAGTATACTGATATATGGGTGCAAAGGTTGGAAATAAAGACATGCTTAAACAGTAAACCAGCTGTGATCACTGAGATAGTTGCTAAATCCTGGTGGCGGATGCCTCCGGTCGCACAGAGATAGAGTGGTGGGCAGAAAAACTTTAGATTAGGCGGGAATCATACTCCCCCCCCTTCCTATGGCCATCCATTCAAACGATGTCAGTGTATACTCCAAAAAATAGCTTTTACATGTAGCATGATTGACACAGGTCGAAACAATGGAAGGAGGAAACACCCTGGTGAGTATGAAGGCTCCAAACATTGCACAAAGAAGTCATAGATGGCAAAACACCCCAACTAACGCAGAGGGTCAAAGGATCATATGATCCTTCATCATTAGTTGCAATAAAATGTAAACTCTATTTAGAAACCGATTCTCGAAATGATCATTATAGTCTATAGACCAGGTTTTCAATGCTTTCTAGGTATTTTCACTGATCGATCAGTCGATAAGCTTTCTGAAAGAGCTTAAATCCAATGAAGCAGAAGTCACACAAAAAGCAAAAGGCCAAGAGGTAGGTATTCTTTCCTGATTGCAAATATAGGTACCCAGAGCCCAAATGTGTATATGCACTAACTATGCCGTTATTGTGCAATTCTTGCTGTATGGATAAGGATGCAAGCAACCATCATACAGGAATGGATAAACAGCAGAAACAACTAGTAGGTGAGATAGCGCAATGGATTAATACGTTTAGTTCTGGAGGATCACAGTAAGCAACAGAATACATAGGAGTGGATCCAAGAAAGGATAAGATGACAGCATTACGAAAACTTTAGATGATTGAATATCACTTCGCATTGATGAAACAGGGTACTAATTTGCAATTACGATCAAGGGAAAGGGAAAGGACAATCCAAGAAAGACTTGTATAGATATACTGAATTAGTGATAGAAGGATAAAAGCATCTCCCTGCCATGGATAAGATGTTGCTGTGAGAACAAGCCTCAACATGCCAAATGACCCAATTAATGACTGACATGTGACATTGTGACCATATATCACGTAGGTTTTAAAGCAACACCATAACAAACTCAAACTTCTGCTCTGCCACATCCCTTCTATATTATGATATAATATAGGAATATAGGGTAAACAATAATATTGTAGGAGACATAGTGCTTGCTAACCTTGTGGTATTCAAGGGTGTCGCCAGCAGCTCTCCGAGTATCTACCATGAAAAGTGAGGGAGCAACTTCATAGATCTGTATAAGAACAAAGACACGTTTCAAATGCTCTTAGGAAATCAGGGCGCCTATCTCAGTGCCAATGTAGTATAGAAAGGAAGTATATTACCTCCACCACCACAGAAAACTGCCCTGCCTTGTTAGCAGATATTCCTTCAAGTCTCGTCTACAGCAACCAATATAGTAAAAAAGAAAGGACAGGATTGAATTAGTTTGAAAATTAATCAACAAAGCTCATCCACTCTATAAATTCAAGAAGAAAATTTGAAGTGTACTCTTTAATAGTAGAGGTACCTCCCAACACACACACACAGCCCAACCACCCAAAAGTAAGAAGGAAGGGAAATATCCCATGAAATTGAAGTGATAATCAATAGCATAAGCACACCAACCCAACAGAAGCTGAAGCAAGGCTCCCTCCATCAGAAACTCAACATAAACATTGTAGTAAGAGTACAAGCATGCTAAATAAAACAGCTGCTCCTACTTTGTACAGCATGAGTAAGCATGTTTCATTTATAAGCTTTAAGGTTATTCTCCATCCCCTGAGAGGAAGTGCTTAGATGCACTTATGAGCAGACATAATAACAGTAACATATGTACCTCAATACCATTTTCAAGAACTACATACAAGGGGAACGGAAAGGACAAGAAACTGGTATAAATCGAACTCAGACAAAGAAAACAATGTAATTCATGCACGAAGCTTCAAACCTCATGGGAAAAGAATAATAAAATCAAGACCCACCTTGTAAGCTCTTGTATGAACCTTGAGACCCATTGACTCAGCAACAGTTTCAATTGTCGAAATAATATTCTTTGGAGTTTCTCGCGAAACAAAACGAGTCTGCCTCTTCACATAATCCTACAAGAAACAAGAGTAATTGTCCATTATGAAACAAGAAAACTAAATACCAAATGTACACTGGCACTAAGTATTTACCATAACATGATATCAACCACAGCAAATAATAGTAATCCTACATGCAGAAAGACGGTAATCGAGAGAATAGATCCAAGACACCCATTGAGCTACATTGCAACCATCTGTATTTATTCTTTCCTAAGACTACTACAAATAATATATTTTGTTTCTTTATAAAAGGTTATACCTGCCGCCTATCAAATAAGGCTGAGAGATTCAGACCTTGAGACAAGGTAATCATCTCAAAAGCATTCATAATCAGGGGGCCCTTGTTCAGGTGGCTAGACTGCTCAGTTACGAAATGATCCTGCAGAAGAATCCCCAAGAAACATGTTGTAAATTTCAAAATCAGGAAAACCCCAAAAGCAACAACAAGCTCAATTACCGACAATTGTAAAGCAGCAACAAGCATTCTATTTTTTTAATTAAAAAAAAAAGCATCGGGAACACAAGGACACCGCAAGGAAGATAAGACTAGTGCTATGTAAAAGAAAAAAAAGGCAAATAAAAAATCAAGAGAAACAATCTGACCTCAATGTCATCAAAAGCAGCACGAATATCATCTAAGTTTACATCTTCTTCCACACCTTGACGAACAGGAATGTAATTCACCGGGAACCAAGGGTCGTTTTTAATTCCTTCAACTTTTATACGCTGTATCATCAAACGAACAAATAAAACATGAGGAAGTGAAACCAGGACAATATCATTCCCATTTACTTCCTTCTATTGTAAATTGTAATACGCTGTGTCATCTCCTTTCTCAAGATATTAGCATGCTAGGGTCTGGGGGCTGAATTAGCAGCTGGTGGTGTTTCTGGAATTCAAAGTGTCTCCTTCAGACTTCGCTTCAGATCCATAAATTAATCACAATTTATTTTGGAGTCTAAATCTCAGGCCCAACATTTTTCTTGCCCTCCCAATAATCATAGTAACAAAGAAAAACAGAGTACAGCTGTATTATAGCTTCTCTGAATTGCTGAACACAAATTATAAGTATTTGAAACCAAGATACTTTGTCTTGGAAACTAGAGAAGAAAGAAATAGATAACTTTCTATGTTTTTGCTTCCTGGACAATGGTGTATACTTACAGTTTTGGGATTAGGGTCAAGCATTCTCTCAATCAGTGATTTTGCACCTGGTGAGAACCAAAATGGACAAGAAAATGAGGCAGCATTTATCTGCAGGTGCACCCAGAGAAACAGTTAGATATCTTGACTGAATGAGTAGACAAAAGACTCCTACTCTGCTAATGTATACAACAATCACTCATATAATCTGGAACTCTGGTATCATAAATTCGCAACGCCAGACAAACGCAGCTCCTTAAAGGACCATGTCACCCACACCATACTTCTACCCTTGATACACATGTTGAATCAAATAGGTAACCTCATATAGTAGAAATACCAACTAAATACAAACATAAGTAACAAGGAAAATATCAGACACGAGGTTCCAGGACAAGAAAGAATACAATTCAATGCACCAACTCCATCAAGTTTAATATGACCTTCTTGTACAAGGAGGGAAGGTTTGTGTCTTCAAAAGGGAGATATCCAGCTAACAGAACATAAAGGATGACTCCACACGACCAGATATCTGCAGCAGCACCATCATATCCTTGGCCATTCAGAACCTGGATCCAAAAAGCAAACAAGTCAGGGTAAAACAAAGACAAAAGAATCATCAATTTACTTCTCTTTCCGTGTTGCAAGCAAATACTGGGAAGTGTCACTGGCACTCTACAAATAAATACTTCAAGATCTTTAGTTAATAGTTCCCTGAGATACACACACTAAGGTAGTGAAGCAAAAGCAGCATCAAGATCTATACTTAC
The DNA here is from genome assembly GCA_947648045.1 of Beta corolliflora. Taxonomy (NCBI): domain Eukaryota; kingdom Viridiplantae; phylum Streptophyta; class Magnoliopsida; order Caryophyllales; family Amaranthaceae; genus Beta; species Beta corolliflora. The sequence continues at coordinate 3,673,877 of CANSZD010003019.1, forward strand.
TTTATCTTTAGTCACCGGTAGATATATTCTGCACACATATTCAACTACCATCTTAACAATTGACAGCACTCAACGGTCTTCAAAGTCTCAAGGAAGTTATAAAGATATTTTAAAAGTATTTTTTCATAAAAATCCAGGCCCTTTAAGCCATACAAAATAGAGCAATGATTTATTTTATTCTAAATCTCAAATCTAGCACTATCCCAGTTAGAATTGCTCGCAATAGCTAAATAATATTGGACTTCACTATCACGAAAAGTAATAAAATGGAATTACTTAGAGATTCAAGATTTTATTGGAAGAGTGTTCCGTAAGCTTTCTCCTAAATTTGGGATGATTCTCAATGAGATCCAATTTTTGGAACACCCAAGAAAAATGATAAGCTGTTCACCGCCCACTCCCATCCACCCCACCCCCTCTGAGAAAACTTCTCTTTGAATGCAAGCTCTCTTGTTAAATTTGATTCCCCAAATGGCCCGTTTTGTAGGCGATACGAAATAGTGGTAATGGAAATGAAATCATATATAATTCGTATGGAGAACTCTCTACTCATTAACATGGCAATGGAATCTCATTCCCAAACATGTGATTTTGTTGACGATTTCCCATTCTCATTCAATACCACATCTAAAATGATAATGAATAGTCATGTAAGTTATGAAGAAAAACACAATTTTGGTGATAGATTTTCATTACTATGGACATTAACATGAGACTTTTTCCTACAAAACTACACTACAATTCTTTAGCACTACCATTTATAACCACCTACCAAACTGACCGAGAGTCCTCAACCCCATCTAGGACCAACCTAAAAGTTCCTACACGGCTAGCCCCAACCAGAGAGATGTATAATAACTATTCACATGAAAGTAATACGGAAACATAATCTATATAATAACAGAAAGAACAAAAGGCCACTAATCCTACAGAAAAAGAAAAAGAAAAAAAAACTCATATCACCTTAAGACTCATACAGGGAAAAAAAAGAAAGAAGAAGAACACAGCTAACATATCTAATTTGCCTAACTAGCTGACTTTACTTTGTATGCCAATAACGCAACCCAAACAATCTTACCAACTGTAGTCAAATCTAGTTGCTTCTGAGATTTATTGTGCATGCTAATCCCACAAATATGACAATTCATATATTGATATAATAACCAACCAATGTCCCCCTAAAGCTACCTGCAAACCATAAAACTATCCAGACCCAAAAATAATACAGTCCTAGAAAATTGGGAACAGGCCTCATGCTCCCACATCAAATAGTCCAAACATAATGGTACCTTTGCTTTATATTTATAATAATGATTGATATCCAGAAGATGGGTTACTTATTCTATCCCGCTAAATGCTTACAGAAGTCTCTTCTGTGATACCTAATTTTTAAATCAACAACATACACACATCAAATAAGGTTAGAGAGAGCTTGATGTTTGCAGGAGAATATACAATCATCATGATGGCAGCACAAACATTACCTCAGGTGCAACATAGTTCGGAGTGCCACATGTGGTGTGAAGAAGATCAACTCCCTGGTATACACATGTCATAAGATATATACTAAGCACCCGGGTATCAAAAACAATAAAAACTCAATGCTTTAAGAAAAGAAAAGAAACTTGATTGTGCTTACTTGTTGTGGTAAGGCACTGAGCCCAAAATCAGAAACCTTTAAATTATCACGTGCATCAAGGAGAAGGTTTTCTGGCTAATTTTGCAGAATATAAAAAGACGAATCAAAACATGCAGTCATGATGTTTTTAAAACATATATAAAAAAAGATATCACCGAATTTCTTGAGGGGGCATAAAGACAAAGTTTTATAGAAGACATCAATGAACTGAAGCAATAACATGTATCTACCTTTAAATCTCGGTGGTAAACCCCCTTCTTGTGACAATGAGAGATTGCATCAATAAGTTGTTGTAAATATTTTCTGGACTCCATTTCAGACAACTTGCCTTTGTGAACCTATACACTTAAAGAAAGGGAAATAGTAAATAATCACAAATTGATCAGTCAGAAACAAAATACAATGATGAAAGTACTATGATGTGAACCACACAATCAGGTGAAGTCACTACGGTTCTACTGATCTTCACTTATATGTCATCCATATAAATCGAAAAAGTTCATCTTCCAACAATGAAAGAGCCTTACAATTTTATCAAATAGCTCTCCACCTGGCACAAACTCCAAAATTATGTATATCCTGGTCCGGCTGGCTAAGACCTTCGAATGTGGAAACATCAGTAAGTGCATGAACAACAAGTTCTCATAAAAATTCCTAAGATCCAAAAATTAAGCCAAATGAACATGTACCTCATGTAGTCTGACAATGAAAGGATGTCGAACAATCTTCATAATGGATATCTCACGTTTAATCTGAAAATGTATAAACATATTTGAATTTAGAGTTTTAAGGCATCAATGATATCTAATGCTAAAGTTCACAACCCATATATCTTAATAGGGCCTTCTAAGAGAGGAAATGTGTTTCTCCACTCTCAGTAAGGCTCCGTTTGGTCAGGTGTAGAACATTTTCAGTGTAAAATGATTTTCATGGAAAACAATTTACAATAGAAAACACAATTCCAAAACTAGTTTTCCGTTGTTTGGTTCTATGTAAGAAAAATGATGAAACGAAAGCAAAATAAAAGGGAAAATAAGGAGGTAGTGAGAGGAGTTTGCAAGAGAGAAAAGGAAAAGGAAGGAAAACATTATTTCCTTCATTTTGAAGGGAAAATAGTTTTCCTTCATTGGGAGAGCAATTTTACTCCTAGGGAAAATGATTTTACACTCCTTTGCAAACCAAACAATGTAAAATTGAAAATAGATGAAAGCAGTTTTCTAGGAAAATGTTTTACGCCCTACCAATTGGAGCCTAAGTTAGATATTAGAAAGCCATTTTACACATTAATAAAAGAGTGGCAATTGAGGGGGCAGCACCTACTTTATTACCGCAAGTAACAAGCCGTACTTTATTACCGCAAGTGACAAGCCGTACTCAAACCAAACCGAACGGGTCCAATAAACAAGCAAAAATCTAAAGTACAATCAATGGTGCTCCTACTAGTCTCGTAGTCTACACTCTACAAAAGTAGCCCTGTACAGGAAATAAAGAAAAACCTTCACTCAAGTCCTTCCCAAAGTTTCCTAGACACCTTGATATAAATTTGATTTCAGGCGCATCCTTTGCGAACATTGACCATATTAGAATGCAACACTACTATAATCCAAAATCCCCACACACACACACACCCCTCCCCACCCCCTAAGTATTGATAACCCCGGTAGGCCAGCAGCATGTGTGGATATCAATTAGCGATTATCAAGTGAAACTGCCATCTAAGTTAGCGTTTTCAATCTGAAACCCCTTTATAACAGCATGAAATTGCTAAGGCCTCACAAGTTCCGCCCATAATTTACACGTACTCTAGAAGGCCCAAGTTCAAGGGTAAAAGGGGCAGCAGTCATGATGTAACAGATGGCAGCACTTGAGTGACTCAAGGATAGATTCTCTTGGGCAGAAATTTTCTGTCATGCTGGCAGAAGGTTGTTATTTGGTTGTTATAGAGAGAGAAGGCTGTAAGTGAGTGGAGAGTTGTGTATAAATAGAAGGATCTCTACCAATGTAAAGGCATCCAGAAAATGAATAGAAACTGAGGCCTGATTGTGGAGAGACCTTACCTCTCGAATTGTAGGGAATTGTTATAGTGAGATTGCTGTGTTCTGACTCTATACAATTATCTATCCCTTGGTTCCCTGACTTGTTTACTTGTTTGCCATTGCTTAGCCTCGCTGGATCTCTGGTCCTAGCAACTTGGTATCAGAGCGGTCGCATTCTGGAGTAGGTGATGATGGTAGGAACCACCCACACACAGCGTATAGAGCAGCTGGAGCAAGGCTTGGTGGAGTTGCGAGCTACTCTCACTGAGAAGTAGCTAAGGCCACCCAAATCGCTGACAGTTTGGAGAAAACCACCAAGAAGATCGGAGAGGACATGGCGAAACTCGCCGAGAAAGTGGATGGAAAAGGAGGATCCAGGAGGGATCCTTCTGATCGAGGTTCGCCGGAGGTGAGAAGAGGCTTTGTTAGGGGAAGAAACAGAGAAAGGGAGTTCGAAGAGGAAGAACCCAGGCGAGGACACCGGAATTACGAGGAGTATGATGGGTTTGACGGGGGAGAGGGTGAAGGGTATGAAGGAGGTTTTCGTGGAGGAGGGCATTGGAAGGCGAAGAAGTTGGACTTAAATCCCGACGGCTGGATTCTACGGGCGGAGCGGTATTTTGGGTTCTATCGGCTCAACGCGGAGGAGCAGATGGAGGCCGCCGTGGTGGCACTTGATGGGGAAGCGTTACTGTGGTTTCAGTGGGAACATCGACGCCGGCCGATTCTCCGGTGGTCGGAGATGAAATCGATGTTGCTCCGCCAGTTTAGGGACACCACTTTGGGATCTCTCCAGGAGCAGTGGATGAACCACCACCAGGAAGGAAGTGTGAAAGAATATAAAAACCGGTTCATAGAGCTGATGGCTCCTTTGGATAATATCCCTGAGAATAAAAATGAGATGCGGGTTATTGGGCCTAGGACCCTTGACCATGCCATGGAGTTGGCAGCCCAGATTGAGGAGAAGCTGAATAAAAAGCCCAGTAGGAGATGGGAGTCCAAGAGCAGCTACAACTACAACCAAAACACCCAAATCAGTCCAACCTACCCACATTCAAATTTCAAACCGAGCCCAAACACAAACCTACCTCCCATATAAATCTACCCAACCAGCCCAGTCCGTTTTCTCCTCACCATCCATTGTTTCCCCAACCCAGCCCAAAACACATATACCCATAGCTAAACCATATGGAGAAGTCAGGAGGCTCAGTGAAAAAGAGCTCCAGCACAAAAGAGAGAGAGGATTGTGTTTTAGATGTGATGACAAATGGTCAGTGGGGCACAGGTGTAAAAAGAAAGAGTTAAGTGTCCTTTTGAGCTATGATGATGAAGAGGAAGTAGAGTATGGAGATCTGGAAAATTTGTCTCACATGGTGACACCCGACACCACCCTACCCGAAACTCCTATCAGCCCGGAGATCTCTCTAAACTCTGTCATGGGTTTCTCCAACCCGAAAACCCTTAAGATAAGTGGCACCATTTATGGCGAGGCAGTGGTGGTAATGGTAGATCCAGGAGCTACCCATAATTTCGTGTCGGTTCATACGGTGGAGCGGTTCGGAATTCCCGTTTCCCATGCCAAGTCTTTCAAGGTTTCTTTGGGCACGGGTCAAGAAGTGCGTGGTTCTGGGGAATGTTTGGATGTACCGTTAATGGTGCAGGGAGTGATGATAATAGAAGATTTTTTACCTCTTCCACTTGGCAACTCGGATTTAATATTGGGCATTCAATGGCTTGAGAAATTGGGCACTATGGTGACAAATTGGAAAACCCAGACCATCCAATTTACAGTAGGAAAGGATACCATTACCTTGGTGGGGGAACCGTCGTTGAGTAGGGCCGGGATTTCTCTTAAAAGTTTGATACGTACTCTGAAGAAAAATGGAGGTGGTTTTATGGTGGAATGCAACCATATGGGAACGACAGTAGCTGGTTTGCTGGAAACAGAGGAGGCACCGGGGTGTTTACAGCCTATTTTGAGTTCATTCGAGCAGGTATTTAATTTACCCCCTGGTCTCCCTCCTAGTAGGGGCCCTGATCATGCTATTAACTTGAAGTATGGAGTGGATCCTGTTAGTGTACGCCCCTATAGATATCCCCAATCCCAGAAAGATGAAATTGAGTCCCTCATCCATGACATGTTAGAAGCAGGTATAATTCAACCTTCTGGTAGTGCTTTTTCAAGTCCGGTCTTGTTGGTAAAAAAGAAGGATGGATCTTGGAGATTTTGTGTCGATTATAGGGCCTTGAATAATGTGACTGTACCTGACAAATATCCTATTCCTGTGATTGATGAGTTGTTGGATGAATTGAATGGCTCTACTGTTTTTTCTAAACTCGATTTAAAATCGGGTTACCATCAAATTTTGATGAAAAAGGAAGATGTTCAAAAGACGGCTTTTCGTACCCATGAGGGTCACTATGAGTTTTTGGTGATGCCGTTTGGGCTCACCAATGCTCCGACAACGTTTCAAGCTCTTATGAACGATGTCTTTAAGCCATATTTGAGGAAGTTTGTGTTGGTTTTTTTTTATGATATCCTTGTCTATAGTCGGAGCATGGCACAACATGAGGATCACCTCAAAACGGTGTTGGGAGTATTGGCCGCAAATCAGTTGTATGCTAACAAAAAGAAGTACGAATTTGGTATGAGGGAAGTGGCTTATCTTGGTCACATAATTTCGAAAAAGGGGTGGCTATGGACGGCTCTAAAGTTTCAATTATGCTCGAGTGGCCCTTACCACGGAATTTAAGGGACCTCCGAGGCTTCTTAGGCTTGACGGGATATTATCGTCGGTTTGTCAAAGGATATGCCTCAATCGCCTTTCCCCTCACACAAAGAACTCAAGAAGGATGCATTTCGGTGGATGGATGAGGCTACGGTAGCCTTCGGTTTACTCAAAGAGGCACTCACCACCGCGCCGATTTTGGCCATGCCTAATTTTGATCTGCCATTTGTGATTGAGGCTGATGCCTCAGGCTATGGTCTTGGGGCTGTGATGATGCAGCAAGGGCATCCAATCGCCTACTTTAGCACGACTCTGGGGGTGAGGGCGCGAGCAAAGTCTATATATGAAAAGGAACTTATGGCAGTGGTTCTTTCTGTGTTGAAGTGGCGGCATTACTTACTTGGGAGACACTTTGTAATCCATTCTGACCAACAAAACCTCAAACACTTACTTAGCCAACGAGAGGTGGGACCGGAGTACCAGAAATGGGTAGGTAAATTGTTTGGCTATGACTTTGAGATAAAATATAAACCTGGAGCTAGCAATAAAGTTGCAGATGGCCTTTCACGAAGAGGTGGACCAGGGGTGGAGTGTAACGCTTTGATTTCCTCCCACCTTCCCCCCTGGTCAGAGATGTTGGAAACAATTAAACAAGATCCTGATATACAGAAGATGACGGCTGCTGTCCAGGCTGGTCACTCTCCCCTACCAGGTCTTTCGGTGGAGCATGGGGTGCTCAAATACAAAGGTCGTCTGGTGGTGCCTAGGAAAGCTGCTCTCAATTCAGTGCTCATACAAGAATATCATGCGACTCTTATGGGAGAGCATTCAGGGATTTATAAAACCTATCAACGTCTCGCAGCTGAATGGTTTTGGCGTGGTATGAAGCAAGATGTCACCACTTTCATTCAAGGGTGCGCCATTTGCCAACAAAACAAAACTTCCTCTCTTGCACCCGCCAGGTTATTACTGACCCTTACCAATCCCTAACCTCATATGGGAAGATGTGTCTATGGACTCTGTGGAGGGTCTTCCAAAATCGGGAGGGTGGAATTCGATTCTAGTGGTGGTGGATAGATTGTCAAAATATGGCCATTTCATTGGCCTTCGCCATCCCTTCTCCGCAGCTTCGGTGGCCCAAGTCTTCATCAAAGAAGTAGTGAAGCTTCATGGATTTCCCGCTACTATTGTCTCGGATAGAGACAAAATTTTCATGAGTCTCTTTTGGAAAGAGTTGTTCAAACTCCAGGGGACTTTGTTGCATAGGAGTACTGCGTACCATCCACAATCCGATGGTCAGACGAAAGTTGTGAACAAGTCTGTAGAAGCATATCTGCGTTGCTTTATTCAGGGGAAGCCTAACACATGGGCGACTTGGCTATGCTGGGCCGGGCCGAGTATTGGTACAATACCTCCAAACATGCCTCAACTAACTTCACCCCATTCGAAGTCGTATATGGCAGACCACCCCCTCCTTTGTACAGGTATGAAAGAACTAGTACTGCTGTGGCATCCTTGGAAGACCAACTCCTACTTCGAGATGCTATCTTAGATGAACTTAAGCTGCATTTGGTGACTGCCCAGAACAACATGAGGGTCCAGGAGAACCAGCACAGGAGATCGGTGCAATTTGAGGTGGGAGACATGGTCCATACAACCATACAAACAAAAATCCCTCGCAAGGCGTTCAAATGAGAAGCTCGCCCCTCGATATTTTGGCCCATTTCCGATACTCAAAAGGATTGGCACTGTCGCGTATGAGCTTGAACTGCCCCCTCAGAGCAAAATTCATCCGGTTTTTCATATCTCTCAGTTGAAGAAGGCAGTTGGGACAGCTCCGGTGTCACCTGTGTTACCTCCACACTTGACAGCTGACTTAGTGCTTCCCCCTTCTCCTGCACAGGTGCTTGGCATTCGTCCTAACCATATGAACCCTGCGGGTCCTGCTGAAATTCTGGTCCAGTGGCATGATATGACAGCTGAAGAAGCCACGTGGGAGGATGTGCAGTCTTTCCATGAACGTTTCCCTGCCTTCCACCTTGAGGACAAGGTGCTCAATTGGGCCGGGGGTGTTGCTAAGGCCTCACAAGTTCCGCCCATAATTTACACGTACTCTAGAAGGCCCAAGTTCAAGGGTAAAAGGGGCAGCAGTCATGATGTAACAGATGGCAGCACTTGAGTGACTCAAGGATAGATTCTCTTGGGCAGATATTTTCTGTCATGCTGGCAGAAGGTTGTTATTTGGTTGTTATAGAGAGAAGGCTGTAAGTGAGTGGAGAGTTGTGTATAAATAGAAGGATCTCTATCAATGTAAAGGCATCCAGAAAATGAATAGAAACTGAGGCCTGATTGTGGAGAGACCTTACCTCTCGAATTGTAGGGAATTGTTATAGTGAGATTGCTGTGTTCTGACTATATACAATTATCTATCCCTTGGTTCCCTGACTTGTTTACTTGTTTGCCATTGCTTAGCCTCGCTGGATCTCTGGTCCTAGCAGGAATTTCCCCAATCCGCAAAAAAAGATTATCGAGCAATAACTTTTGACTCCTTTCGATCTATAATAAGTATCACTTTTTAGTTGGTTTTCAAATCCAAAATAAGTGTCGAATTACGTTTTCAATACATGAAGTTGATTAGTTGTCCTAGTCTAACCTCATTTCTACCTCCCATATACCATACCCTATCACTATATTCATCCATCTATTGCAGGTACATAGATACACCTTAAACTATCCCATTAAGCTAAACTAACTGTTAATAAAAACAAGATGATCACTAGTACAAATTTCATACAAATAAGAAACTGCAAGAGTACAAATTTGCAGTTAGAAATTCAACAGCCAAAATTGATAATACAAAGAATTAATCAACAAATGTGTTGAAGATAAAATTATACCTGATCAACCATCCTGTGCTTAAGAATGGTACTTTTAGCCAAAACTTTCACTGCCACACTTTCTCCAGTTTCTGTGTTAATGGCGAATTTAACCTTAGCAAAGGTTCCTTCTCCAACCGTCTTTCCTAATTCGTACTTCCCCACTCTTCTCGTCGTCGACATTTTCTCTCTCCTCTCTCACCTCTCACCTCACAACCATCACAAAATACGAAAAAAAAAGAAAAATTAAGGTTTGAATTCGAGAAAATCAACGAAATTTCATGTGATCAGAACCTTAGATTTTCAAAAACGTCGAAATTTCCGTCGATAATTTCCACAATTGACGAAAAACAAGAAATTGAGGGAAAATTCAACAAACTGGCGAATTGAAAAGGAGGAAAGGATAATTCTATTGAGGAATTCGTCGGGAAAAATTAAAGCGAAGAGAGAGAAATTAGGGTTCTTGTTTCTGTCGAGAAATTGAGGGTTGTAATGTGTTGTGAGGTGTGATGTGGGCCCCAAGAAGGTACGCCTGAGCTCCGTTGTCCGTACACCTGAATCCTGCAAAATAACGTTAGCCTACCCCGGGGGTGGTCCCGGGATCGCCCCTCCGACGCTCAAGTCAGTTGAGATGATTGAGGTAGAGAGAGAAAGTGATCAATGTAGAGAGAGATGCTCTGGGTTTGGTAGCTTAGAATTGCTTACCCTTTGATTGGTGAGACAACCACTATTTATAGAGGATGGGACCTCCAATAAATGAGGGTATTTTAGTCAGCTCCAGCTGGTGGAGGATTGCCTTCCCTAGAAGTAGGGGTATTTTAGTAACTTCGCCATAGGTGGGCTGGTCCGAGAAATGGGCCCAAACAATTAGCCCCACGCCAAGTAATCGGAGTGAAAATCGCCATTTTTAGTGCGGTTGATTGGCGGAATGAAGTGTTCGCATTTTTGCCGATGTTGAGTGGGACCCAGATTCATGCCGGATCGTGGTGGAGAAAATCTTCTGCCGCTAGGATTAACCAAGCACGGACTTTTTCAAGGTATAGGTTGTCGGGCTCTTGCTTCCTTCCTGAGGACAGGCCGAGGGGGTAGGTGCGCCGAGCGCCGTACTTCGAGGCTTGGCCGAGCGACTCCCGCTTCCTTCCCAAATGCAGGCCGAGCGCGGAATCTGTCGAGCCGTGCGCCGAGCGCCAATGTGCCGAGCCGGGTGAGCCGCGCCGAGCGAGGATGGCCGCACCGAGCGCAACCCGTGCCGAGCGAGCGGGGTATTGGCCGACCGGCCGAGCGGGGTCTTGGGCCGAGTGACTCCCCCGGCCGAGCGGGTGCCCCGCCGAGCGACTCCCCGGCCGACCGGGTTCCCCCGGCCGAGCGACTCCCCGGCCGAGTGACTCCCCCGGCCGAGCCGGTGCCCCGGCCGAGCGACTCCCCGGCCGACCGGGTTCCCCGGCCGAGTGACTCCCCCTAGCCGAGTGACTCCCCCGGTCGACCGGGTTCCCCGGCCGAGCGACTCCCCGGCCGAGTGACTCCCCTGGCCGACTGGGTTCCCCGGCCGAGCGACTCCCCTGGCCGAGTGACTCCCCCGGTCGACCGGGTGCCCTGGCCGAGCGACTCCCCTGGCCGACTGGGTTCCCTGGCCGAGCGACTTTCCTGGCCGAGCGGGTGCCTTGGCCGAGCGACTCTCCTGGCCGACCGGTGCCGTGGCCGAGCGACTCTCCTGGCCGAGTGACTCGCCCGGCCGACCGGTGCCCCGGCCGAGCGAGTGCCTTGGCCGAGTAAGTATCGATGAAGTACTCCCCTTGGCCGAGCGGGTGCCTTGGCCGAGCGACTCTCCTGGCCGACCGGTGCCGTGGCCGAGCGACTCTCCTGGCCGAGTGACTCGCCTGGCCGACCGAGTGCCCTGGCCGAGCGAGTGCCTTGGCCGAGCGACTCTCCTGGCCGACTGACTCGCCTGGCCGACCGGGTGCCCTGGCCGACCGAGTGCCATGGCCGAGTAAGTATCGATGAAGTACTCCCCTTGGCCGAGTGGGTGCCTTGGCCGAGCGACTCTCCTAGCCGAGTGACTCGCCTGGCCGACCGGGTGTCCTGGCCGACCGAGTGCCATGGCCGAGTAAGTATCGATGAAGTACTCCCCTTTGCCGAGCGGGTGACAATGAAGCACTTAGCTTGAGTTTGGCTAAGTATGAGAGCGAGTCGTCAAAGGAGAGGGGGTCTCCTAGTGCCCGAGTGGGTCGGACGCCACTCGGATGAGGGGCTAATGAGCCCCATGCTGACCGAGCGGGTGCTGATGACGTACTTAGCTTGAATTTGGCTAAGTATGAGGAGCGACTCGGTGAAGAGGATGGGATCTCCTACTGGCCGAGTGGGTCGGACGCCACTCGGATGAGAAGCTAATGAGCCCCATGCTGACCGAGGGGGTGCCACTGAGGTACTTAGCTTGAATTTGGCTAAGTATGAGGAGCGACTCGGTGAAGAAGAGGGGATCTCCTACTGGCCGATGTTGAGTCGGGCGCCACTCGGATGAGGGGCTAATAACCCCCATGCTGACCGAGTGGGTGCCGATGACGTACTTAGCTTGAATTTGGCTAAGTATGAGGAGCGACTCGGTGAAGAGGATGGGATCTCCTACTGGCCGAGTGGGTCGGACGCCACTCGGATGAGAAGCTAATGAGTCCCATGCTGACCGAGGGGGTGCCATGAGTACTTAGCCATACTTGACTAAGTGTAAAGTGGCTCGGTAGAGGAGTACGTGGACTCCATGCTGACCGAGTGGGTCGGACGCCGCTCGGATGAGAAGCTAATGAGTCCCATGCTGACCGAGGGGGTGCCATGAGCACTTAGTCTTACTTGACCAAGTGTAAAGCGGCTCGGTAGAGGAGTACGTGGACTCCATGCTGACCGAGGGAGTGGGACGCCGCTCGGATGAGGACTGATGAGCCCATGTCGTCCGAGTGGGTGCCATGACTACTTAGCCATACTTGACTAAGTGTAAAGTGGCTCGGTAGAGGAGTACGTGGACTCCATGCTGACCGAGGGAGTGGGACGCCGCTCGGATGAGGACTGATGAGCCCATGCTGTCCGAGTGGGTGCCATGACTACTTAGCCATACTTGACTAAGTGTAAAGTGGCTCGGTAAGAGGAGCACGTGGACTCCATGCCGACCGAGGGAGTAGGGACGCCGCTCGTATGAGGACCGATGAGCCCATGTCGTCCGAGTGGGTGCCATGACTACTTAGCCATACTTGACTAAGTGTAAAGTGGCTCTCGGTAGAGGAGTACGTGGACTCCATGCCGACCGAGGGAGTAGGACGCCGCTCGGATGAGGACTGATGAGCCCATGCTGTCCGAGTGGGTGCCATGACTACTTAGCCATACTTGACTAAGTGTAAAGTGGCTCGGTAGAGGAGTACGTGGACTCCATGCTGACCGAGGGAGTAGGACGCCGCTCGGATGAGGACTGATGAGCCCATGCTGTCCGAGCGGGTGCCATGAGTACTTAGCCATACTTGACAAAGTATAGAAGCGACTCAGCAAGGAGGGGAGCTCCTGTTGACCGAGTAAGTTATGAGGCTACTCGGATGAGGGGCTAATGAGCCCCAGGTTGTCCGAATAGGTGCTAGCTGATACTAGGCCATACTTGACCAAGTATAGAAGCGACTCGGCAAGGAGGGGAGCTCCTGTTGACCAAGTGGGTAGGACGCCGCTCGGATGAGGACTAATGAGCCCCATGCTGTCCGAGTGGGTACCATGAGTACTTAGCCATACTTGACTAAGTGCAGAGTGACTCGACAGAGGAGTACGTGGATTCCATGCTGACCGAGGGAGTAGGACGCCGCTCGGATGACGACTGATGAGCCTTATGCTGTCCGAGCGGGTGCCATGAGTATTTAGCCATACTTGACTAAGTGTTTGAGTGACGCCCGTTAAATTGCTGAGTGAGGTCATGTGACGCTCCTCGAGATACCGAGGGAGGTCATGGGACGCTCCTCGGCTCATTGGGGCTTATGAACCTCAAGTGGTCGAGGGAGGTCCTTAGCCTTATTTTGGCTTACTATTTGAGTGACGCTCCTCAAAATGCTGAGGAGGTGCCAATGAATATGTTTCTCGACTCGGGGGAGCTTAGGAGCTCCATGTTTCCCGAGGAGGTTTCATGACACTATTCGAATATCGAGTACGTGCCAATTAACGATACTTAGCCGTTTTTGGCCAAGTTAGTAGGACGCTCCTCTTATGACTGAGGAGGTGCTGATGGAGAAATTTTAGACTTCTGAGGCTTATTAGCCCCATCCTTCCTCCTTTGAGAGTATTTATTTTTCCAACTAAATGCTGAGGAGGTGCCAATGAATATGTTTCTCGACTCGGGGGAGCTTAGGAGCTCCATGTTTCCCGAGGAGGTTTCATGACACTATTCGAATATCGAGTACGTGCCAATTAACGATACTTAGCCGTTTTTGGCCAAGTTAGTAGGACGCTCCTCTTATGACTGAGGAGGTGCTGATGGAGAAATTTTAGACTTCTGAGGCTTATTAGCCCCATCCTTCCTCCTTTGAGAGTATTTATTTTTCCAACTAATGGGTTCCAAGTAATTAGCCCCACGCTGGATGAACGGATAGGGTAGCATCATTCCTTCCCGAGGCGGTCGTCCAGCGGAAATCGAGAGAGACCCATGTTCTGGGGTACCCTGCCAGTCCCGAGAGGGGGGGACTCGGTATTATGCATCGCTTCGAGTTAGGTGCCCTGATGAGTAGTTCATTTACCGAGTCCAAGTTCGCTCTTTAGACCAAGGGGGATCGTGCTTGGATGGAGGTAGCTCGCACACGCCAAGTTGATGGAGGTACCGTGGATGAGTAGGTGCATCTGATGAGTAGGCACATATGATCGAGTATATTCCTTGGCCGAGTGGGCACCAAGGATGAGTGGGTACCTTGAATGAGTAGGTACCGTTGATGAGTAGGTGCCTTTAATGAGTAGGCACCTATGGCCGACCACATTTCCCTGGCCGAGTGGGCGCCAAGGATGAGTGGGTACCTTGAATGAGCAGGTACCGTTTATTAGTGGGTACCTTCAATGAGTAGGCACCTCTGGCTGAGTATATGTCTTGGCCAAGTGGGTACCTTGAATGAGTAGGTACCGTTGATGAGTAGGTGCCTTTCATGAGTAGGCACCTATGGCTGAGTCGGACCGTAAACTTGAGAGCGCCATTGCTTATTCTGGAGGGGTTTTGCAGTTCTGAGTCACCATACCCCCCTTCTCGGTTGGGTACTCATGAGTCGTGCTCTTCGAGAAAAATTCTTCCGATTGATGACATGTCTCTGAGGAGCCTTAAAGAGGCGTGAGTAGCTTGCTTCTCCCTGGCTGATTTTCCCTTTGAAAGTTGATGTAGTTCTTCCATCTGTTTAGGTCCCAGCCGGTTAGGCTTAGCATCTAGGGAGGGACGAATGATCTCTTCGTGACGAGAGTGGTAACTATATCCATCCGACTTTGCTGGAGAGTTTGTTGAATTTGAGCTGGAATCCAGATGACGTCTCTTGCAGTTATGGGTGGAGGGTCAGCTGCTTATATCTGACCCGAGGCTGCGGGATGACCGACTTCGCGATGCCAATGGATTCCCCATTGGGGTGGAATCATCATCATTGGGATTGGGGGATAGCACCGTTGGTGCATGATGGGATGCCCGAGCTCTCTCGGAACGGTTGGCTTGGGAGCGTGTCTTCTTGGTTGGGGCCATTGCTGAGTAGCAATGAGGTGATTCTTACTGAGTGGTGGCGAAGCGACTTTGTTTGTAACTTCCCCACAGACGGCGCCAAACTGTTTCTGTCGAGAAATTGAGGGTTGTAATGTGTTGTGAGGTGTGATGTGGGCCCCAAGAAGGTACGCCTGAGCTCCGTTGTCCGTACACCTGAATCCTGCAAAATAACGTTAGCCTACCCCGGGGGTGGTCCCGGGATCGCCCCTCCGACGCTCAAGTCAGTTGAGATGATTGAGGTAGAGAGAGAAAGTGATCAATGTAGAGAGAGATGCTCTGGGTTTGGTAGCTTAGAATTGCTTACCCTTTGATTGGTGAGACAACCACTATTTATAGAGGATGGGACCTCCAATAAATGAGGGTATTTTAGTCAGCTCCAGCTGGTGGAGGATTGCCTTCCCTAGAAGTAGGGGTATTTTAGTAACTTCGCCATAGGTGGGCTGGTCCGAGAAATGGGCCCAAACAGTTCTGAATTTGATTGATCGGAGATTGAGATGAAATGATGAGCGCCGGCGAAATAGCTGACGAAAGACAGGAAATTGGAGAAAAATTACTCCTCTTCTTCATCTTATGTGTTCCTAACTATAGCTGGACAAGTTTGTCATCACTTCACCAAAAGTGAAAAGACTACTCCTTTTGACTTTTTGCATAAATGGTTGGTCTTGTAGGAGACCGCCTACTTTTAGCTTAAAATTAGGCAACGGCTCAAGTCCAATATTAAAGAGAGATATAGTGACTAATTTAGTCTATTTAAAGACCAGTTTAATCTATTCAGTAATCACATTCTTGAGTTCATATAGTAACTAGTTTAATTAGTTTAATCCATTCGGTAAGACTGTCGGGTTATTTTTAAAATTGTTTGATGTAGTTCGAGATTCAAAGGGAAACAAAGGAAGGAGAAGTGAAGATATGACTGGGATGGTGAGAGATGTATATGTGGATAGTGTTGGGTTAGAGTTAGATGGAATGGGCTTGCGAATGTATGTTTGGGTTCATGTAATTTTAATTATGTTAAATTAGACCGCCTATTTTAATAATTTGTGTTGCATAAATGATCTAAATTTTGACCACAAGAATGTTGCGGATTATTAAAGGATTATTATGACTTTAAGATCTCCTCATAGATAACGTGACAAATCGAGATTATGAAAACCGATTGTTATATTCTTTTTTTTTTAAAAAATTTAGTCTTATATTATTATTTTATAATATCTTGTTTTGGGAAGATGACTCCATGGTTACATTGGAATAGTGATTAAGTCGTTTTTTTTAGGGGTATATTGATTAAGTCATTAATGTTTGATGTCACGAGTTGACAAGATGAGTGGATAACTATTTGTGAAGGCCATTACATAATGGGGAGCAATATGTGACGTATACACTCAATTAACAACGCTATTTAACACGAGAGAGGGAGTGGAAGGGTGGTAAGCCCTTTCATCTTCCACCCACATGTTGTGGGTTCGATTCTCATCAGGGGGGTTTGGGGGGCTTTGGGGTAGGTTGTATTTAGGTGCCCTGTGAGAGGGTGTTAATGTAATTTATCTTACCAAATTTTTTTTAAAAAAAAAACAACGCTATTTAACACATATATGTATGTATTTATATATAGAGTAGTAGGTGATTCGGGCAGAGCCTGTTTATAAAAAATCGTCGGTGGTTCAGGCAATATTTGTTCATAAAAAATCTTTGTAACTAACAAACAATTGGAGGAAGAATGGAGAGTATTTTCTTTGAATAGCTTATCATGCATTCTCATTACCTACTTTTCATTTATATTAACTTTGTGTCTAACTTATGTGAAGTCGTTTTAATTTATAGTTTAAAATATAACTTAATTAATTTGAATGTAATATTATAATTTGTCGTAGTTTGATATCGAACTTAGATAACTCTTATTAGCCTTTAATGTAGAGGAAGTTATTTTGATCTTATTGGCTCTAAACTTAAATTATTTGAATTTATTTTTCATTAAATAAGTGAAAATAAGTTGTCAAGTGCTAAGGAACACATCTAAACCCTATACTAGAATTCTACTTTGCTTTTGTTCCAAATATTATATATTCTACCTTAATTTTGGGAAATAAAAATTAGAGTGAGACAAAAGGATTATCGATAGCCCAAAAACCAAAAAGATAGGAACAAATATCTCATGGTAATGACACGCATATCGAAAGTTTGGAAAAAAATTATATATTCCTAAGTAATACTAGTATATTACTATTAGCGAATGCCTAAGTTGTGAGTGGATACTGGATTTGGCACTTGTCACTTGTAAAGTCGAAATAGTCTCTCATACTGCATACACATAAACCATGACAAAGATATATGGCACTGAATTAAATAGTATAGGATCACCAAAATTAGGAACAAGTCAATTTATTGGGCCAATCTATTGCCACAATATGACCCATCACAGTCGTGGCTTTCCAATATGAAAATTACCCTTTGACAATAAGCTTTCCATGTATAAAATGAATTAAGATATAGGAGTATTAATATTAATTAACAGGGGCAAGGGTCGGACCGGCATAAATTGGGGACAACACTGCTGAAGTCCATTGATAGTCTGACACACTATGAAGGGTAAATTATTGCACAATTGGTCATAGATTGTGTATATGAACATCATTTGCAAAAGCCAAATACGAGAATAACATATTGACCTCTAGTTGTTGACCAATATATAAATTAAGAAAAACAAAAATATTAAAAGAGGCTCGCTAGCTTAGCATCGAGTATGGGTCAAATTGTACACGGGCCACTTCTTTGGAAAGTTGACACTATGGCATATTGGCATGACACAACATTTCCTTCACTGTTGTTTGGTCTGGACTGTGGCATGAGGCCCGCTAGCCCGACAAGGCATGTGCCCAGCTCTATATGCATATACGGAGCAACAATTTTCCAAAGGCATTATTTACCATCACCAAAATTACAACAAAGAGCAATATTTTCATATAAGTGCTTATTTGGTTGCACATATAAAGTATCATAAAGTATTATTTTTGTATTTCAATACCCTATAAGTACGATAAGTTATTATAGATGCTAAAATAGTTAATTGTATTTGTAACATAATGAGGACAATGAAGTAAGTATTGTTCAACACCATACCATAAGGGTTTGAAGAGATGAAATGTGGTCAAGATTCATATTTAAAATAAAAATTGAAGAATGTATTTTGTGTGAATAACATATGTATATGGATTGAGTAACTATTTACATGTTAGATATGATGTTATACTTTGTTTTAACTACCAATTAACAATTGGAATGAAGAGCGAGTAAATTCAATACTTTAAAGTCAATTTTGTTTTTGACCTAGTAAGAAGCTAAGTTATATCTTTCAAAACCTAAATTATATTACTATTAAATTTAGTTCAATATTACCTCCAACAACTTATTTGCCTATTGCTATTAATAAACATACGCGACTAGCAAAATAGACACAAAGCCACAAAGGTTGTCAACTCTTTACACCCAACAACATTACTACTTTTACTAGCTATCATCATGATTCACGGGCATGAAACTCCTCTTACAATAGTTGTTGTTCGATGTTTATGATGGCGCTTGCAATATTGGGTACAGAAAGAGAGTGACTCATAACTGCTTTTATCACATGTTAGGTTCGTGTTGATTCAATTTAAACAAATGAGGATTTTTTAGAAACATGTTGTTGTTGTTGTTGTTGTTGTTGATCGTGTTTTTAATTTTGTAAAGTGAATTATTCATGATTGAAGAGTTAGGCTAAACAACAAACAGTATCAAACAAGTATCCAATATTTTTTAAATAAAAATTAAGAGTTTTTTGCGGGGATATACCAGTCTGGGTAATAGAGCATTTTGTGGGGATATACCTCACAAAATATTTTATGTGAGGATATACCAGCCTAAATTTAAGTTTTGTTAAAAGGTACCAAAAACACTATTTCGGGCGAGAAAGTCAAATTTCCGGCCTTTGACTTGCTTAATTACTCTTCGTATAGTGCGTGATATTCAATTGCTTCTATTACATTCATTTCCCTCCAACTTCCTCACTGTCACTTTGTGGCTCACTCGCGAGTTCCTACCAAGTCAAAGGCCGGAAATTTGACTTTCTCGCCGGAAATAGTGTTTTTGGTACCTTTTAACAAAACATAAATTTAGGTTGGTATATCCCCACAAAAAAAAATTAGTGAGGTATATCCCCACAAAATGCCCTATTACCCTGGTATATCCCCGCAAAAAACTCTTTTATTTATTCTACTTTTTGTTGATTTCACAAAATTGTTGAAAAGGTGTACATCCAAAAAAATATGTTGCACATCCAGTATCATATTTGCACATCCATTATCTATTTTGTACATCCAAAATCTATTATGTATTTTGCACATCCATCACCATATTCGCGCGCACATCCAAAAAGTATGTTTCTACCTTCAAACTGTGTGTTTGCACTTCCAATATCTATTATATGTTTTTGCACATTTAAATTTCTTTTGCACATCCAAAAAGTATGTTTGCACATTAAAAATTACTATTGGACATCCATAATTTTATTGTTGAACATCTAAAGAATATGTTCATACATCCAAAAATAAACATATCTTACTTGCAAAAAAAAGGGCAAAAAAGATAATATACTATTTTTGTTTGGTGCTGAAAAATTTGGTATCTAGCATTTTTCATGATTGAACTTTGATTGACAATGAGTGTATAGAGTAGCACTAGTGTAGCATCATTTTCTGACTTTTCTTCCAATAAATCACCCTTACTTCTGAAGTTGATAGCTCAACTTAGAGAGTTGGAAAAGGAGTTGTATTACATACTCAATTTTGCCTTCATTTACTATATATTTCAATCTCCAAAATCATGATTATTATAAGTAACTAGTGTGTTGACCCGGGCGTTGCCCCGGGTGTTACCTTTTTTCTTCTTCACAATTGATATGTATTTTTTCCACTCTTGTAAAAATTAATTTAAAAAAAATCTAACATGTAATTTACTTTATGTTTGCAATGAATAAATAACATTATGTGGATTTATGAAGCACTAAAAAAAGTTGGTTGAGATGGTGAGGACAAACTTCTCTTTGCAAGAGGTCGCATGTTCAAATCTAGTGGCAAACAATATTTATTTTGAAAGATGACGTAATGATCTACATGGCACATAAGATGACACGGCAAAGCTACGTGGCACATATATAGTGAATAGTGCCACGTGGCATCGTTCCTTTGATAGGAACGCCTTTTAATATATAGTATAGATGATTGTTGATGATAAACACAAATCATTTTTTGTGGCTTGAACAAATGCTCATAGAGAAACATGATGTTTCGAGCAATAGATGTCACATCGAATAACAAAACCACCTAAGAGGCTAAGAGCCCATAAGTGTTATAATGACACACAATGCAAGTTATGCAACTTTCCTTCCGTAGAGTGTTAGGGAAACTAAGAAAATCAAGGGTCATAAGATGAGGACAATCTTCTAGGCGTGATGCACTTTCCCAAAAGTAATATTTCGACCCTATACGTATAGCACGGGTTCCACGGAATTCACCTTCGAGATGCAAAGAAGATCAGTAGAGGTCACACTAACTATGAACACTATCAAAAGGAAATGAGTTTGTGAGATTTGCAAATGATGAAGAATTTCAGAATTTGATCTTAAGAGTTTGTGTGCAAATATGAGAGAGATAGTTTATCAACATCACCTTCATCATATGAGTGTCTCATATATATAACAATGCTATGTCGCTTCAGAAAATCGAAACGAAGCCTCG
Organism: Beta corolliflora; assembly: GCA_947648045.1. Taxonomy (NCBI): domain Eukaryota; kingdom Viridiplantae; phylum Streptophyta; class Magnoliopsida; order Caryophyllales; family Amaranthaceae; genus Beta; species Beta corolliflora. The sequence continues at coordinate 3,694,668 of CANSZD010003019.1, forward strand.
AGTAACCGTTAGAGAAAACACGAAACAATGCGAAACAGTAGCACGTCGCGAGTCGCGACATACCTCGCGAGTCGTGAGCTTATGCACTGCTCCACGCCGCGAGGTACGACCACCTTCTGACTCTCGAACACACGCAGGCTTGCTGCTGGCTTCTATGTCGCGAGATATGACACAGCTCGCGAGGTGCGAGCAGGCACCACCATGAGTCGCGAGGTGCGAGGTGCGAGGGTTCTTGCGAGGTGTGAACCCCTGCTGCCCTCCATTTATTTGTTCGAATAAAGTACAAACCATGACTCACATATAACGTATTATTATATCATATGTTATTTAAGTTACGACACCATAACCAAGCAACGTAAGTAAACACATCATGAATTAAACCTTACATTATACTCTAAATCTCCAACATAGAGTGTATATGATGTATCAATGTATGTTTTGGTCAATTAATTAGTAGTTGGATGTAACTTTCTATATTTTCTTTTTGAGGGGAACTTCCTACAAATTTCAAGATTCAAATATGTGGGGTTACTTTCTATTTGTGTTTTATTATATGATCTTTTTTTTGTACATAATTACTATTAAAATATGTCAAATCATACTTTTATCATATCTATAAAATCTCATCTTATTTTGTATACTTATCTCTTGTGAACATAAGATGATTTCTATCACTACCTTTTCAAACAATTATGCTACCTTCCACCAATCCACTGCCCCAACCATCCAACATCCTAAAGTCTAATAGTAGGACTTGAACCTATGACCTTGTGTGAAAAATATGGAGCTCTTACCAATGAGCTAACGTATTATTGATACTCATGTACTCCTTGTAAAACTTGTTATAGTATTCATCACAAGTTTTTACATTACAAAATAAAAAGAATGAAAGAGAATAGCTTAGCAATAAGATAAGATTGAACTATGATGTTTTGTATGCATGGAGTATATAATATATATAGAATGAATTCTTCTTTTTTTTGCTGATACAATTAGGGGAAAAAAATCGAGGCACGGTCATATATCACCTCATTCCTCCCAAAATGTCTGTAATAGGTTTCAAACTCTTGATTTCTTAATGTGCAAATCATTATCCAACCATCAAGCTACAACTTATACTTGCGACAACATGCCAATCGCCAATCCAAACAATTATGTGTCATGAAGTCTTATCAAATAATTCAAGGGCTAGATGAGTTAATTCATCCATTTGGTGCGATGTATAACTTCCTTTGAAGTGAAACTTCTTATGTTTATGTGCATATCATTATCTAATCCAAGAAAACTTCACATGCATGCATCTTTTTACGATTTTTCATATTTTAATTTATAGGCATAAGTTTGTGTGTCCCAAACTCTCACTCGTAAGTACTAATTAAATGAGTGAGGGTATTCTATTAACCTTTGAGAACAAATCAGTGGTCAAAGGAACTTGTGATGTGATTTTGTTAGGTCAAAGTCAAACGAATATATATATTTTCGAAATATCAACTATTTATAATTTACACCTATTCATAATTAAGTATATTAAAGGTTAAAATTGTGCGTCGGTACACGTGAAAATCAAATTGTGTAGATTAAAAGAAACAAAGATAATTCATAAACTTCTTTCATATTCTAAGCAAAACTTGACTCACTTGATAAGATTCAAACCTCATGTTGTAGAGATCCAGTGTTCGAGAATCTCACCCAAAAGAGTTACTTGGGGGGGTGAAAATCTCTTTTCCTTCCCCCTACTCCCGTCTCTCGATGTACAAATACCAGACCAATAAAGCGTGACAAATACGATAAATGTCTGATTAAAACCCTCCACATAATCATTAAAAATTACTTTGAATTCCATGGCTCGTTAGTAAATGTGCCATATAGAAACAGTGTAAATATTTCTAAACGGAGGAAGTATATAAAAAACACATTTATTCTCGGTTGTCTATCCCCTTTTCATAATCTGAAATCTCTCATGATCTCGCACTAACTGCTAGCGGCTTTCTCCAGTGTCTCTATTGTTCTTTGTTTTGCTGCCCCATTTTTTCTTTTGAAAAAAAGTCTCACCTACATTACAATTACAATTACAATTTATGTTATAACTCCTTTTCAAATTAGAATTTGAATTACAATTTACAACTTATTTTCTCTCTCTAGATTATTCATACATTCCAGATTTCTATCTACAAATTCGACGAATTATCACACACATTACTGGATTTCCATCATCAAATTAGAATACTGCAAATTAAAGGATCGTGCGCAAATTGAACTTTTTTCGACGAGATCGGATACTTGGATCTTCCTAAAATTTGAAGGTTTGTTTATGAGTAATTTTGATATAAGTTTTTAAGATTCAAAGTTTGGATCTTACACATTATTGAGCAAGAATTCAGAATTATGTTTGATTTTTCTTCTACATTGGTTAAACTCGAAAAATTTGCAGATCACTCTGAATTCTTGTATTCGTTTTATATAGCATTGTTGGAGTAAAGACTAAAGAGTATTGGTGTGATAAGTATATTTTAGTTGTTGATTTATTTTCTGACTTGCTGATTCAATTGAAGTCAAAGTTCGACAATTATTTTGTTTATTTGTTAAATTTCAGATGGAATTATTTCTGTATGAGACCCTATATAATGTGAATGGTTTGATAGTTGGATGAGTATTTGATAATCATTATGCAATTTTACATTTCATTCTAATTGATATGTGTTGATATTGATGAAGTTATTGTTTTTTTTTTCCTTTGCAAATTGTTAGGTGAATGCTTGAGATTCTGGAAAGCTAGTGATATATTTGAGCTAAAATTTGAGCTTGGTTGATTTCAATACAATAAATGGCTGCTCCTGTATATCCAGGGGCACCTAGACCGAACAACTCGCAGTCGCCGCCACCTCCCTCAAATTATGTCCCTAATGTGATTAGGGGTCCTGATTCATCCTTATCTCAAAACTTTCAAAATTTAAATGTTAATCAGCCACCTAATGTTGCACCACCATCTTCAGCTGGTCCTGTTAGGCCTCCACCATTTGGTCAGGGTCCGCGGTTCCCTCCATCTGTTGCTGGACCACCTGGTTCTTTTCCTGGAGCCTCGCCCATTTCCAGGCCTGGCCCCCCACCACCAGGTGTAGTCCCGAGAGCTGCTGCAGCTCCCTCAGATCCCATGGCCCCACCCGGTATGATATCTGGTAGACCATCTGGTCCTCCTCCTGGTGTTCAACCTCAGGCCTTTATGTCTAGACCTCCTTCTCAAGGGCCTTTCCCTGCAAGTGGTCCAATGGTTCCCCCTTCTGGGGCACCTACTTCAGGTCCTCCCAGACCTCAACCTGGGGCTCCACCTTCGATGGCTCGTCCTGGTGGATTTGGTTCACCTCCAATGGCTACCGGTCATGTTTCTCCACCAATGGCTCCTCCTAGTAATGGACCTTCTATGTTCTCGGCTGGTGGAACTCAGTTTCCTTCTCCAGGAGGCCCACAACAGCCCCCAGCTGGCCATCCTCCACCGTCGTATGCGTCAATGAGGGCTCCAACCCAAGCTCCAGTTATGCGCTCTTTTAGTGGAACTGGGCCTGCTGGTTCATCAGCTGACTATGCATCCCCTTCTCTATCTCAGCCCTCTCCTCCTTTCTCAGCCCCACCTCAGGTACAGGGTGCACCACCTCCTTTGGGATCTCCATTTGGTATGCAGCCTCCACACATGCGGCAGGTAAAAAGTTCATATTGCTGCATTTGTTTACTTGTTTCCTTGTTACAGAAATTTATGGCTCCACTATTAAACTAAGTGGTTGGCGCTCGCTTGCTCCCATGACCTTTATTATAGTAAGAATGAGCTGGCCAGCCTCGAAGACTATAATTCTACTTCATATAGTTTTTTTCGCTGTTTTTTGTGGTTTACAAGTAGGAACACTCATGTTCCAGATTGTGACAATTTTTTCCTTGTAGAACATGTGATATTAAATAAGAAGCTAATGGCTGGAAAGATTATACTTTTATAAAAATGATATGATCACAGAAATATTGACATACTCCATTCATCTAATTTAAGGTTGCAATGCACTTTTGGCACAAATTTTTAGAGTGCTCATTAAACTAGAACCTTCTCTTTACTACACACATTTGCCGCTATAAAGAGTACTCTCTCTATTTGTATTTTTGTTCTTTACGCTTGCTCTTGCACAATCTCCGGTGCACATCATTCACCATTAATATCTTTGAAGTACATATTAGTAAAAATTATTGTATTTCAAACATGTACATTGAGTCATTGATACGAATCATACAAATCAAACAAGTTCTCACATGACTATGTTTCTACATACTCATACTATTCCCAATACGGTCAAAGTTTTGAATCTTTGACCACAAAATTTCAGTTGTAAAAATCGGAAATATGCAGGAAGTTCATTAATAATCAAATCACTGAAGGGGAACACTCTAAGATGCATATAAGATATTCTACACTGAAAAAAAGTCCATCCTGAAGTAGTATTGTGGAACATCAGTTTGTGAAAGAGGAAATACATTTTTGAAAGGACATGCTGTTAGACTCTCTATTGTTTTACATTTGGCTTTGAATTGTACAAGAACTAAAATAAGACAGAAAACCTTTTGAGATAGGATGATGATAGCAAGCTCTCATGGGGTTCTCATTTTGGAATAACCCTTTCCCATGTACATAAAATCGGGTTGGGGGTTGGGGTTAGGGTTAGGGAGAATGTGGATTGTTAGACTCTCTATGAAAGAGGAAATACATTTTTGAAGCTGTTAGACTCCCTATTGTTTTACATTTGGCTTTTAATTGTACAAGAACTAAAATAGACGGAAAACCTTTTGAGATAGGATGATAATACCATGCTTTCATGAGGTTCTCATTTTGGAATAACCCTTTCCCATGAACTTGAAATTGGGTTGGGGTTAGGGAGCATGTGGATTGTGGTTCAGCCACTGGATGGTTCCTTTAGGTCTTAGTAGAGTTACACTAGGTTAGGTCTAAAGATCTGAATCATTGAGTGCTAATAAACAAATATGTCATCAACTGGGAGGAATATCTAAATCAAATGAAATAATGATTTAGAGCCTGGATATACAGCTTTCTTCAATATGCTATGTGGAAGCATGAAAGTTCTGTATGTTGAAGACTGGTTTAATAGTGGCGTAGACTTTGAGGCTTCTCAGCTGTCATCTGCACACAATTATGACCTTTCACCTCTTATTTAGAAGATAATTCTCAAAGTTTCTTCTCAATATATACAAGCGATTTGCAAGTGGGTACTTATTTGCATCTGCCACAAAGGTGATTTGCAAGTGGGTGTACCTTCAAAGTTTTTCCATTTTCTCCTACCGACCTTCTTTCAGGAAATTGTGTTGCACGCATCTTTCACATGTTCATTTTCTTAATTGCAATCTCTCTGTCTAGGTTGCTTCTTTTCACTTTGCCATGCATTTATTTTAAATTACCTCTTCTTTTCTTTATATCTTTGGCTTCAAAAATTTCAGGTGACTCCTCCTCCGTCAATGCCAGGTTCCATGCAACCACCGAGGATGTATGGTATGCCACCACCAGGACCAGCGCAAACCATGGCTGCTATGCCTGCCATGAGTCAGACCGGGCCATCAAAAATTGATCCCAATCAAATTCCGCGTCCCCTTCCAAATTCATCCATGGTCATGCATGAAACTCGTGTTGGCAATCAGGCTAACCTTCCTCCGGTATTTTTTTAAGCTATCTCTTGCTGAAGTCTGACAGTTGGAATCATTGATACTTATTTTGGTCTCATCATTGTAATTCTATGTGCTTTTGTCAGTTTCATCCTTTTACTTTTTCAGTGGCGTTTTTTCTTTTAGATGATTGTGATAAAATTCTTTCATTTATGTACACCTAAAAGAAAACACTATTTCATTGTATGACTCTGACAAGGCTTGTAGCTTGTGGTGAGTGGAGACTCCTTCAACTGTGTGGAGGTTATTTCGGAGTTTGAGCCTTGTTTGTAAAGAAAAAAGTTATGCACAAGTATTTTGCAAGAATTAAGTTGTATTCAGGCATTTGGTTTAGTCCATTGCATTTCGGAGCTGCAGCATTAATTTATGGTGTTTCCCAGATTTAAGGTTGTTAAGAATGGACACTTTTCCATTTGCTTTAAACATATACATTGCACCAGCACTTGTGAACTGTATGATGCTCTTTCCATAGCAGGGTCAATGAGAGTTAGCTATAATCTGCCTTAGCCCTGCAATTACAAAGAGTTATTTTCTTTCTACTTCTGTGAATATGCATCAATTATTCAGAGCTTCTGGTCTTCTACTTCCAGTAAAGTCATATAGGAAAGTTCAGGGAGACATGATTTTAGTAATTAAGTTAAACTCATATAAGACCACCTTACCGTAACTTATGGTAAGACAAGAGTAACTTGTTGCCTTAAAAGGGTCACTTATGGTAGAAGCGACCCCTTTGAGGTACAAGGTGACCTATTATCTAAAAGTGACCCTTTTAACTTATAAAGTGACCTTTTAGCTTACAAAGTGACCCTTTTAGGGCACAAAGTGAGGTGGTCTTACCATAATTTTATTGTAAGGCAGCCTTACGCAAGACTTACTATAAGTTTAATGTTGAAATTTTCCATTACACTATGTTTGGAGGGAAGGAGAGAGGACGAAAAGAGAGGCAAGGGAAAGGAAGGTGATGGGAAGGAAGGAGTGTGCTTGCATTTTCCTTCCGAATTCTAGTAGTGGAAGGATTTGGTTTATTGTAAGGGGGAGGAGATGGATCCTTTCAAATAGTCTCATCTAAACACACTACCAGTGTTCTGTTTTGTTTTTTTTCTCACTCGTTGAATTTTATATACTTGATCCTATTTTTAATCATTCTCTCAAATTGTATTGTTGAAGCCTGCTACAAGTGAGTACGTTGTCAAGGACACTGGAAATTGCAGCCCTCGTTATATGAGGTGTACAATCAATCAGGTGATTAGTTTTTGTATGGAGAGGCAGTAGTTACTTGTCAATAAAGTATCTGGTTCCTCTATATGTTTATCCAAATTTTCTTCTATTCACAGATCCCATGTACTTCAGACCTTCTTGGAACATCTGGGATGCAATTAGCTTTGTTGGTTCAGCCATTTGCACTTCCGCATCCATCTGAGGAGCCTATCCAGGTAAATCAGGATTTGTAGTTATCTGGTAATGTAGTCAACTATCTGGGTTGAGTCTCTTTTGCAACGGATTTAGGTAATATAGTCAACCATCTGGTTGAGTCTGTTGTATATGGATTCAGCTTCCTAAAGAGAACCAATTTCCTCTTAAATTGAATATAATTCTTTCTATTGCATTCAACTCATTCCCTGAGAGAAGTTCAAAAATATGAGAAGTCCTTTCTAATACGTACTTCTTTGACATAGCAAGCATTTCCTTTCTTTCCTTTTCTTCATGTTGATCTTGTAATTGGATTGGTTTACTAGTAATTATTTTATTATTTTATTAAAAAAGACTGTGGTGTTAAGGCCATTAGGGGATACCTCTTCTGTATAAAAGTAAGTTTCCCAGTGATTTGATGAAGGTGAAGAAAAAGTGAAGACAGTGAAATTGAAATGGTTTAAAATGTGCTGGCGTGTTTTTGTTAATACAAGAATAGTTAGAAATAGTGCAAATGCATGATTAGTAAACCAATTGGACATTTATTGCTATCACTATCTCTCACTCTCTCTCACACACACACACACACACATGCTAACAACTAACAAAAGTTTCCAGAGTAGTGAACTTTATAGTACCCTCTTTATATCCAAGTTCTACTGGACTTGCAGGTGGTAGATTTTGGGGAAGGTGGTCCTGTTCGATGCTCACGCTGCAAAGCCTACATTAATCCTTTCGTGAAATTTATAGATCAAGGAAGGAAATTCATATGTAATTTTTGTGGTGAGTATGATTGACTGATTTTTTTGCCGTTTTGGGATCAAAGATTTTTATTTTCCTCTTCTGTTTGAGTTCTGTTCATGAAAGAAAAACAGCCTTATGACCCATGGTTGGATGCGGTTATTAGAAACAATTGGTTACTGCATATGTATATTTGTGGGTGGTATCATGTACATAGACCTACAAGGCTACAAGTACATTTTTAATGTTGAACAATTGAAGATTTTTGCGATAAGGAAGAACTCTGTGCATAAGCAGAGAACATGACATGCTGCCCTTCAAATTTTTGAACCAGTTTTTGTTTTCACTACGAAGACTCCATAAAAGCGCCACATATCCAAATTACAATTGTTTAGCAACTTATGTTTACTTCTTTGCTTTGATTGCTATATCCTATCATCCTTGTCTCACTCGTGTTGGTTGCTAATATTGCTACTAGTTTTCTAGTATGAGAGGAAGCTGCAAGTACTCATTGTCGTCCATTTTAAGTAGCTCTCACTTTTGGCAAGTAGTACAACTATGATGTATTTATTCATAAGAGATTTAGATGAAAACGTCACTAAGAAAAATATTAGGGCTTTGAGTAAGAGGCATCTTAAACATCACTTGGAGGTCTTGTGCCTCACAAAAGGTAAGATCTTGAGTCAAATTTTTGTAATCATGCAGGAAGAAGGTTAGTAACGGGGGAAATATTTGACCTATTCTCTTCTTCATCTGCAACTGTGTAAGTTCCATACGGAAGAAGATAGATTTATGGATGGAAACAAAAATGCAGTATTTGGCTTGTTTTTTTTTTTTATTCTGTGAGGCCCATGGATGCTTCAATCGAGCCAATTATCTCTTGCATGAGTTATTTCAATTGTTTGGTATAGTATATACTAGTTCTACATGCTTAACTTTTTAATTTATTTTTCAGGTGTTACTGATGAAACACCTCGTGAATACCATTGCAATTTAGGGCCTGATGGCCGACGTAGAGATGCCGATGAAAGGCCTGAGCTGTGTAGAGGGACTGTTGAGTTTATCGCTTCTAAAGATTATATGGTTAGTTTCCCTGTCATCAAATGCTAATATTGTTCAGTAATCTCTACGTTTTTCTTTCTTTTACTTTTTTGTTATTGGGTGTCATTTGGTGTTTTTTTTATGCTAGGAACTTGACAAAGGTTTCAAAATCTTGCTCAGCACCTTGCGAATGTAGATCAATCCTTTCTTAGTAAGATTTTTGGTTAGGTTAGGAATACTCGGCTATTTCTGTTCCTGGAGCTCAACCTCCTCTTTTCTTAGTTGTTTTTCATGGAATACTGCCTCAATCAACTTTCTATGGATCTATGGGAATGTGGTTTATGTGTGTCTTCTAGAGTAGACATTTGTACATGGAAGTTTCTGATGTAGAAGGTAAGAAAGTTCAATGGAGAAATGAGTGAAGTAGTGAACCACATTGGATATATCAGGCGATCAGGGTTGCTTCCTAATAATTCACGAGTTTTGAAAGGTGCTGGACTCATGTGCTTCTACAATGATCCTGATAAAAGAGTATGGAAAATCAGCTGAAGTGGTGTCTTATCTTTTAGTTTCTTCTATAATAAACAATGCCCGTTTTATCATATTTCCCTACAATTTGACAATTTTTTTTTGAAAGTTCTACTTTCTGAAAGTATGAGGGCCTTTGTCTGTATCACCGTATGGCAGTGTTGAGTATCTTAGATAGCCAAGCAATACTAGTGAAATACCCCTTTCCCGACTCAAAAAAGAAAAAGACAACAGAAATAGGGTGTGTTTGGTTGGGAGAAAAGTGCTTTTCTGGAAAACTGTTTTCCATACTTTCCTTTGTTTGATTTGGGTCGAACTTGAAAGGGGAAAATATGGGGCTGAATTTTATTTTCCCTCGTGAGGCAAGGGACGCCGCTTTTCCCGTCATTATCAAAGGCTTCATCCATCTCTCAGAGACTCAGACTCTCACTTGACAAAACAGTTTTCTCTCTTTCAACCATGGTGTGAAGATCTCACTCATTCTCCATTGTTCCATGGATTTGGTTAGCTATTCTCTGCTCTCACTTATCTCCCATACTTTCCTTGCAACCAAACAAAGGAATATCAATCTAAAATTGAGTTCTTCTCTGGAAAACTATTTTCCAGTAAAACCACTTTCCATCAAAGATTTTTTTTTCCAAGCAAACACACCCGTAGTCTACCGAACACTATTGTAGTAGCGAGCGAGATTAGCACCTTCAAAAAGGAGCATCATCTAGAATTTTTTCGTTCAGCATTCTCTATATCCAGTTACTGCATGCTTTTGTGATTAAAAAAGCATGTAAAGTTTAATATGGATTCTATTATTTATGAGTTTGCTTCTATAAAAGGATTCAGAAAGTAAGTCATCGGGCTATAGTCAATGAGTTTCCTAGAAAGACTACTTGGTTTGTCTCATTGCATGTTGTGGTCAGTGGTGACATGGTGTAATTTTCTGGTTGCTTCTGATTCTTTAGAGATCTTCTTTGTACTTTGACTATATCTATTACTTTATTGGAATAGAGAGCTTATATCTGTTAGTTTATTGGAAAAGAGTTACCCCTTCTTTTATAAACGTGTGTCATTAAACAATATGACTGAAGATACAGGCTACTGTTTGAAATTCCAAGTATGAAAAATTAAGTACCGTTCTTGGGTGGTTCCAAATATGCATGATACTACCTTTTTTCTCTTTTAGTTTGTATAATTTTACTTTCACGTCTGTCAACGCATAACTTTGAACATTAATTATCAATATGTAAAAATTACAAAAAGTTTATATCTATCAAATACATATTGAGACGATCTAATAAGACCCTACATGACTATTATTTTCATTACGTATAAATCACAAACAATTGTCAAAGTGGAGTTTGTGAAATGTGCCAAAGTACAAAGTGTGTAGATTAAAAACAAATGGAAGGAGTAATTGATACTGGCTTCAGGTCTAAACCTAGTAGATGGAACATTCTAAAGGTGCTATTGAAATTCGAATGTTTTAAGAAATGTCTTATAGTATAATTATTCACTATGGAGATGGGTGAAGGTTGAGTGATTATTGCTGATTCAAGAAAGACGACTTCATATAGTTGATCGTTCTATACTAGACTCCCATTTCCTTTATCTTCCATTTCGTCTTAATATTCCTTGTTGCCTGCTTGTCCTTTATCTTCCAACTGACAAATATTTTGTATACTTTTTCATATATCCAGGTGCGTGATCCAATGCCTGCAGTGTTTTTCTTCCTCATTGATGTATCAATGAATGCATTACAGACTGGAGCAACTGCAGCAGCTTGTAGTGCTATTAATCAAGTTATTGCTGACCTCCCTGTAAGTTCTTTCTAGTATCTATTTTTCTTATCTGAATATTTAGCTGCTTTCATCTGTCCTGAAACCATGCTGAGGATCTACGTCTTTATTGGATCTTAAAAGTAACTGCTCTGTTATTTGTGCAACAAAACAGTGGAATTTTGTTGTGACAAATATTGCTGAGAGGATGAACAAATATGCTATATCATGTCTGATGGGATAGTAAATCTTAAGTATTTTTATTGTGATTTGGAGTTGCTCTTGCTGAAATAAAAGATGGCAGTGCTGGCGTGATGACAGTTGTAGAAAAGTAAGCTGGAAATCTGTGTGTTGGGTGTTTGCTCTCTCACTTTGGAAGGTCCACCATACCTTGTCCTTCTATTCTAATAAATTAGAAACCATTGGCTGTTGGGGCCAACTAGAAACCAAAAACCAAGCTTATGGTGTAGTAATAGCCCAGAGAGAGAGAGGTTCTATACTCTCATATGAGGCTCTGTGATGTGTGCCTTCAATCTCCTGTATGGCTGTAGGAAATGGATCCTGAATATCTAGCAGATTCAGTAAGTCAATACAAGGATGGGCAATAGCATATTGGTCATTAGCACTTCTGCTTCTTGTCAGTTTTAGCTTGATCATTAGAGAAATCATCTCAGAGCTTCACCATTTTCTTCTAAGACTAATCTAAGTCTGTAGATTGTTCAAGCTTGATCAAATACCAAAAGGAAAATGTGACTCCATTCTATTCCTACTAGTCTAAGTCAAGTGGTTGTTTCTCCTCTCCTTGAATATTGGTGTTCCTTCATCTAACAATAATCTTATTTCCTGTGTAATGTGATCTGTCCTTCAGATGTTTCTCTTTGCGCTTAGGTTTTGCTTCATCATCTTTTCGGTTTGACAGTTATTAAATCTCACTTAGTTAACAGGAACTAGACCTCTTTACTGATTATTAACCTAGAGTAGCTGTTTGCTATTCTTTGTTTTGTTCCATGCTTCTGCATAGGCACTGGTACACTAGTGACTTCACATCGAGGTGATCTTTCTATTATTCTTGCAGGAAGGTCCTAGAACTATGGTGGGAATTGCAACATTTGATTCCACAATTCATTTTTACAATCTGAAGCGTGCGTCACAGCAGGTCTGTACTCCACCACACTATCGTCTAATTTTGTATGGCAATAGAGGTGTCTTTCAATGCTTATTTTGCTGATTTTTTGTTTGACTTGTCACTTGACTTTCATGTTAAGTGTTCTGTTTGACCCTGGTAAAACTGTTAGGCACCCTTTTCTTTCTTGGTCTGGGGAAAGGCTTCTGTAATGTGTAAATATATGTTCATTAGAACAATAGAGAGCAGAAATATAGACTTAACTGGTTTAGAGCTGTGACCTTGTTGATTCTTTTTCCTTTTCTTCTTGCTTATATCTTTCCCCCCGACTCAGCTCTTCCTTGCCCTCTTTTGTTGTTGCTTACTTGTCCTTTTCTGTTCCTGGGGTTTGGGGCCCTGGGGCAGGGGGGTTGATACTGGAGATGCATTTGGAGATTTCCCTATTGGTTCAGCAGTGAGGTTCCTATTTGTGTTGCTTGCTTATCTTATAAATACTGGAGAATATTAGGTGATTTTCCAATAAGTTTACGGTTCTCTTCTTTGAACTGCTAGTTATTATGTACTAAAAAGAGGTTTTTAACTAATAAATTGCAGCCGTTGATGCTCATAGTTCCTGATGTACAAGATGTTTATACACCTCTTGAAACTGATGTGATAGTTCGGCTTTCAGAGGTAGGTTTTTAGTCGTATAATTTAGTTAATTTTTAGGGCCATTGTTTCATTTAATGCACCTCTTGCACCTAAAACTGGCATTGGCTTGTGGATTTCAGTGCCGTCAACATGTAGAATTATTGCTGGAAAGCATCCCAACCATGTTTCAGAGTAATATGACTGCAGATTCGGCTCTTGGTGCAGCAATTAAGGTAGGATGTCTTGTCAATCAATTATGTGTACTTGATGCATCAAAATTGGGGACTTGCTTAATTTTGCGCAGATTTGATGCTTTTATATGTGTGTGTGTGTGTTTGTGCGTGTGTATTTGTCTTCATGTATTGTGTATGTGTGCATACACATACACGCGCTTGCGTGTACATATAGTCACTTCTTTGTTATATAGAGAACTTTATTTCCTCTACTTGACGGAATAACTGAAGGTGAATTGGCTTTTTTTAATTTCCTTTCAAGTTTCAATTCTCAGATCCTACCACCTAACCTGCCTGCTGACGTGAATTGGGCATATGACTTCTCCTTTAGAAAGTCAGTTGATCAGAAAAATTAACTTCCCTGGATATGGAGGTTGCTGTCTTCAAATTACTTGGCACTTATAACAGGTCTAACAAATTGTGGAGACCTAAAAAATATGTTAGTATAGGAGCCTGAATTAGAATAGCATGTCATCTATGGAGTTTTGAATTGTTTACGATCTGTAATTGTCAGTATGGGTAGGGTCATTAACAAAGTATGCTGTTAAATAAAGTTGGTGAGGATTGTATCTAAGAAAAATTGATGTAAACAGACTGAACTATGGGGTCATCCAACAATGATAGACTGAGTTAAGGAAATATGCAAAAAAAAGGACTTAAGTGTGAATGATGTTTACCACTTTCTCCGTTTTTATACTTATCATTTCCCTTCTATGGAAGTTGCATAATACTTGCATCATTACCTAAAGTATAAGTTTTCTCTATCTCTCTCCTATCACAATTCACATGAGTTCCACTTTGTATCTTTCTCTATATTTCTCCTTTTTCACATGGAATCCTAAAATACCGTGCCCAAGGTAGATGATGCAAGTATACGAAAACGGAGTACGTATATTATCGTTGATGTTAGAATCAAAATTTCATGCATCTGAAATACAGTATGAATTTAAAAATTCTTAATGATGTCGAACAAAGAATTCACTTGGGAAAGCTCTTTTTCTATTCTCTCGTGGTACTTTAGATGTCTGAAATTCCTAGTCCAAACATCATTAATTTTACTTTTGTAAACATTCTTCATAGTTAGGGTGCGTTCTCTTCACCTTAAAAAATTAAGTTTCGAGTCCAATAAGTTCGGTTCGGTTCGGATAAGTTCGGTTCGGTTCGGATAAGTTTCAATCGGGTCCAATCGTGGCAATAAGTTCCAATTAGGTCTAATAAGGTCCAATAAGTTTTATTCGGGTGCAATAAGTTCCAATCAGGTCTAATAAGGTCCAATAAGTTCTAATCAGGTGCAATAAGTTTCAATCAGGTCTAATAAGTTCCAATAAGGTTCAAATAGTCAATGATCAATAAATATTTGTATTATTGTCCATTATTTTATTATTCATATCACTATTAGCCGATTATGTTATTATTAGAATTTTAATTAAAGTACCACAATGAAAGTTATGTATAGGCAAGTATATAAATAGTATTTTTTTTGTTAAAATGTTTATCATAAGAGATAATTAATAATAATAATTTTTTTAAAGGGCTTAATTTTAATAATTATTACTTCATAATAAATTTTGAGGGGTAGTATTTACGTAAGGGGTAATATTTATGTTATTACTCATCAATTTTTTTGTCTAATAAGGGCAAATAAGTTCCAATTAGGTCCAATAAGGTCTAATAAGTTTCAATCAGGTCCAATAAGGTCTAATAAGTTTCAATCGGGCCAATAAGGTCTAATAAGTTCCAATCAGGTCAATAAGTTTCAATCAGGTCCAATAAGTTCCAATCAGGTTCAATCAGGTCCAATAAGTTGAATCAGGTCCGATCAGGTTTAATAAGTTCCAATCAGTTCAGTTCAGGTCCAATAAGTTCAGTTCAGATAAGTTTAGTTCAGTTCAGGTCCAATAAGTTGAAGAGAACGCACCCTTAGTCTTTGTTTTTTTTTTGCACATTTTCTTATTATAGTCTATTATTGTTTGATGATGTATAGTTCAGTCTATTGACGTCAATATTTTCTTGTATAAATAGGAAGCAATACTTCGTCGGTTAGCCATCATTGTTAGGTTTGACATGTATATTGTCGGTATTCCTTGTTGATTTGTAGATGAACTCGATAATTGTTTTATCTGATTAGAAACAACTCTGCTGGCAATTTCGCTGTGTTGAGTTGTTGACTCCTTTAATTGCTTCAAAACTTAACTTTTTTTGTTGCTTGGCACTTGCATCTGTTAATTGAGATCTCGCTAAGGTTTAAATATCTCTTAATTTTGAAAATGGTTGGTTTGGTTATCATAGTATCTTGTACCACAAAGAATATAAAAAGATCTTGCTTGGCACTTCGACAAAATAGCCGAGTTAGACACTTAGACACGACCCATGTCGGACATGGGTACCCGAGTCGAGTAACATAGCATGTACACCTGCGTTAAATATATTAAACACAAACACTTCTATCTGGGGAATGGATACACACATTGAATGGTAGAGAAAGATTGTACAAGCTCATATTTTTGGATTTTTTGTGACTTGTATGTCAATATTTCTATTTTGGATTGTAAGTTAGTCACATCTCTTCTTGTTTCAGGCTGCATTTTTGGCAATGAAGAGTACGGGAGGAAAACTTTTGGTCTTTCAGTCAGGCAAGTCTAAAGCCACATTCTTGCATGTAGATCAGGGTATTAAATCATGGCTGCATCACCGAATTGCCCACAAAAGTGGTTCTCCAAACGTTATCAGCTTATATTAATTGTGAACCCATCCGAGAATTAAAACTCTGATTTAGATGTAGTTTCCTTCACATGATCTAACATCAGTGGTATATGCTCCACAAAGATCAAGGGGTCATTGTTTTTTGCTCATCCATCTGAGCAATATGTAGTGCCTTTTCTGCTTGGAATATTGCTATGTAATTAGAGAGTGAATATGTCCTAATGGCTAACAGTAACGACATTGTCTATCCTTCAAGTAGTCTGAGATGACTTCGAAAGTCCAATGGCAGGCCAGGACCAGGACTGCCTGAAATTGATCACCTGGTAGTATGATTGTGAGTGATAGATGTGCATGTGGCATGATCACATAACCGCCTGAGTCCCAACAAAATTATAAGCCATTAAGTTGTTGGTATTGATGGTTTTATATGTTGTCCATAGGATTTAATTGTAGTCATTTCCCTGTGACTGTTTCTCATTGACAAGGACAACTATATTTTTTCTATGCATATTAATGTCTCTAGAATGTCTTTGCAGTATTACCTTCAATTGGCATTGCTGCTCTTTCTGCTAGGGAGGCAGAAGGTAGATCTAATATTTCTGCTGGTGAGAAGGTAAGTTTTAGCAATTTTTATAAGCAGTTTTGGATGTATTAATTTTAATTTTTACTTGCACAATTCTGTTCTACGAAATCTGGTAACTTTTAGTCCTAAATACGTTATGAAAAGTGATGTTTTGGTGGCAATAGATGTTGCTGAAGACTCTAGAATCTAGATGCAGCGTCCTTGCGACATGGGATCATTTCAATAGTGATTAGTAGAATAGTAGTTCAATTTGATAGAGAAGAAGCTGCTTTTATATAAAGAAACTAATAGAGGGAGCAGGTTGGATTTTTATTTTTCTTATATGCATGAAGTGCTAAAAAAGTTGTTGATGGTCCTGCTTGAACCTTTCCAATCCTAGACTGGAAACTTATGACTTTCATATATTAGTCTCAGCTTCTACAAAATTATAGCACACTGGCGGTCCGTTATATGGTAGGAACAGATTGTTCAGTGATATGATTTGTTTGATTTGTCAATGTCAGTTAGTCTAGTATAAGGCCTCTCAGTGTATCGTCTAGAAACAGGTTGTCTATTGTTCTTGATTGGGTAGCCTCAGACCTACATCAACAGCTGAACATATACTCGATGATGGTAGTTGTGGTGCACAATCTTGCAAATTTTAAAATTCCTGTAGAATGATTAGAGGCTTATGTGCACAATCTTATATGTTTTCCTTGGAGGCTTAGGATAAGGGTTGATCGGTAATATGGAGTTTAGAATAGTGTAGCTGTGTAGGTCCAGCTAGTTGTTATCCCCATATCTTGACGACGATGCTTCAAGTAAATGCTGTTTTTTCTGGTCAGTTATCGATCATGCTAAAGGGTAATGGCTGCAGTCATTGTCTTTTATTGTAGACTGTTTTGTCCGATCAATAATAGTTGACGACATTATATAGCTCTTTTCATGCACTTTTTTTATCATTTTGCGCCGTTGTCTTTTTGGTCCGTTACATTTATTTCTTTTCTGGATTAGTATTGTCTGATCGACTGATGCATGACTTAATAGTTGACGGCATTATATGGCTCTTTTCATGCACTTTTTCTCATTTTGTGCAAATGTTGGCTTTTTTTCATCTGTTCAATAAATTATTTTCCTGTTTGTTAGGGGTGTGAGTGCGTAGCGGAAGCAAATTAAAGATGTAAAGATTGAGTAAAAAAAATAAAGTTGGAAATATGGCAAGAAAGGTAGTAAAAGTATGACACACAATATTAACGTAGGAGAAAACCTCAAAATAGAGGCAAAAAAACCCACAGACGACGAGTACCCGAAAATCCACTATATGAAAATACAGAAGAGTACAAGACCCCTTTATAGGGGTCAGTAATACAATATAACTCTCATTATAGAAACTCAAAAAGGAGTATTACAAAGGATAGTGGATTAGTGATTGTGTGTACTATAATCTCCGACATTTATAATAATCTTAGAGAGCCGAACCTCCATGACGGAGATAATAACAAAACCTACATTGTAGGTAATTTTTTCTAAGCTTAGAGGGTCTGAGCATGGAAACATTGGAGGATTGTGGGTGGAATCTTATGCCAAAAATGAAATTAACCAATTCTATGTTGGTTCTTGAGTCGATTAATGAATGTGGAAAAAGAAACAAGAAAATTCTTGTATAATCTCCAAAATCCACGTAGCTCCACATGTTCTTTATTTCATCAGGAGTTCATGGAGTATTTCAGATTCAACTAGATTTTGACTCTTGGTTCTAATTCTTAACCGAGAGAACTAACCTTCATGGTAGGAAAGTTCCAGCCTTTCCTATATTTGAGTAAATATAATTTGGGCCTTAAAGAATTTGGGCCATAACCCAACAATCTCCACCTTGGACCAAATTTCATACGTACATGTCGTATAAAACCCTAAAGGGTATAATCTAAATATGTCGCCAGTGAATAAACCGATTAAAACTCGAGCTAAGAAAATTTTATGACATACGGAACTCGTTTGACGAGGACGCAACGTCAAATCGAGGTTAAGTCATGAATCCACCGAAAATAGCTATATGTACGCCAACAAGCGTTCAGTCCGTTCTGGTTGAGAACGACCTTTAAAGATATCCTCCAAATGCGGTAAACTTAACTTGCCACCGGACTTCTCAATCTCGAGCTTCATTATCGAAGACATCTTTAATGTGAAAACACTCTAACCAACCTTGGCTCTGATACCACTTGTTAGGGTTGTGAGTGCGTAGCGAAAGCAAACTAAAGATGTGAAGATTAGTGAAATTAATAAAGTTGGAAATATGGCAAGAAAAGTAGTAAAAGTAGACACACAATATTTAATGTAGGAAAAATCCTCATATAGAGGCAAAAAAAAACCCACTGACGACGAGTATTCTGAAATCCACTATTTTTAAATACAGGAGAGTGCAAGAACCCTTTATAGGGATGAGTAATACAATATAACTCTCACAATAGAAACTCAAAAAGGAGTGTTCCAAAGATAGTGATCAGTGATTGTGTGTATTATAATCTCCGACATTTATAATAATTAGAATTACGCACTCACAACCCTAACATTGTTTTCTTTACCTTGAAATAAAGGTCCAATAAGCTCAGATAAGGACTGTGGATATTAGTAAGTTCTAATAAGTTCCTATAAGCTCAGGTCTTATTAGCTCAGATAAGTTCATCTAAGTGGATTTCAGGTGAAAAAAGTATGATCTATGTATGTGATATCATGTTGAAGAACTGAACAGACATTTCTCTGGCTGTTCCATCATGGTTTCACCAGTCACCGCATTCTTTGCTAAACTGACCTCTCGTTACTTTATTCCAGGAGGCCCAGAGATTGCTTCAGCCTGCTGATAAGACATTAAAAGAATTGGCTATTGAATTTGCTGAGTTCCAGGTAAATAAGATCATTCATTCATTCATTTCATCCTTAGAATTGCATATGGGATATTTTCCATGATTCCCTTGCTGGAACTCTCTTGACACTTCGTATACTTATTGTTTGATTATTGTGTAGGTTTGTGTGGATTTGTTTATTACCACCCAGTCCTATGTAGACATTGCTTCAATGTCTGTTGTTCCAAGGACTACTGGAGGACAGGTAGTCATTGATTACCCTGTTTTATATATTTATTTATTTTTGGTTCAGGTTTACTTCTACTTTTCATTTCAAATTATTATCTACATTACTGTATGCTCTTCTGACTCTTTTGCCGTTTACTTCCTCTACTTAGTGTAGGCTGTTCATTTCTAGTTCCTTGCTTCAGATACACGAAATCCAATAGATATATACTTTTTGGTAAACGAAAATTGAGATTTTGTTGTATTAGATGTCATGGTTGTAGTTTGTTTCAAGTTTCCTACTTTATACTTCACGTCTTCACCCATGTGCAGAAGTTTGTAAAGATTAATATAGGTAATCTAGTTTGACCCTTATACTATCTCTAGGTTGTGTCTGTAGATGTTTCTTTAAATCAACTTGTATTCCCTTTCTTATCAGGGACTCAGGGTTCCCTTGGGTAATAAGCCTTAGAACTTAAAAGTTTATTTCTCATGTGTCTATGTTGTTTCTTACTTGTCGGCTGTAAGGTAGGAATGGAAATGTATTTCCTGAGCAGTAGGCATAATTAAGGCCTCAACTCTATACAGCTGCTCTGCATGACTATTCCGTGGGGATGGTATTTCTTGGATATTGAATTTTGAGGAGAGAAAGCAAGGGATTTGGAGGAGACTATCCATATTAATTAATACTGTTTATAGTTTAACTGAAGCATCTGATTGGGGAAAGTCTTGGGGTGTTGTCCGAACTGGTCCTTTTCTAGTCCTTGCTGGAAATTTAATATTCCAGTCTTTAGGTGCTGTCTGAACTGGTCTTTTTATAGCCCTTGCTGAAAAGTCCAGATTCTAGATTCTAGTGTGAAAATCCAATGCTGCTTAAGGCAGTGTAGAACTCTTTGTTTACTTTTTTTTCTGTACGAAATTACAAAATGAGTTTTGTTGGGCACTTTATGTCTGGACGCTGATTTCAGGTATTTTGGCTATTGTATATGATCTGATTCATCTCTTCTTGCTTTCTATGTTCCAATATGTAGGTGGAATTTGCTACTTTGAGATGCAGGATATATTTGTCCTTTTACTTTGGAGTATCTGTAGTCTGAATGTGCATGATTTTGAGTGAACAAAGTAGCCTAAGTGCTTTCTGGGAAATGGTTTTCTATGTTATAACTCTGGTGGCTTGGCTTTGAGTTAAATTGATTTATGCAGACAACTTTGCCACTTTGGAATTATTTATGTTTGAGTGGGACTTGAGGGCTTCCCTCTGTGTGTATTGGAGATGGTCCTTAGTGAATTCTTTTACAAATTCACAGTATTTGAAATATTTTGTCAACTGTTAATTGAACTGGGAGATTATATGAGCTTACAAGATCAGTACCTAATACTGTTGCAATTGTAACCTTTTGAGTTTCTTTTCCCCGTATCTTTTATATTGTGAAGATGTTTGACTACTTTGTGGTATATTGGCGAGACTTAAATTATAACTACTTTCTAGCTAATTTACCTGGTTTATCCGTAAGCCATTACCTTATCAATTATGGTTTAATTCAATAAAGAATCTTCATCCAGCACAAATGTCTGTTGAGTTTCTGCATGACCTAAAATATCGAGTTGTAGTTATTGTTTTAACATTTAGCTGTTTTCTGATACATTGTTGTTGCTGACAGTGTTTCCCTAGAATAATTGTATAATTGTACTTTCCTGCTCCATTTTCAGGTTTATTACTATTACCCCTTCTCGGCTGTCTCTGATACTGCCAAGCTTTGTAACGATCTTAGATGGAATGTGACAAGACCACAAGGTTTTGAAGCAGTTATGCGTGTGAGGTGCAGCCAGGTATGAAAGTACTCGTGTAGCATTCGTCAATCTATGCTTGTTATACATATGCTTCTTATTGTGGATCTGCTTTATGACCTCTATCACGCTTCTCATGCGGTCAATGTTTATGGTATGCATCCATTTATTGTGTTTTCTCTGCTATATTTCTTTTGTAGGGTCTTCAAGTCCAAGAATACTCAGGAAACTTCTGCAAACGTATTCCAACCGATGTCGATCTTCCTGCGGTTTGTATCTCTTCTTAGGCTTGTTTTCTTGATGAAAGAGAGGCTGTGAATTAATTTCTGTATTAGATATAGCACAGATGAGGTTTTAGCTCAGGAAAGAAGTATTGGCCATATTATGGCGGATGAATTCTTAAGGTGTTGAAGATTTTTGACCGTGAGCACTTGCATCAAATCTGCAAGACATGCTTTTGCTGTTTGTAATGGTTCGATTAGAGGGGAAAAAATAGTGGGATTGCTTTTGAATGAAAATATTGCTGATGTTTTTAGCAAGTGATGAACTAGATTCAGCTATCGCGCTTGCTTGAAGAACCGATAAGAGTCTAGGATTCCTCTTTTTTTTGCTATTATTGTGTGTTTCAAGAAATTGAGGCATTTTGTTAAGAGTGGACTGTACTAGTCAAACTACATTATATTGGTGTTTTGTAAATATATGTCCACGATGTCAGTTCATAATAGTGGGTCATCTCTAGCATCATTTTATCACTTAATTTATGTAGTGATATATTAGGAAATTTCATCACAAACCATTAGTATATTGGGAAAGGTGACATTTTCTTCTGGAAATCCTTGTATAGTATACAACTATAAATCTATTAATTCTAATTGGAGGGAATAGTATAGTGGTTTCATTATGAGTCAATATGCTAATAGTAGAAGGCTAGAAGCACATATAGAGTAGATTTGGTTTCAAAATCAAAATATCCAATCATCCTTTCGAACCTCACTTGTATCTCTTTTGCCTCTTCAAAAGCAAAATAAAGTCATCCCTCTGAGTAAATCTATTAGAATAAGTAGTTCTTTGACCCACGCTATGCGTAGGTCTCATACTACTTCTTTCTAATGGTTTCACAAGGAAAAAGTGATGCTGAAGGATGTTGATTACGATTTAGCATAAAGTATCCTTCAAAAAGATACATGAGTGACCATGAATTTGTCATTTTATTTAACTTAAAAGGTTTAACTTATTTTTTAAGATAAAATATTTATTGAAAAAACCCGAAGGAAAATGAGCGATTGACACGTGCCTTAGGGGGTTGTGTTTTTAAATACTTGTATACAGATGCTATCGACTAATTGCCTAACAAGGCCATTGTTCTCCTATGTCTGCAAAATGCTTTACGTTGCGTCCTTTATTTTATTGTGGGATAGCATGTGGCTGTTATTTTCTCCTTTTTGTTTCTTTCAATCTTATACCTTTAGTTCTGTAGTCTGTACAATTGAGGCTACTACAATGTAGATGATTATAGCATTATTAATTTTCAAGAGCATGTCACATATCTTTTGTGATGTATTTATGTTCTATTCTCTTAATTTTGGTACTAAATTCCATTCAATTGATCTATGAATGTTATGAAACTTTTCTAATTTAGTTTTTTTTTCTTTGGTAATTCAAGCAAGAATTGGTGTATTTTAATGATAGGTCTTGCTGGAGTTAGTTTGATGCATATCAGCTTTGACTGTCTTTTCTAAAGAACCTTTCCTCTCTCTCTTTCTTAAAACTTTATTAGCATGCTCTCTTCTTGACCTGAACTTCTTTCATATTGCAGATTGATTGTGACAAGGCTCTTATGGTCACTTTAAAACATGATGATAAACTACAAGATGGTGCCGAATGTGCTTTCCAGGTTAGATGATTACATAATACAGAGTTGATCAATTCTCCCGAAGGAGCTTCTTTTTTATTAGTCCAACACTCCAATGTGCTTGTAGATTCATGAGCAACTTTCTTGCATTTTTGTTATATGGAGCTAGCTTTGTTTCTTTTTTTCTTCTCTATTAAAATCAATGAAGTATAGCAAAATTGCAATTCCTTCAGCAATTTTAAATTTTTTCCTTTCACAATGTAGTGTGCGCTTCTCTACACCACTGTTTATGGACAACGAAGAATTCGTGTTAGCACCCTTTCACTTTCATGCACAAGTGTCTTGAGCAACTTGTTTCGATCAGCTGACTTGGATACTCAATTTGCATGTTTTGTCAAACAAGGTACAATTAATGATCAACATTATCAGCTTCACAATTAAACATTGTACTACCTTTTGATTAGTGGTTGTCCCTGCACCCTTTTTGGGGGTTGAAGATATCTGTAATCTCAAGTTAGCGCGAATATAATTCAGTACCTCCTGATAAAATAAATATTCTTCTGCTTATTCACTTACTTCACAAAACTCATCCTCTACTAATGTTGGACTATTCACTTCTTTTACTTGATTGTCTGTTAAGAATACTAAATCTACATTTTATCTTGGGTGTGCCTTTAAGCTGCCATTGGGGTTCCCACTACGCCACTTTTGCAAGTCAGGGATCAGGTGACGAATCACTGTGTCAACATACTGCATTCCTATCGAAAATTCTGCGCAAATTTGTCTGTATCATCAGCGGGCCAGCTCATTCTTCCAGAGGCACTCAAGCTTTTGCCTTTGTACACCCTTGGTAATGTATAAGCTATATCTACAAGAAATGAAAAGTTTCATCAACTTGTAAAAGAAGATAGTTTTCAGGACTTGGAATCTGTGTTTGATGTTGGTTGTTTCCGGAAAAATTTCTTTGCAGCATTGATAAAAAGCATCGGGTTGCGAACTGATGGGCGATTAGATGATCGTTCCTTCTGGACAACCTATGTCTCTTCCTTGTCTACTCCATTGGCAATTCCACTGGTGTATCCTAGGATGTTTTCTGTCCATGACCTTGGATCCAAGGTATTACTGGTGTCTGCTGATTAATTTTGTTTCTCTGTTGACATTTTCATATGCAATCAAACTCATTGTCCTTTTTCTGTAGGAAATGGATGGATCCATTATTCCTCCAGCTATCCCGCTTTCGAGTGAGCATGTAATTGATGAAGGAATTTACCTTCTTGAGAATGGAGAGGATGCCTTGGTCTACGTTGGGCATTCTGTGGATCCTAGTATTTTACAATGTCTGTTTGGTACAACCTCGGTTGATGAAGTTCCAACTCAGGTAGTATAACTTCATCCTTATATATGATAGTCAACTTAGAACTCTTATCTTGATACAATTGAAAGAGGACAAATTTAAAATGTGGCATCATTAAAACTTTCTTAGTGTGTGTTTTGTATGATACAATTCAATTTTCATTATGTAATTTGAAGAAGCTGAGAAGTTGTAATGGTGATTTTATATAGATCTTCATATGAGAATTTCATAATACCTTTGACCGAATATATGTTTCTGAGCTCTTGTTTTTCCTATTTAGTTTGTGTTGCAGCAATATGATAATCCAGTGTCTAAGAAGTTCAATGAGCTTGTCAATGAAATTAGACGACAAAGGTGTTCCTACCTCCGGTATGCCATCTTTAATTTCTTGAAGAAATTTTGTAATTATTCTAAATATCATATGTAATCTTCAAGATAGATATATATGGTGTGGAGACTTTATTTTTTTATCCTTCTGTTTGTGCAGCTTCAAGTTGTGCAAGAAAGGGGATGCTTTAGGTAAACTTCATTGAACTTCCTCTTAAAGCTTCTTTTCCATTTGGAAACATATTTGAGTGGTCTTCCAAACTATTGTTGGTTGCATTTGGTGGCATTCCATTTCTACTACTAAATGAAGAAATAATACACAACCTCTAGTGTCCTGGTTTTGGGAAGTCATTTGTGTGATCCAAATCTACTATTTCTCATTGCATAATTTGTATGCTTATTTGGATGAAAAGATTTGGGGAGAAGTTTGGGGGAGGAATAGTAAAGTATCAATGTGAACTTGTTTCGATGCTAGGAAAGGGAGTAATCCGTTTTTCTTCCATCCTTAATGAACTAGATCCTTCCAAACTTGGAAACATGTAGAAGGAAATATATTACATCCCCCCCCTCCCCTTCCTCTACTTGTTTTTAGAATTGTTATCCTGACTTTTGAATTTGATTTAAAATTGTCTCTAAAACTGCTTCTGCTCCTCAATGCTTCTGTTTCTGTATAATCTATGCTGAAAATGCATGCCTGCCAAATCATCTTAGATGATTAGGCTCCTTGTATTTGTACCACAGTCTGAGTCAGTGGTAATTTGGATTCAATTTAATAGGTGATTTTTTCCTAATATCATTATGGAATACATATGTGCCACTTGCTGGTGAATAAGTTGATAAGCTCGGGTGCATGGACAGCTCTATGCACTCTATTTGAGTCATTTGACAGAATGGTTTCCCATCTTCTGTCTAAACTTTCATCCTGCCCTACCCACGTGTGTGCCACACACTTGTTGGCAAACCACGATAAAGCCTATATGGTTTCGCTTGCTACGGTTTTTGTGCACATTGGTCTCTATTTTTGTTCAGATCATTTCAGTGCCGATGTTAGATTCGCTGCCCATTATAAACTGAAACAACTATGCACTTGCGTTTTTGAAGTGGAGTATAGAAGTATAGAACAAGTCATACAAATAAGTGACTGCTGCGAGTATATTTTAAGATATTGATACTGTTGATATCAGTTTCATAGCCATGATTTTGCATAGTAGTTGATGTGTGCAAATGGTGCCTAAAGTTTAAAAAAAATCTGTTAAGTAGAGCTTTTCTG
Organism: Beta corolliflora; assembly: GCA_947648045.1. Taxonomy (NCBI): domain Eukaryota; kingdom Viridiplantae; phylum Streptophyta; class Magnoliopsida; order Caryophyllales; family Amaranthaceae; genus Beta; species Beta corolliflora. The sequence continues at coordinate 3,720,770 of CANSZD010003019.1, forward strand.
AGGTTAGTTTTTCCAAGATTGATGAGTGACTGCTTTTTTGATTCTCCAGGAATGTTATTCTTCTCATATATGGTAGAAGATAAATCTCCAACAGGTCTCTCTTATGTTGAGTTTCTCGTGCATGTACATCGACAGATCCAAGGTAAAATGGCTTAAATTCATTGTAATCTTTCATACTAATACATAAAGAGGTATGTAGCTAGTACCATGGATATGACTGATATATACAGAGTAAATTATGGCATCGAATTGAGCCACACATACCTTTTCTTTCCTCCTCTCCTTATGAGGGTTTTGAATTGAAGTTTTTAGATTAGAGGTTTAAATTATTTTTCCTCTCTTTTTTACAGTGTAGTTCCAGTTTTAGGCGGGTTTATATATCAGATATGAGGAGAAAAATTTGTAAACAATAAGCTTCCATTTTTGCATTTTGATATCTTATACAACTTTCTTTTGAAAGATTTGACAATTTTGTTTTAGATCAAGAGTTACTTTCATTATAGTACCAGGCTTCCATCTGAAGTAATTTTTGACTCTTCTGCATTTGTTACATTGTATTACCATTTATACTAGGCTTCCATCTTATAGGCCATGGTAGCTTCAAAAATAAACATTGATCGAAGTGTACGCTTTTGTGGCTAATTTGAATTCGCAATGTTTATGAGTTGCTATGTTGGTAACTCTAGTTCTTGATCTATGCACCTACTTTTACGCTTGTCAACGTGAGACTTTGGTTATTAATATAATCAATCATCGATAAGTAAAAATTATGAAAGTCAATATTATGAGAATATATGCTTTGAAAGTATGAACAAGCAAGGGATTCATTGAGTCGTGCCGAGATGAATCTACATAAAGATATTGCAGGATTGTTTTCATTACGATAATGAAAGTGGAGTATGTGAATAGTATAAAAGTACAATATGTGTAAATTAGAAGAAGTGAGGATAATTAAAGATTTTCTCATAGATTGACCTAAATTTGCCAGCCATAGAATTTATACGAGACAATCTTATATTTGATGACAATATTAAAAAAGATTGGAACCAATCTTTCTATTTTATTGGTCACTTTCAAATGTCGTAATAAGTTAATGTGAGGTGGGATCATCCGGGAGGCCTAGACTTGTTTTATCATCATTAATTGTTGCTATTGAATCATGCAATGCATTTTCTTGCCTTGTACCCAGCCTCTAAGCTGGTGTGCCCTGCAGGCTAGTAGCCTAGCAGAGGTTGATTTTCGGGCCAATTATCTTTCTTAATAAACAAAATGCAATACATTTTCTTTTAAGTGACAATTATACAACCTTTTAAAAAAATGAATAACAAAACTTATGTTTGACAATGATGTGGCATATTTGGCGTCAATGGACAAAAGATTATAACTAAAATAAACCATGCTAAAGCCTTAAACCCAATAGGATGGAATCGAATGTATCAGTTAAAATTTTGTTTTTAATAGTCGCTTACGGAGTTTTTGCCTCTAGCCCGTCTGTCAAATGCAGTGGGCCAGTGGCTGAGGTTACTAATTATGATTAATAGAGGACTAATAAGGGGCAGTGTGACCTGGGTTAAAGCACAGTTGACAGACAACTAAAGGAACAACACCATTAGCCACATTAGATGGGTTAGCAATAGTAGGAGCAGTAGGAGTTGCAACATCAAAACATGAAAGAGAGACAATACCATTGGGTTGTTGAGCTCGAGAGTTTACATAATTAGTGTGATTTCCATTTTGTTGCTGCCTTGCAGGGCCATTGTTATTGGACTGGTTGGTGGAGTTATGGTGGTTGTTGTTGTTGTGGTTGCCACGACCCCCACGACCACGACCTCTACCACCCTTGTTTCTCCAATTGTTTCGGCCTCGACCACCTCCATTGGAAGTGTTGTTATTGTTGGCTGCATTAGAGGTGGCAGCACTAATGTTTTCAGTAGTTGTAGGTGCCGCAAGAACTTGATGTAATGGTCTGACATCAGTAGGATTACGAATCTGCCGCAACCTTTGTTCCTGCATAATCAGTTTGGCACTAAGATCATCAAATGTGATATGGCTACCAAAGAGACCTATGGTAGTAGTGAGAGTTTCATAATCGGTGCCTAAGCCAAATAGTGTATGTTGAACTAACTCCTGATCAGACAATGGAGAGTTGATAGCAACCAAAGAATCCGCCACAAATTTAATTCCACGCAAATACACTTCCATTGTTTGAGATTCCGTTTTCTGCAAGTTAGTGAGGGAACGTTTAAGTTCCATCACCTTGGCCAAGCTGGCAGTTTGAAAACGTTTTTGCAAACGTTCCCAAATTTGAAAGGAGTGGGCTAAATCATGAACCTCTACTAGCACTTCACGAGCAATTGTAGCAAACAACCAAGACCTTAAACTCTGATCAATACGAAGCCATTCAGAATATTGGGGATTAACAGTGAGCTGGGTTTGATTACAGTGAGACTTTCAGACTTTCAATCCTGTTGTCAAGCCCCCGACCATTCGCCTTATTCTATCCCTTGCTGTTACATATGGTTGGGCTATTAGGCAACTTGATGTCAAAAACGCATTTCTTCATGGTGATTTAACAGAGGATGTATATATGACTCAACCCAAGGGCTTTGTTGACCAAGATTGCCCAAACCATGTCTGTAAACTGCTAAAATCCATTTATGGGCTCAAACAAGCTCCTCGGGCATGGTTCCATAAATTTGGCAGCTTTCTTCTATCCCTTGGATTTGTTGCTAGTCTCTTTGACCCCTCTATGTTTGTTCTCCATCATGGTACCTCCATTCTTATTCTCCTTCTTTATGTCGATGATATTATTTTCACTGGTAATAACACACCTCTATTACTTCATCTCATTCACTTATTGTCTCTTCAATTTCCTATGAAGAACTTGGGTGATCTCCATTACTTTTTAGGTATTCAGGTGGTTCGTACCCAAGACTCTCTTTTTCTCTCTCAAGCTAAGTATCTTAATGATCTTCTGGTTAAGTTTGAGTTGTCCTCTGTTAAACCAGTTCGAACTCCTTTAGCTTCTCGCACCACCCTCACCTTGTTAGATGGGGATCTATTAGCAGACCCTACTCCTTATCGGAGTATGGTTGGAGCGCTGCAATATCTCACCATGACTAGACCTGACATTGCTTATGCGGTTCATGTTGTCTCCCAGTTCATGCATGCCTCCCGTACCTCTCACTTGATTGCCGTTAGCGCATTTTCGAGTACTGCGAGGGCACATCCACTCATGGTCTTCTCCTACGGAAAGCAAAGCACAACTCTCTTGTGCTGGCTTATTCTGACGCTGATTGGGCAGGATGTCCTGATAGTTCTCGTTTTACCACAAGTTATGCCATCTTTCTGGGTCCTAACTTAATTTCTTGGTGCTCAAAGAAACAACCAACTGTATCTAAGTCTTCTACCGAAGCTGAATATCGAGCTGTTGTGTATACTGTTGCTGAGACATTGTGGGTTAGGTATGTTCTTGCTGAGGTGGGTATTCTTTTACGTGCTCCTGTCCACGTCCTTTGTGACAACATATCAGCCACATATATTGCCGCCAATCCTGTTCTTCATCAGCGCAGCAAACACATCAAAGTTGACTATCACTTTGTTCGAGAACGCATCAGTCACGAAGATCTTGTACTTCATTACATTCCTACTAAGCTACAGTTGGCTGACATATTCACAAAACCTTTGTCCTCTAGTCAGTTTTTATTTTTGAAAAGCAATCTATCCATTCAGGATCATGTATAGATTGTTGAGGGGGCATAATAGAGGACTAAGGTCTCTTTGGTAAATTTGTAATTATTCTACCTATATATATACAAGCACCGACTCCCAGGAAAGGTGAGTCAGTTTCACCCTAATTATTCTCACAATGATATTACTATTTTATTTTGTAAACTATCGTCACATAGTTTTTTTTTTCCGAAAATGAAATTGTACGATGATAAAAATTAAGGGGTCAATAATTGGAATATTGTTGAGAGTACAGTGGAATACCAAATTCCACTGTTTACCAAAGTGAATGTCCTGACATGCATTTAATGCATGTTAGGCAAAGTTTTCTTCCCCGCGCAGTTTTTCGTTGAATTTGCAATTGTACACAGTAGAATTTTTGCTTATAAATACCGTCGATGTAAGAATCAGTTTTACACAATACGAATTCAATACACTCTCTGATATATTTCTATTTATAGCTTCTCTCTCTCTCCATATTTCTCACAACACGTTATCAGCACGAGTTTGCTACCGAAAAAAAAATAAAGGAATACATCCATTCTGTTTCAAGTTCTAAATTTTTTTTCTCCAAGCCCAAACCATTACTATCCAAACATGGATCAACAAAGTAACGGGATTAACATTGTTTTACACAATGTCTCTGTCTTGGGTATTCACTTTTGGATAGAGCGAAACAATGTACCATTCACTACCAACCCAGCGAGGGGAACTGTGAGACAGCCCCGACCCAGTAACATTAACGACGGTACAAATACCCATACCAGAGAAAACCCACAAACCCCTGTTCCCAACACCAATAATAACCCTCCTATACAACCAACTGAAAATCAACCTCCACCAAGTAATAAAAGAGATAGGGATGAACAGGAAGGGACTAGTAGTAAACGTCACCATGCCACTAACCCAGAAAATAAATAATTTTATAATAAAGCCACCTTCATGGAGGGCAAGGACATTTATTTTATGTTATTTCTTTTGCTCTTGAACCGCCTATATGGACGGGTTAATTTTTTTTGAACTTGCCGCCTATATGGACGGCCTAGTGAAGCAATAAAATTATTATCTCTTATATGTGCAATAATGTTATATGTATGCAGGGAACAAGCATTCAGAATACTATTATATATTATTGTCTCTAATCTTCTATCTTTTTTGCATTTGTAGTTACATATATTATATTGTCATTTTACCAACATGCTCTAATATCTATTTGTCAATCTTAAAATTTTATTGCATTGTATATTTTTAGCGTTGATGAACCTGCAAGTTAGGGATAACCCTCTATAAAAGCGGATTACCCGTCCCATTTTCACCACACATCTCTTATCTTCTTCCAATTTTTTTTCTCTAAACTCACAATTTTTTTTTCTCTTCATCCTCAACCTTCCGGCCACCATGTTCCACGGCGGCGACGACAACCGTCCTCCACCTTCCTCTTCTTCTTTTGAGGAGGATTTTAGGATGATACGGCTATACTTATTCCTTATAGCCGGTTTCTTTTTCCTTCTTATGGCATTAATGATCTATCTCCTCATACACAAATAGGAGACAATTTTTTTTCATCTCCCTCGTTGTATTTTTTTTCCCCATTTCTGGCATCTTTTTTTTGTGTCTTTTAAGTGCATTTTTAGGAAGTTTTTTTTGTTTCTCTCACTCATTGTATTTTTTTCCATTTCTGGCATTTTTTTGTTTCGTTATATTGTACGTTATTTTCGTCTTTTTTTCTTTTGTTTGTAATGTTTATGTATCATTATAATGATATAAATCAGGGGGAGATAATATATGTATTTATTATCATTTACTAATTTCAAATATTTACATGTTTGTAGTTAAAATGGGAGATCTAGTTAAAAGACAATTTAACATACTAGATCTATCTGGGCAAAAGTTTCTAGAATGGACAGTGGACGTCCAAATGAATTTAAAGGCCCAAGGACTGGAACATACAATTAAGGTTGTGACAACCCAACAAGGTGATGCAACTACATCAGTTAAAAAGGCGACTGAACAAGAAAAGGCAAAAGCCTTAGTCCTTCTCAGGCATCATTTACATGAAAGTTTAAAAACTGAATATCTCCTTGTGGAGGATCCCAAAGAACTATGGGATAGCCTGAGTGAAATATATGGGCATCACAAAAATGTTCTCCTCCCAAAGGCACAATTTGACTGGCTCAATTTGAGATTCCAGGACTTTAAAGCAGTCAGTGATTACAATTCAACGTTGTTTAGAATTGTATCATTGTTGAAATATTGTGATCATCCCATCACAGAAGAGTAGATGATAGAAAAAACGCTCTCCACTTTCCACGCCTCTAATATAATATTGGCAGAACAATACAGGTTCAGAGCTTTCAAAAAATACTCTGAACTAATATCAGTACTACTTGTGGCTGAACAAAATAATGATCTTCTGCTGAAGAATCATAATCTTAGACCTACGGGGTCTTCAGCCACACATGAAATAAATGCAATAGAAAGCTCGATCCACCCGAAGCAAATGCTATACATAGAGATGGACGCGGTAATTACAACAGTCGTGGGAGAGGACGTGGTAATTACCGTGGCAGAGGGCGTGGACGTGGCAGAGGTCGATTTTCCCCAAGAAATAACAATTTTAAAAATTCTGATAAAAATTGGGGACAATCATCTGGAAATCAGAGGCAGTCATCCTATAAAGGAAATGACACTTGCCACAGATGTGGCATGACTAGGCATTGGGGTCGCACATGTCGTACTGCCAAACATTTAGTAGACCTATACCAGGCTTCAATAAAGAACAAAGGAAAAAATGTTGAAGCAAATTTGTTAATGAAGCTAATACATCCATGTCCAGCCTTGATGTTTTGATTTTTTTTATGGATAATCTTTGAAGCCGAAAACAACTTTGCAATGCATTAATATGCTTAGTTTATTTTAATTACTTCGATAATCATTTTCATGTATTCCCTCTTTGATTATTAATAAAATATGCATTTTATTATACTGATCTTCATATTTATTATTTATGAAGATATGGATTTGCCAGAAGTTGGATCCAAAGAACAATGTCTCCTCGACAGTGGGACAACACACACCATATTGAAAAATAAAGAGTATTTTTCAAAACTTACAATATTCCAGGCAAATGTTAGCACAATATCCGGGACTGACCAAGTTAATTGAAGGCTCGGGAAAGCTCGTATTATATTTCCAAATGGGACAAAATTGATAATCAATGACGCATTATATTCGAGTAAATCTCGAAGAAACCTTATAAGTTTCAAAGATATACGTCAGAATGGTTACCATTTGGAAACGATGACAGTGAATCAAGAGGAATTTATATGCCTCACGACAGAAAAATGCGGCAAGAAATACATCTATGAAAAATTGCCAGCAATTTCCTCGGGACTATATCGCATAGATATACGTCCGATTGAAATTAATATGATATCTAACCAGAAGATAGATAATAGAGAATTATTTACTCTATGGCATGACCGATTTGGCCATCCCGGCACGGGGAATGATGCATAGAATCATTGAAAATTCAATTGGACACTCTATAAAGAATGTCAAAATTCCTCGGTCAAATGAACTATCATGCTCTGCATGCTCACTTGGCAAATTGATAATTAGACCATACGTAAATAAGATTGCCCTTTGAATCTCCAATGTTTTTAGAAAGAATACGGGGAGATATTTGTGGGCCTATTCATCCCGCATACGGACCATTCCGCTATTTCATGGTATTAATTGATGCATCAACTCGATGGTCACATGTGAGCCTTTTGTCAAGTAGAAATGTTGCATTTGCAAAACTTCTGGCTCAAATAATTCGATTAAGAACTCAATTCCCGGATCATACAATAAAGAGGATAAGATTAGACAATCTTTGGGGAATTTACATCCCAAACTTTTAATGATTATTGCATGTCTATTGGGATTGTTGTAGAGCACCCCGTGCCTCATGTACATACACAAAATGGTCTTCTTTGAATCATTAATCAAGAGAGCGCAATTAATTGCAAGACCATTAATAATGAGATCAAAATTGCCCTCTTCTGCTTGGGGTCATGCTATATTACATGCAGCAGCATTAATAAGGTTAAGGCCGACAGCCTATCATAAATTCTCACCATTACAATTAGTATCAGGTCGAGAACCGAATGTCTCACATTTGAAAATCTTTGGGTGCGCTGTACATGTACCTATTGCTCCTCCCCAACGTACTAAAATGGGCCCACAAAGAAGGATGGGAATATATGTTGGATTTGAATCTCCATCAATTATCAAATATTTAGAGCCAACAACTGGCGATTTATTTACGGCTCGATTTCTTGTTGTCATTTTAATGAGTCAGTATTCCCATCCTTAGGGGGAGAAAAAGTAGACCCAGAAAATATAAAAATAGAAATTACATGGAATGCATCGCAAATGTCGTTTATGGACCCGAGAACAAATTCATGTGAACAAGAAGTCAAGAAAATTGTTCATTTGCAAAGTATTGCAAACCAATTACCTGATGCATTCACATATACTAAGAAAGTGACAAAGTCACATGTGCATGCTGAGAATGCCCCTGCACGAATTGAAATTCCTAGTGACAATAAGGCCATTGAAGATGAGTCAATAGCACGTCGAAAACGTGGTAGACCACCCGGTTCTAAAGACTCAAAACCGAGAAAAATGAAAAAGCAAGGAGAAACAACAAACGAAATTAATATAAATCCTCCAAATGAGCATGATGAAATTCATGATGAAAACAAAAATGAAGATAAGCATGTTCCAGAAGAACATGAACATGAAAGCATAGACAACAATGAAACTTCAATTAATTATGTTTCTACAAAGAAACAATGGAATCGAAAAGATGTTGTCTTCAATGAAATCTTTGCTTACTCCATAGCGGTTGAAATGACATACGATGAAAATGATATAGAACCAAATACAGTAGATGAATGTCGCCGCAGAAAGATTGGCCAAAATGGAAAGAAGCAATTCAAGCAGAATTGAAATCACTTGAAAAACGTGAGGTATTCGGACAAATAACCCAAATACCAAAAGGTGTAAAACCAGTTGGGTACAAATGGGTATTCGTGAGAAAACGAAATGAGAAAAATGAAGTTACTAGATATAAGGCAAGGCTAGTAGCCCAAGGCTTCTCGCAAATGCCAGGGATTGATTATGATGACACATATTCTCCGGTAGTTGATGCAACTACACTAAGATTTCTGGTAAGCTTATCAGTTTCAAAAGGATTGCAAATGAGGTTAATGGATGTAGTGATTTGCATACTTATATGGGTCACTTGACACGGATATTTATATGAAAGTCCACGATGGACTAAAACTACCGGAAAATCACTTGCCCAAAGAGATGTTTTCAATAAAATTGAAAAAGTCACTCTATGGGTTAAAACAATCTGGAAGAATGTGGTATAATCGTCTTAGTGAATACCTATTGAAAGAAGGATTCAAAAATAATCAAATCATCAGTCCTTGTGTTTTCATAAAGCGATCCAAATCAGGATTCGCCATCATTGCTGTTTATGTCGATGATTTGAATATTATTGGAACTCCCAGAGAACTCGAAGTAACTGCAAAGTAATTGATGAAAGAATTTGAGATGAAAGATCTTGGGAGGACAAAATTTTGCCTTGGCTTGCAAATAGAACATTTGAGAAATGGGATTTTTGTCCATCAATCAAACTATACGAAAAAAATTCGAGACGTTTTTTCATGGACAAAGCCCACCTAATAAGTTCTCCAATGATAGTGCGTTCTCTGAATGTGAAAGATGATCCATTCAGACCACGAGAAGAAAATGAAGAAATTCTTGGTCCTGAAGTACCATATTTAAGTGCGATTGGTGCCTTAATGTACTTGGCTAACAATACTCAACCTGACATAGCTTTTTCAGTAAACTTGTTAGCTAGATACAGCAATGCACCAACAAAGAGACATTGGAATGGAATCAGACACTTGTTACGCTATCTTCGAGGAACACAAGATCTTGGATTATTCTACCAGTTGAAACCAAATGCGTCACTCATTGGATATGCGAATCTTTGGATACCTATCGGACCCACAAAAGGCTAAGTCTCAATCCGGGTATCTATTCACTTATGGAGGTTTGCAATATCTTGGAAATCCACGAAGCCGGACTTTGACGGCCACATCATCAAATCATGCGAAATTAATTGTTCTTTATGAAGTTTGGAAGAGAATGTGTATGGCTAAGGTCAATGATCAAGAATATCCAAGAAGAATGTGGGATGGGAACAATAACAACAAACCCAACTATCATCTACGAAGACAATCTCGCATGCATCACCCAAGTAAGCGAAGGGTACATCAAAGGAGACGGAACTAAACATTTATCACCAAAGCTCTTCTTCACTCATGACCTCCAAAAAGGAAGGGACGATAAACATCCAACAAATCCAATCATGTGATAATCTTGCAGATTTATTCACCAAATCCCTTCCGGCGAAGAAATTTGAAGAATTAGTCCGAAAAATTGGAATGCGGCATCTTCGCGATGCATTCTAAATTCGGGGGGGTATTATATGCGCTTGCACTCTTTTTCCCTTCGATCGGTTTTTTATCCCCTTTGGGTTTTTCCTGACAAGGTTTTAATGAGGCAGTTAATTTTAAGCATATAAGGATATATAATAGTTGTACTCTTTTCCCTAGTTATGGATTTTTCCCACAGGGTTTTTCCTAACAAGGTTTTTAATGAGACAACGTCTATTATGAGTTATCAGTGGACATTCAAGGGGGAGTGTTGAGAGTACAGTGGAATGCCAAATTCCACTGTTTACCAAAGTGAATGTCCCGACATGCATTTAATGCATGTTAGGCAAGTTTTTTCTTCCCGCGCAGTTTTCGTTGAATTTGCGGTGTACGCGGTAGAATTTTTGCTTATAAATACCGTCGATGTAAGAATCAGTTTTACACAATACGAATTCAATACACTCTCTGATATATTTCTATCTATAGCTTCTCTCTCTCTCCATATTTCTCACAACAAATATAATTATAAACTCAAGCATGGAATACTAATTTGAGATGGACCTTGGAGGATACTTTTAATATTGGGCTACTAAACTAAGATAATATTCAGTGTATCGTTCAACATCATCAAATTACATGGGCCAAGGAATGAAATAATCAATTTGTGTGAACCTCACAGCTCCTAGGGCTCCTTGAATCTAAGTCAATTATCAGCCTCAAATGATATTTTGTCATTGCAAATCTTCTCGCACTCATGCATCAACTTGGTACATTATCTAATTATCTTTAATATGAGTGGGGGAGTTTGACATTAGAGGCTGGCTTTCTTCGTAAGATAGGTTGAAAGGGCCGTTATAGGCTCTCGAGTCTCGAATAGTAGTGTCTTAACTTTCTCAAATTTTGTGTTGTAACAGTTGTTTCCAACTCTTTTGGTTTATGGGTTACAAACAATTCTTTTGTGGTTTAGATGTACTTCAACTTATTTAAGTGCCCTTTCATGTTTAATGGTACTATTTATATATTGAGAAGAATTAAGAAGATTTTTTAAAATTGTGAACAGTGTTAAGAAAAAAAATAAAAAGAAACGGAGGGAATACATGTTACTTTAGAATTTCTACAATTTTCAATACAAGTCTTTAGCCATCAATATAAATCGAAACTAATTTAACAAGATCTCATACGATTAGTAACATGTATAACACAAACAGAAAGTCTAATATCAATTATATATCAATGTTTCCTCATAAATTGATAATTTCTTTGTTCTTTGATGCATACTCCTCAAGTCCTCACTCGTATTAGAGATGAAGAGACCCATATCATAAAAATAAAATGATGTAATTGTACGATGAACTCTAAATATAACCCAACTTAAATGGAATGAAACTCATTTGAAATCAGTTGAATGATTCATCTCTAAAGTTTTGACTCCAAACCCAATTTCAAAAGAACAGATTGCCACCCCTAGTTATCACACATTCATCTATCACACTCAACTTCAATTAGTGGTGAGGTACATGAGGTCCTGTGTTCAAAGCTTTATCGAGAGACTGAAGTGTAAAATGAGATCTTCCCTATTTCTCCTTAGCTTAAATATCAAGATCCGCACAACTTATGGTATACTACTACTATTATTTTGACTTGATACGTCTCTTAACGGATTTTAATTGTTTATATCTTTTATAATTAACTAGTAAGAATTATATAAAATTGATATTGAGAATATACATAGAGATAAGCTCAATAATACTATGCATAGAAGTATTACTAAATTGGTAGAAGTAAAAATAAAGAGAGAGAGAATTTACAACTAGTTATTTGCTTTTGTTAACGATTTGCTGACTTGAGTCTGCTGTATTTAGTTTCATTAGAAATACACTTAGAATATCAATTAATTAGTATTTCATATCACCATGTGTCGTAGTCCCATGTAATGCACAACTACAACTCTACAAGTGACAAAGTACTAAACCAAATAGTATATGTCACTCGGTAAGATTGTTACCTTAAATCCTTGAGTTCAAATCTTACAAGTGTGGTGTATGAGAGTAGGGATCCCCCTCTAATCTCAAGCACCAATAAATTATGAGAGTTGAGATATAAACATAGTTTTTTTTTTCCTTATTATTTAAAAAATCCGACAAAATACTGAAATAAAAAATTCATATCATCATGTCGTAGTCACATAACAACAGTGACAAATTACCAAAAACGGAATAAACAATATTATGACAAACAAAACTTTTAGATGGCCCCTAAAAATTGTATGGCACTAATACAAAGGGGTCGGTGTAAACGTAATAAGCAGAGGGGAGAATTATTATTGGTGCGGCAAGGCTGTGTTCCCAATTTCGGATAGTTAATTATTAACAAAATTTAGTCCAAATGTCAAAGGACCAACTCAATCAAAAGATTAAGCGGATGGTTGGAGTCCCATAGTTTTATACTCTATTACGTCTAAATATTCCACTTAGAAAGGAGGAGCGGATGAGATTTGAACTTGTGACCTTTATGTCACGCCGGGCTTCCATGCAGTACGTCAAAAGCACTAACTTAACCAAAAGCTTAAGTTGATGGTTGGAGTCAAAGAATAGTTTTATACTCCAATCCCAAAAATTGAAATTTCACTCAACAAAAGGAAAAATCAGGGAGAGGGGGTTCGTAAGACTCAGTAAGAGTGACAAAAAATGAGGGTTTTTAACTTTAAGTAGTTTTATTTAGGGGAAAAATATATATTGCAGGAGATGTTCTCGAACGTTGTAATAGTTTAAAACTTTAATGTATTAAAAAAATATTAAAGCTATGAAAATGAAGTAAGGTGTTTTGTCGCATTGGTACTATTTAATCAATAACATTGCAGCGTAAAAAAAAAGTGACGACCACGACAATATTTAGTAATAAAAGGTATTAAAATTTCTTATATAGGTGTAATAATATATATTGTCGCCACTCTAAACATCTATCTCTATTATATAAGCAGGGTTGCATGGTGTCCCCTTTGAAAAACTTTTTTAACCCTTCATCCAATAAAAATACTTACCTATTAAGATTTTGAAATTTTCCTCAATCATAGTCCTTCCTAATTTAAAATATGTATATCAAAAGAAGTTCAAAATAGCTAAAATAAACTTTCATAAAAATATGTGTAGTGAAAGAAAAAATTTATGATTGAAGAACAAATTAAAATAACTAAAGCAGTTTTCAAATCAATTACAAAATCAAAGACAAAAATTTTAATTTTACCTAAACTTTGAAATGCAATAACAATACCAACATCCATTAACAAGTAATAAAAATACCAAGAAAACAACTTCTTCATCAAGTAATTTTAATATTTTGTATTTACACCAAACGATATTCAATTAGAACTAATGATGATTGTAAATTACATTCTTCAAAATTTTACACTTAAATGAAATTTAATGATAACCGCCAAAATAATCCACGCACGCATCGCGTGCAAAGAAGACTAGTACAAATATATTAAAAGGTGTTCCCATCAAAGGAATGATGTCACGTGACACTCTTCTCACATGTTTATAATCTCATTAAAAAATATTAACAATGTGTAGTTACTAGAATTCGAACACAAGACATTTGAAAGGAAATGTGAGTGTTAATCCACTACAATTTTAATGCTTAATGTTTCAAAGTAAAACATAATAAAGTCTTATAATTATATGTAATTATAAAGACATAGACAAACTTTTTGATCCCAAACACTTTTATCAAGTAATAACATTATTTTACCCTAATTCCATTGAAATTATTATTTTTATCCCCAACTCCTTATAAGGTTTTTTAAATAACTCATCATGCCATAATGTCTATTTTTCAATTTAGCACTAGATAAAATATTACGAAAAGCTAATAAAATCAATTATAAAATTTATGTAAAATACTATATTTGATAATTGTAACTGACCTAGGGCATCACCCGGGTCAAAATACTAGTTTTATAGTCTATATATTGCATTATTCTCGATCTAAATTTTTTAAAAAAAGGTATAACTTCGGATAGTTAATTACACATAGATACGAAAAAAGAAATATTTGAGCAATGAATTTAATTATAAACTTGGATTTACTTCCGCCTCTTCTGTTTACATGCATGCAACATTAAGGGGGCGTTTGGTTTGTGCAGGGGTAAGGGAAAGGAATCCAAAAAGGGTTACAAGGAGAAAGGAAAGGAAGAACCCCGAAAGGGAATGGTATACTCCTTGATTCCCTTTGTGACTGTTTGGTTTTTAAAGAAGGGGAATCAACCAGTTTATGGGATTAGAGTTGTTTTGACCTATGCTTGTACTCATTGATCTTGTTTTACAACCTAAAGTTAAAAATACCATTTGAACAATACCATTTTCAAATTTGCTTATGATCAAATTTGTTTCCATTGCCACTTCATTTCAGAAAAGTTCAAAATACCTTTTTTTTAGCAATGTTAATACCAACTAAAAACACCACATAATACTTGTCTAAAACAAGCCTTGAAAGAAATAATTTGCAGGCCATAAATTTACATGTTCCACTAAATCCACCAAAACAAAAAAAAAGCTTAACTAACATGCTGTGAAATTCAATGTCGTAAGAACTCTGAAATTCAAACCAAAATCACAGTAGCTTAACACGTAGCTTTCATCAACTTTAGTTCATTGCAAATACATTTATAAAAAAAAATCATAGCGAACGTCGACATTCATTGAAATGAAAAAATAAATCAAGGTAGGGAAAAGAAATGCAAAATTACAGTAGATATGTTCGAGGAAGAGGAGAGAAGTTCAAAAATGAGTGGTAAAATTACAGTAGATTTGTTCAAGGGTCATCGGAGAAATGCAAAATTACAGTGCTCGCCGGATTCTGGTGGTCTGAGGTCGGCGGTGGTCCGAGGTCAGTCGTGGTTTTCTTCAAGAGGAGAGAGAGCATTGGGTAATGAAGGGGGGTAAGAGTTTCCAAAACCCTCGGGGGGTGGGGTAATCAAATTAGAGGACTTTGGGGCAGGCCCGGCCTTGAGGGGTGGCAAAAGGGGCCACCGCCCAGGGCCCAAACCTTGAAGGGGCCCAAAAAATTAAAAAGCTTTAGAATATAAAGAAGCGTGTACCATGCTAACCCTGAATTGAAGCGTAGTCCAGTGGTGTTCTAGAGTAGTTCTGTGAACATATGTTATTTGCACTAAGCTTCCAAGAATCGAACCAGTGACCATATGTGCAATTGTTTCTTTTTAAAATGCTCGGCCCTTGTGCTTGGAGGCGTTGAAGCTTAGTGTAATACTCACTCAGTAGGTAGTTAATTTTCACTTCCACTGGCATAATGTGCCTGCTTCACTGCTTGTTGCTATCTTGCAAATCTCTCTTTCTTTTCTTTTTTTTTAATAATATTGGCAATTTCATGAGGTTACATTATATGCAAATGAAATTTTGTCTATTCTTAATGAATGATAGCAAAGAATTTGAATTGAAAACATATAATATGTAGAACTAGTACTTTAGTTTATAAGAGCACTTTGATTTGAACTTTTTTTTTAATCTTTATAAGATAACAATTTTATAATGACAATTAAAAAAAAAAAATTATATATACATATATTTTTACAAGTTATAAACGACTTTCGCAAGTTTGATTTTCTTTTACGACTTACAAGTTACAAATATCTTATTAGTTATTCATATATGGTAATTAAGAAATGGAGCATTGCTTGGTTCTTAGCTAGTAGAAATATATTCTAAACTTGAATCGCAAAATGCATTTTCATTCATTTAAAAAAGGTTTGTCTACTCTTTTACGCCTTTGTTGATATTTTCTTTAAAAGATAATGAAAATCAGAAATCGACTGGTCAAGTTATGTTCTTTTTTCTTACATAAGCACTATGTACTATTCAAAAGTCTAAAACTACAAATATAGTATTAAGGGAAAAAGGGCCCCTATAACGTATATCGCCCCGGGCCCACAAAATGCCAGAACCGGACCTGCTTTGGGGGTTAGCTAATAGGAAAAATGGGTAAAGGGTTTCATTAAAGTGGTGAAACAAACAACATAAAAGGGTTTCATATGCTCTTTCCCTTACCCTTTCTTGAGACCCCCCAACCAAACGCCCCCTAAGATTATACCTTTACTTAGCACAAGATATTTTCATTATCCAACATAAAAATTAGGATAATTTGAGACTATAATATGTTGAGATAAAGTAACATCTTACATAGAACAACTGTTGATATTGATATGCAAATAGTGTAAAATTACCAATGAAAAAAAAAACAATGTAGAGTTAGATCATGGAACTTTAAAAGAACAGCAAGGTTCTGTATTTTTGGCACGGTTTCAGTTTTGCACAGTTTATTTAGTTCAATTAAATTAGTTTCCTCTTACAATTTCAGTTTAGTTTAGTTTAATTCAGCACAAAAGAACAACACCTTATAAGAGTATTCGTAAGATAGAAGTATAGAACAATTGGCAACCGCAGTTTCCTCAACTACGTACACCTACTCTGATAAACATTCAAGTGAATTTGTTAATGTCTTTGCTATATTAATACTACACGAAAGGGTCGCTGTAATCTTTTAGACGAGTGTGCCAACTTGTTCTTATTGTTGTTGTTGCAACAAACAAGCAATCATGGCAGTTGGCAAACTCTTTGATCTTGATTTCAATAAAATCGGTGTGCAGAAATTCAGAAAATTATTACTTCTATTTACATGGAAAATTAGTTGTTGACCCAGACGATGCCCTGGATCATTTACCAAAGTGTCAGATCAAATGCTTGAGAGAAGTGGAAAAAAAATAGTTATGGACGTTGGAATGTGCTCGTGAAATAATCTTCTAGTTCCTTTTAAATTTTATACATATTAAATTATAATATGAATTATTGATCAATAGGCCCTCGACTTTAAGAGAGTATATATATATATATATATATATATATATATATATATATATATATATATATATATATATATATATATATATATATATATATATATATATATATATATATAGAATTGAGTTCATGTGAGAAGGGAGTTTTACATGAGAAGTGAGAAGTAATTCTAACCCTTGGATCATGTCTCATTTAATGGCCAAGATTTTAAAAAAAAAAAAAAAGGTAAAACCCTAAATTTGAAACCACTTCTCACGTCATAACTCATAACATACTTTCTCTCTCCTCTTTCCTCTCTACCCTCTCTCTTATTTCGGCTCTCTGCTTCAAGAGGCGTTATATATATTTTTTGTTGCATATTTATAATCTGAACCTTCTTGATTGCTTGTTGCTGATTTCTCTTTCTTATTCTTCTTTATCCTCTTCATTTATGTTCATTCCAATTGATTCTAGAACTTTTTTGTTGCCTAGTTATAATCTTTGAACCTTCCTGATTGTTTTTTTTGCTGATGTCTTTCTACCAAGAATGATTGGTCAATTTTAAATTGATCCACAAATGAGCAATTTACTAAAATGCAGTCGGCTATGCAACCAATGTGTTCCTTTGATCAATTTCACATTTATGGAAACCAAGGAAAGAACCGAGGATGACATAGGAGTTTTGTTGTTGTTGTTTTGTTGACATGGAAACCAAATAAAAATGATATGTGTAGCAGTGAATGTCCTGATATATCATTTTGTTTTTGTTTACAAAAGCTTGGTAGTGAATCATTATGAAAATATACGTCATTGTAAAAGATTTAGAGGGATGACAATGTTTTTTGAGAATCTATTGTTTACAGATTGAAGAATATTGAGTTTTTAAAGCTGAAAAACTTTTAATTTTGCTCTATGTGCTTAGAGCATAGTGATGATTTGGTTCTAATGCTTTTTAGATTTATTTTTGAATCATGTATTTATGAATCTTCTATGTTTGAGTTCATTATTGATCATTTCCAGTATAAATGGTTTTATTCAGTTACATACTAGTTGTTTCTCATTCATTTTCTTGTCTGTTAGTCATGTTTATTTTTTAGGGAAGTTGAGTGCTAATGTGATGCATCTGACATTCTAGAAGTAGCGATGAACTTGTGATTGAGGAGTGACATATGGAAATTTCTGAATCTCTGACTCATATCGTTTTAGTTTTATCAACTCTAACGAATAAGGATTATCTTTGTCATCTTCAATCCATAAGGTTTCCATTGGTTAACTACACAGAGAATTGTCTTCTTGTTGTTTGTTTGTGCATATGTTTGGTAATGAAGTGTAGATTTCAGGGTCTTTAACTGATTGAACTCTGTTTGGACGAGATAGTTCTTTTGGAACCATAAAGAAGCATGCTGCTGGTCTTTCTAGATGACTTCTTCAACAACTTTTACACCTAAAACCTATTAGCTCAAATGGAAGAGCATTGTGTTATGCACAAGATGTGGGTTCGATTCCCACATAGGTTTTGAAATGACTCTTGTTAAAAGTTAAAAACCTAAACATAGAACAAATTGTTCTGTACAATTGCACTCGTTTAACTTATAGGTACAGTCGAACTTTTGTTATTGTAACTCAAGCTAGTGTAATTTATTTTTTCTTTTACCAACTCATTAGGTAAGGTGAAAAATTACATCTTAAAAGTTGCTCAAGACCGTTAAAGAAAGCATATCAAATAATAAAAGCCTGTGTGGGAGTCGAACCCACATGCACACACAAAACACTCGCCAATTGAGATAACAGGCTATCAAGTTGCAAAATTTGATTAAAGGTATATAAACAAGTAGTTAAAGTTACGACAACATTTAATTAGAGTTATAAGAAATAAAATTTAGAGTTATGCCCAGATTTAATTAGAGTTATAGGAAGTCAAAGTTAGAGTTACACCAACATTTGATTAGAGTTACATGAACTAGTATTTAAGAATTACACGAACATTTGATTAGAGTTGTATAAACTAGTAGTTAAAGTTATGCCCACATTTGATTAGAGCTTTATGAACTAATTTTTACTTCCTATAAACAAGTGTCTTTACTTTTGTAACTCTAATTACTATTGTATATAACTCTAAACAAGAGTTGGTGCAACTCTAGTAATTATCTTCTACGACTTTAAAGAATTGCTGCCATAACTCTAATTACTCCTTCCTATAACTCTGAACAAGTACTAACATAACTCTAATTACAAATTCATGTAACTCTAACACAAGTGCTGCTATAACTTTAACTACTACTACCGATAACTCTAAACAAGTCTTGAGAAATTCTAAACATACAATTTCATTATCACACCAATTCTTCCATTTCATAATGCTTAGTCACATCAATTATTCAATTTCGATTAAAAATTACTTGACCAATCTACTGAGCAACAGTATTATCGACCACATTCGAACATCAGAAAGCATAAAAGCTACCTAGCCACACTTTACTACAATATTTAGGGATGACTCATAATTCAAATTCGAAACATAAGCAGTTCCTATAACTCTAAAGAAGTTTTACCATAACTCTAGTTATCACTAACTATAATTCTAAACAAAAGTCGTTATAACTCTAACTAATACTATGCATAAATGTAATCAGTAACTCTAAACAAGACTTGTCGTAATTCTAAAGAAGACTTGTTGTAATTCTAATTATTATTTCCTATTACTCTAAACAAGCATCGATATGACTCGTAACTACTACTTCCTACAACTATATACAAGTGTTGCCATAAAACTAACTAGTACTTCCTATAACTCTAAACAAATGTTGCTAATACTCTAACTAATATACTTCTACAACTCTAGAAGAAGTATAGGTATAACTCTAGTGACTAGTTCTAAAAAGAACTATAGAAGACTCGGCAAAACTCTAAACAAGCATTGCTATAACTCTAAAGAAGTACTACTACAACTCTAATAAGTTCTTCCTATAACTCTAAACTAATATTGTTATAACTCTAAATAAGTACGACTACAAATCTAATTAGTTCTTCCTATAACTCTAAACAAATTTTGGTATAGTCTAATTGATTTTGATAGTTCAAAAGAGCCAAAATCACCTGAATACAACACACACTGAAGGGAATTAGGGAAAACAAAAACAACTCAATAAGATAATAAAAATTCAAATTCACACTTCTATTACTTGAAGAATCCAGACTAAGCAAATTTGCATACGAGAAACAGAGAACTTGAAGAGAAAAAATGATCAAAGTTCATAGTACTATTTTTGAATTTCAACTCAAAGGCACTCAAATACTCAATGTTCAAACTATTCAACTGAACTACCTTAAATTACTATGTCAACAGAAGGAAAAATGAATTCAGTTTTCATTCTTCATGAAAATAATATACAAGTACAAGTATATAACCGGAAGAAATTTTCTGAAATGAGAAAATTCATGATGATGACAACCATGATTGGCGATTCTCCGACGACGAGATCGTTCTTAGAGAGACCAAAGAAATCAACGAAGATGAGATGCTCGTTGCCTGAGAAATCGAAGAAGAGTAGAGAAGTTTCTGCGATGATTAATTGATTATGACGACATTGCTGATTCGGTGATTGATCCATCAGTCAAACCTCAAAATTGAGTTTATTTCTGCTAAAATGGAAGAGTAAGAACAAAAGAGGGAGGAGAGAGAAAATATGGAACGTTGATTTATTAAAATCGAATGGCTGTTGTTCTTTCTCATTTCTCATATTAAATGCTTTCTCACATGATCTTGCCTCTATATATATATATATATATATATATATATATATATATATACAATCTTGTTTTTGAAATTTAGGTTAATGTGTAAAAGTATAACAGATGCAATTAAATAGTGTAGTGGTGTTAATTAGGGAGGTTATAAAAATTTAAGAGTTTTTTTAATATAAGAGTACTAAAAGTTAGGACACGCTATTATTAATATTATTTGATTAATGAGTATTGATGTACGCATATGTGTTTAATTGCTTTAAAAGAGAAATATTATCTTATCTTTAAATATGTTTTTTTTCTCGCAAAGACTAATATAAGATTGTAGATTAGTTGGTTAGTGTATTTGTATCTCAGATGAGATGTTATAGGTTCGCGTCTTAACATTGATATTTTTTATTGTTTAATATGTCTCATTTGCATTTGATTGTTAAAAAAAACTTTCTCTTACCATTATATAAGAAAAATTATAGTCAAGTGATTGAATTCTTCTCAATACGATGATTTCAAATATCAACTTTTTATAATTTTAACTATACATAATTAGGAATATTAATGTTTAAAAAAACATGTTAGAGAATATAGTGATATAAAAAAAAATACTTCCTCTGTTCCATAATAAGTGAAACACTTACTATTTTAGAACGTTTCAAACTAAGTGAAACGTACCTTAAATGGAAAAAAGAAAATGACAAAATGACAAGAGTACCCATCACAAACTTGTGTGGTTTGCTTTCCTCTCTCCTCCTTTTGATAATGAAAAGGGTATTTTATGACTTTTTGGCTTTTAAAAGTGATGTTTATTAAATCTTGTGCTCAATCCCTATGTTTCACTTATTATGGAACGGGGAAGTATAAAGTATACGGTAGCGAGCGAAGATGTATCATGTATGTATGTCCGTACAAAAGGTGTTGCCTCTTGCCTCCCAATAATTGATTCTAGCCCATAATTTGATTCTGGGTTGAGATCACTCTAATTGATGGCAGATAGGGCCCACTATGTGATTGCAAACAAATAAGCCAGCTGTATTATTGTTGGACTCTTAACAGATTTTCAAAACAACCCACAGCAGGAGTCACTACAAGTCTACAATAGTCAAAAGTCAATTAAGCTGGCCCCAAAAGGACTAACCCAAAGAAATTTTTGTTGTTTTTCAAAAAAAAAAATAGGTAAAAAGAAATCAATTGTCTGCCCACGCACAAGACTCTCGCCCAGAGGCTAATTATAAATCAGACACCCACAACCCCTCTTAAATAGAAAAGATGGAAAAGTTCACCACTTGAGTCAACTCCAATTCCTAAGAATTTTTTTATTGTTGTTTAAAACAATATATGTTACGACTACAAACATTGTATAGAAATACACAAACACCACATATGAAGGGCTTTGCTATATATTTTTTTTTTAAGGTAAGATGAAGGTGAAATTCTCAAATGAGTCCCATGAGGTTTGATCCCTAGACCTCAGAGATATAAGGTGGGGAGCGATGTCACTACTCCACCACCTCAACCTCCATGAAGGGCTTTGCTATATAACGCCCTATAATTTCTTAGCTAGTTTTTAGGCCCGGACTATGCCCCGGGTAATTATAACATTCATTTATTAGCATTTTATTTTATAAATATAACACCAAACATTACTTGGTTTGGTGGTTAAGACTTTGGTGTATAAGCTTGAGGTCATGGTATCAAATCTTATAAGCTGCATTTTCTATTCCTTGTTTTATTGTATGCGTGTTTACATAAAGTAGACACTCTAAGGGATAGCGCCACGTGGCGTAGTTCCTTGCTTAGGAACGCCTTTTAATATACGGATTTTTCACCAGGTACCCCTGAGGTTTCACAATATTCACCTGGTACCCTCGCGTTTTCAATAATTCACCTGGTGCCCCTGTGGTTTTGAAAAATTCATGACGTGACCCTACCGTCAACTTTCCGTTAAATATGACCCTAAAAACACTTAATTAACCATAACTTCTAACCCTGCCCTAACCCTAATCCCTAACCCCTAACCCTAAAACCTAACCCTAAACTCTCCCACCACCCCTCCCCCACCCTCCAACCACCCCTCGCCCCTACCCCACCCCAAGCAACCCCCTCCCCCATCCCTCGCAGCCCCCTCCCCCACCCCCGCCCCCGCGCACCTCCCCCACCCCTCGCAGCCCTCTCCCCCACCCCCGCGCCCCGAGTCGATTTCCCCTCCCGCCCAGTCGAATTTCGCTCCCCCCCCCCCCGTCGAGTTTCGCCCCTCTCCCCCACCCCCGTCGAGTTTCTTGAATGATTCGAGCTTTTCTTTATTTTCTCTCTCCTCTATGGAGATTGAGAGTTGTAAACACGAAGAGCCGCAACGGCCATTGTTGAAGGTGTGTCTCGCTACGCCATGGCCATTGTGAACACGAAGAGAATTAAAACAAGAAAAGGGTTGGGGAGATGGGAGCGAAAATCGACGGGGTGGCGGGGAGGGGAGCGAAATTCGACGGGGGTGGGGGGGAGGAGCGAAATTCGACTGGGGGGGGGGAGGGGAGCGAAATTCGACGGGGGTGGGAGGGAGGGGAAATTTACTCGAGGGTCGAGGGGGGGGGGGGAGGGGCTGCGCGAGGGGTGAGGGTGGGGGGGAGGAGCCGCGCGGGGTTGGTGGTTGGGGAGGAGCCGCGCAGGGGTTGGTGGTTGGGGGTTGGGGGAGGGCCGGGGGGTGGGGGAGGGGGTCTTCTTTGGGGTGGGGGTTGGGGGAGGGTGGGGAAGGGGGGCCGGGGT
Source organism: Beta corolliflora (assembly GCA_947648045.1). Lineage (NCBI taxonomy): Eukaryota > Viridiplantae > Streptophyta > Magnoliopsida > Caryophyllales > Amaranthaceae > Beta > Beta corolliflora. Next base: position 3,744,348 of record CANSZD010003019.1, read on the forward strand.
GGTGGGGTGGTGGGAGGGTGGGGGAGTCGGTGGTGGGGCGGTGGGAGGGTGGTGGGGTTAGGGGTTAGGGGAGAGAGATAGGTTAATTAGGGTTTAAAGTTATTAATTAGGTTTAATTAGAGTTAATTAGGATTAATTAGCATTAGTTAGGTTAGTTAGGGGGTTAATTTGGTTGATTTAGCCTTAATGACTAACGGAGTTGGCAGCCGTTAGTCATTAAGGGTATTCTGAGTATTTTCCAAAACCTCAGGGGCATCAGGTGAATTGTTGAAAACGCGAGGGTACCAGGTGAATATTGTGAAACCTCAGGGGTACCTGGTGAAAAATCCGTTTAATATATTAGTATAGATGTCGCTCTAAATATGTATAAGAATACACCTCATACTCCCTCCTTTCTTTTTCTTTTTATTTTCCTTTCTTTTTCCTTATACAACCAACCACCACCACTCCACCACCCTTCCAAGTTCCATCTTCTCTTTCACTCTAGTTTGGGTGAGGCTTGGAATGATGCATGGTGGCTAGAATTTCTAGTTTCAATGGTGGCCGGACCTTTTGCCGACGACAATGGCGGGGCAGAAGAAGTGGTTGTTAGTTTTAAACTTTTAATGGTGGGTAGAAGAAGTGACATAGGAAGTAAGGGAATTGGCAGAAAAGATGAGAGGGAAAAGGAATCAAAATGGGAAATGAGGTGTATAAATACAAGCTGGTGTTTAGTCGTTCACCTGTGTTAAACCTGATCAAATCAAACCCGGCCCGGCCCGAAAAATGTATAGACTTGGGCAGATTTTTTGGGTCCGAATTCGGGTTCGGCCCGTCCCGAATTTGTTTGCTTTGGGACGGATTTTGGGCAACCTAAAAATGACTTCTCAGGCCAAAATTTGTGTCCGGTCCAATTTTGGCCCGAAAAGCCTGTTGCTTTTGGCACGAAAAAGCGGACGCCGGGCACAAAAATCTGGCCCGAAATTTGGCCCGACCCGACTAATGGGCAATTTTTAGGCCCTGTCCGGCGTTTGATCACCTCTAACTTGTGTGTTAGATTTATTTGTTATATCTAACTGTTAAAGATTTATCATTTCTCAAGTACGGTGATACAAAAAATAGATACATAATCGCAATATTGGTAGTTATAATGCATTATAAGGTGATTTAGGCTTTGTTCTTTTAGACTGAATTAATAAAAATTCAGTTCAGTTAATTTCCTCTCACGGGTTTAGTTCAGTCCAAAATAATAGAGCCTTAGTACTTTTGCCCTACAAGTTGCGGGAAAACCTTCCATCTTTTGTAGGGGTGTTCATTTCGGATATCCGATCCGATTTCGGATCGGGAAAAATGCGATTTGAATCCGGTCCGAAAAATTTCGGAACGGATATCCGAAATTTCGGATCAGATCATCTGATATCCGAAAACTAAAAAAAATCGAACTTTTCAAAGGAAAAGTTCATAAAGAAAGTTTCGGATCGGATCATCGGATATTCCAGATATCTGAAAAAAAAAACCGAAAGTTTTCCATGTTTCGGATATATTCGGGTACACGAAAATGAAAAATTCCGATCCGTATCTGGTCCGAAAATTCTCAGATACCCGATTTGAAATATCCGAAAGCTTAAAAAAACGGATCAGATATCCGAAAAATCGGACCGGATCGACCGGATCACGGATCGGATGCTTATGAACACCCCTAATCTTTTGCACCTAATAGCCCGCAGCTGTTAATCATGTAGAGAAAGCGACGGGAAAGTTGTTTGGTCTTCTCAAGATTGTAACTTGTAAGTGCACCATCTAGTACCACTTGGACCCATTGACCAGAGATGGTCCATGTGGAAGGAGCAATTAACTATTATAAAACTTTATTTACCTAGTTAGATACACAATAGAAAAGGTATGGGTGATATACAAAGTACCGCTATAAACAATTTACTCATGAGATAAAAATTTAGTTCGGTTAAAATTTAGCCAAATAGCCCAACTCTTAAAATTATAATCCAATTTGAATATACTTTAGTTTGATATTTTAATATTGTTATTGTTTTTATTAATTATAAATTTAACCTTGAGATAAAAGAACAACATATTTTAGATTACAATAAAACAAATAACATAAAGTTACGTGTATATTAATATTGAGTTTTTTGTCAGAAACAACCTTTTAAAAGCGCCATTTTGTGAGAAACAACCTTATAATTTTTTTTTTGTGAGAAACAACATTTTAATGCGATTTTCTTGTCAGATCAGACCCTTCGACCATTTTCCGACATTGACTTGATTTTTCCGGCGAAGACTTGATTTTTCTGGCGAAGACTTTTTTTTACCCCCTTCCCTCTCTTTTTCCCTCCAATTTCTTCCTCCCAACCCCACCCCAACCTCCAGCATCACCCCCCATTCACCATCCCCTTTCCCTCTCTCTACTCGAACCACCCCCACAGCCCCACTACTCGAACCACCCACCGTAGCTTCCATCCCACTCGAACTACCACTCCACCCAGAACCGGTCAAACATGCAACAATTCAAGGTCATTGCTATCTGTCGGACTTGCAGATGGTGGCACCACCTGTTGAGGAGGGGGAGTGGATCTGGAGCAGTAGGGGTAGGTGAAGGATATGCGTGAGAGGAGTTGATCTGGGTCGAGCATCGCCTAACATCACCGGTGGGGAAGTATTGCCGCTATTGTTTGCTCTATTCCTGGTTTTGAGTCCTAGCTGGGGGCAGTTTCGGGGTGGGGGAGGGAAGGGGGTGGTTTTGGTGGTGGGGGATGGGGTGATTTCGTGGTGGTTTTAGGGGCAGAGGTGGTGCTTTATTGGTGTAGTGGTGGGGCATGGGTTTCGGTGGCTGAGGGGGCGGTTTTGTGGGTTTTGATGGGTGTTCGTATGGTGGTAGTATTGGTTGATGTGGTGTTGCTAAGGTGGTTGAGCGGTGGTGGTGGCCTAGTTGTGTTTTAGAGAGAGGGAAGGGGGATGAAGAATGGGTGGTGAGGCTGGAGGTTGGGGTGGGGTTGGGAGGAAGAAATTGGAGAGGAAAAGAGAGGGGATGGGGTAAAAAAAAGTCTTCGCCGGAAAAATCAAGTCAATGCCGGAAAATGGTCGAAGGGTCTGATCTGATAAGAAAATCGCATTTAAAGGTTGTTTCTCACAAAAAAAAAAATTATAAGGTTGTTTCTCACAAAATGACACTTTTAAAAGGTTGTTTCTGATAAAAAAACTCATTAATATTTTATCTTATAAAAAGAAAAGAAAAGAAAAAACATTTAAATATGTGATTCAAAATCACAACTATGCATCTACTCATAAAGGAAATGGGCTTTTCTATGTTATACCACTATGTTTCTTTAGTATCTATATCTTGCACCTCAACCTTTTCAAAATTCCACACATTACCTTTAAACTTACAAATTTTATTACACAATGCCCCGGACGTTAATTAGACATCATTAATTTCGTTTACTTTTTTAAAATCTAGTATAACTAATTTAAGTTATACATAGTTTGCTCTTGTAGGATATACTTATAGACTATGGGGTTGTTTGGCAATCGGTTGTTGGTTGTTGGCTTTTGGCTGGTTTAGTTGGCTTGTTTGACTGGCTAGAGGCATTGTCTGTATGTATTGGCTTTTTAAGTTGGATGTTTAAGTCAGTTGTTTGCAAAAGTGTATGGTAATATTAGTTGTGGTTGTTGGTTATTTATTAGAGAGTTTGTGGGCCAACAAGCCAAAAGCCAATCCAAAAAGCTACTCCAGACAACTTTTTTCATTTTGGCTTAAAAGCCAGTTTTCCAGCCAACCAAAAGCCAATAACCAAACACCTTTTTTAGCTGTTTGACCAAATTAAAAAGCCAAAAACTAATGAAAAAGTCATTTACCAAACATGGCCTATATTAGTTCCACTAAATTACAAAAAAGTAAACGAAATTTATCACACATAGTTAATGGTGGAGGCATTGTGCATTACCAAATGTAAATTAAAGGGTACTGTGTAGAAAGGTAGATATTTATCATAGAAAAAAAGAAGCACAAAGATATAACGCAGAAAAATCCAACAAATAGTATTCCGTGAAGAGTTTGTAGGTTTCTTTTATTCTAAAGTGAAATACTAATTCAAGTATGTAAACTAGTATAAAAGTTCTATCACTTCAAGAACTTTGTTCTCAGGATTCAATCATGCAAAAGTGAAAGAAACAACCATGAAGTGAGAGATTGAAAGTGATTTCTTAATTTTTATTATTTTCCTTTTGGGGAAGATAAAATGTCACATGGTGTGATAAGATAGTAAAATAAGGACCCTTGGATAGGATTTTCACATGGTTTGCTAATATAATGGAGAAGATCTCACGGTGAATATTTGCCAGGGTCACGTGAAGAAATTTGGCAATGGAGGGCCATGCCCAGACCATTCCCATTCAATTTGGCATTTTTCCATCGTTGATGCTTTGCTTAAATTGATCGGAAGAAATTCGATGTTGACTTGAATATTGGGATTGGAGAGGGTCAAAAGATTGGGGGGATATGCAAAGATTATTCTAAGGACAAATTTTAAGCGTAATTCCTCAGGATTAATTGAACAACAAGTAATAGATTTCAATGAATTAGAATTTGACCTTGTATTATTCTAATTTCTGTTGCAATTTCTTTTACTTATTACTATATGAATGTGCAATTAACATTCTAGTGGAATATTTGTATGTGCAACTTTCAATAACAATTTAGAATATTTGGAAGAATATAAAACTTTCGGGAAAAAGGCTCCTAGTTTATAATTGTTGCGCCAAAATAGTTTTTTTTTGTTAGTTTATGGAAGGCAAATATATTTTTTTAATTTGATTGGAGCTTCTTTCGATCTTTCCTATAACTTTCGTTGCGACATTAGAAAATATTGGGATAATGGTTTACATAATTCATTAGCTCACCATCAATTACACTTTTAACTATGTACAATTTATTACAAAAAATGACTTATCTTAAGTTCTGACATGTCATGATTAAATCAACTGAATTGAACACATCCTTAGATACAGAAAATAACTAAAAATAATAATCATAAATAAGTTTTAATCAGTAAAATGCAGTTTTATTTACCAATCCATATTCCAGCCTAACCTTGGCCCATTTTTATTGAGCATAATCAAAAGTAGCTCTATATTTCAAATTGTGTCATAGTCTAAAATCTATACATCATTTATTTTTCTTCTTTTTGTTTCAATTGATCTTAGTAAAAGAAGTTTATATTAAATCCTTTAAACACCTCTCTAGGTCCTAAGATAAGGATTTGTTTTAAATAGTCATAAAAGACAATGATTTAGATAAGGTGCAATCCCAACTCTTTTGCATCACCCCTCATCACATTAATATGATGTAGTATTTAATAAAATTCATTGTTAATTATTAACAAAATTGAACCAACTATGGCTTAGGTCAACTGCAAGATGATTCGGGGTCGCTAGCTAATGGTGGCGACTTTTGATATAACCAACGATAATAACTACACTATCATATTAAAAATTAACACGACATGAATATAAAACTAACAGAGAAAAATGCAAAACTGACAAGACATGAACTTGATATTAGCTGAACCCAATTCGACTTGATTTTAGACTTTTAGTACAATCGAAATGAGACCAAACACAAATACGACACCTTTTCCACAAATGGTTAGCCGTTAGCTCTACCACCGACCCATGGGCCATGACCTTCAAATTTCAATAATAAGAAGGGATCATAAATGTAGGCTCAAACTCAAAGCCGTGTACGAGTTTTAAAGCTCTACTAAGTACAATTTAAACAGCAGCACAAACTACAGTATTACCACAAGTCTACACCAGCCCATCAAAAAGGCAAAATGGTGCTCTTCTTCCGTCTTTCCAAACCAAACACGTGCATATTTGAACTCCCCCATCGTACATCTTCGTCATCTAGCATTTATAACATCTAGAGATTCCAAAAAATTATAATTCAAAGATATAGTAAAATAATGCTCTACTCTAAATTATTGTTCAATGAAATACTTCACTTGTTGTTCTTCTATTTGATCATTCAGTTATCACTAGAACTCCATATAATTGGTCCCATAATAAACTTTGTCTTTGCTTTTTCAAAGTTCAATCTTATTGAATTTGACAATAAATTATTACCAATGTATAGAATTTTTTTTTAATTTCTTAAGGAGTATATAGAATTTATATAATCATGTAAGATTTCATTAGGTTTATCTCAATATAAACATTTAACATAAAAATAATTTATGAGTCTAATACTACATAACTGTATATTAATAGTTAATTGTATGTATTTTGAGTAATGCAAAAGCAATACAAATTGTTGCTATGAATCATGCTAGGTTTGCGATTATGCCCGTAGTTAGACGAGGATCCTTTCAAGACTTTGTTACCCAAGAAACCGTATATTGCGATCCATTTATGTACATTTATTAATTATAAGCAACAAATTTGAGTTTTCCAAAAGTATATAAAAAAAGGTGTTCATATAAAACTATGCAAAAGTAAATAGGCAAGATAAAAGTAAGTACTAAGTCGTAAAATTAACTTTGTACTTTCTTTTATCTTGTCTATTTACTATTCTTGATAAGTAATGTAAAGTCCATTTCAGTTAAGTTCAGTTCAAATCCAACTTTATAATTAATTTTGTTCTTCTCAAAACGTACAATCAATACGTTATTATTATGATTATCAATTACTCCCTCCGTTCTTTTTTGTTTTTCCTATTTAGAATCTTGACACTATTCACAATTGAAGATAATCTTCTAAATTATTTTCAACATATGATAAAAAAAAATATAGTCATGTGGGGTCTTGTTTGATTCGTCTCAATGCGTACTTTATTAATATTTAATCATTATAATTTAAACTAATGCACAATAAAAGATATTTAAGGTCAAAAACGTGCATTGACAAACGTGGAAGTCAAAATAGGAAGAACAAAAAGAAACAGAGGAAGTAAATTATAATAATATTTGGTAGGAAATTATTAACATGTTGAAATTATCATCATTATTGTTATATATTATTATTTACTATTATGTTGGAATTACCATTAATAGTATTCTTTATATATTTTTAGTTTCCTATTTGTTCAGTTCAGTTTATTACACTTCAGTTCAATTTACTTTAATTCATTTTAACTCAACTCAACTCAAAAGGACAAGGACTTAGTAGAAATAGATATATTATATAATACATAACGAGAATAGTTGGTTTCCATCCTCAGGGTTAGGGACTTAGGGGCTCAATCCCCACTAGAGTCACCTTAGAAGAGCCGATCTCCGTATCTTTCCCCCAACTCCCAAATTATTTTATCACTAAATTGGACTGAATTGACCGCCAATTTTTTTAAAAACCCAATAGAACTATTCATTTACCTAAAATAAAAAGGAAAATTCCACTTGGTACCACTTTACTTTGGGCTTTTCCATTTGGTACCCAATTTTTTGTTGGATTTTATATGGTACCACTGTAATTTAGACTTATTCTCTATCGTAACATTATGTTAAACAAAACATTAATTTGAGGGTTATATAAGGTTACGAGTTTGTCTAATTTTGCGTAATTAAGGTTTTGGGAGTCATTCTTGTCCTTAACGACCAAATCTAAGGTCCAATTCGGTAAAAAAAAAATTAGTAGGTATTTCCTGACACGTTAAACGAGGTTCTAGTCGTTTTTCTCCAATTTCGACTTCAATTTTGACCCATAACCCATAAGAGCCAAAATGACTCCTAAACCTTAGCTGAACTATTCTCGATGCACATGGCACATAGACGAGACAATGTTTTATTCAACGGAATGTTATGGTAGAGAATAAGTCCAAACTACAGTGGTACCATATAAAATCCAAAAAACAGGTGGATACCAAATAAAAAACCCTAAAGTACAAAAATATCGACAAACATTGGTACTCTCTCCGTCTTTTTTGTTGTTCCTAATAAGACCCTGTTCTTTTGGACTTATTTTCAGTTCAGTTCAGTTCAGTTCAGTTAAATTTAGTTCAGTCCAAAAGAACGGGGCCTTATCAGAACCGAATTTTCCATGCATTTCATCAGTCATCACCGTCCTTTCCCCTCCTACCGCATTCCACCCAAATCAACGTCCCAAATATCTCTCATCTTCCTTATATAATCCCAACCATTCTCTCTCTCTTCATTTCTCCACCAACCCAACTAAACCCCAGAAAAAAAAAATCACACAAACTCACAAAACTATGCTACTACGCAGTGCATCAACTCCACTACTAAACTCATGGCCTCCAACAACTCACACAAATTCCACAACATCAACTACCTCCTCTTCCCCAGATCACAAACCATCCATCTCTCTTACGACGTCGTATCACTCTCCTAAACTCATCCGCGCTTCTTCCGACTCAGATCTCCGCCACCTCACCGCCGTTTCTCCCAAACCCAACCTTTTCGGGTCGGGTAGCGGGTCGGATTCCGGGTCGGGTTCGAGGTTGTTGACGAATAGTGGGTTGGGTGTGAGAGAGAGAGTGGTTGAGGAAGAAGAAGAAGAAGAGTGTGACGTGGAGGAGAGAGAAAGAGGTAGGTTGAGTTTTGATGATGGATACGAAGGTGGTGGGTCGGGTAATGGAAATGGGTTCGGGTTTGGGTTTGGAAATGGGGATTCGAATTATGAGAGTGGTGAGAGTACCGATTTGTATTATCAGAAAATGATTGAGGCTAATCCTGGAAATTCACTTCTTTTGGGTAATTATGCAAGGTTCTTAAAAGAGGTAATTTTTTCTTAGATCCCATAATTTATTTGGTGAAATATTTATATATTACTCCCTTTCGTCCCATACCCATAATATAGTACTCCCTTCGTCTTTTTTTAGTTGTTATATTTACTTTAGCACACAGATCAAGGAAACATATAGGGATTATTGAAAAGTAGAGTAATAAAGCATAAAATATTTGTCTTTTTTATGTGATGAAAAAAAAAAGTATAAAGGTAAATAATATGTGGATACTACATACTAAAAAGTAAAATATTTGACAAATGTAGCAATTAAGGAGAGACATGTCTAAATGGTAAAATGTAGCAACTAAAAAAAGACGGAGGGAGTATGTGTTTGCTGTTTGCACGGTGTTCAAGATATACATTTGACCTTTAAAAGTACAAATTGAGGCGAACCTAACAAGATTCTAAATGAGTATGTTTTTTTATATAATAATGAGAATATTTGGTCAAAGATTTTAAAGTTTGACCTCAAAGAGAGAAACAAATACTATATTATGGGACGAAAGGAGGGAGTACTATATTATAAGTGATTATAAGTTTGATTGATATGTTGTGAAAGTTAGCTGGAGTAACTTGGATTTTATGAGAATTGTGCAAATTACATTTGTTAATTTGGTTAAAGAGATCTGGTTTAAGAATTAAATTTAGGCTTAGTTTGTTTTGGAGGAAAATGTTTTTGAGATTTTTCTCATTTTCCGTTGTTTGGTTGGACCTATAAAAAAGAAAACTACTTTAGAAAAAGGAAAACCATTTTCTTCCACTCTCGCATTACATCTCCATTTTCGCCTTCTTAGCTCAAACAAAGGAAAACTAATATTCATTTCCGTTTTCTACAAAAAAATATGTTCAATGGAAAATGTTTTTCATGAAAACCAAATGGATCCTTAGTAATTTTTAATTTTTTTTCCCCTTGATTTCTTGTACTAGAAATTATAGGAGTAAGTAGCGTGTTTTACCTTTGAAAAGGTTGGATCTTTTCTTCAAAATGAGTCATGTCCCTTACTCCCTTTATCTTAGTCATCATGCCTATAACCGTATAATGGTGTCATGGGTTCGAATATACGCAACTTTAACCGTGTAATTCGACATGTGACGACGATTGTTTGTTTGGTTGAACATAGAAAGTAATATCTGCTAGGGTAATTTTTTGTCCTTTGTGGATAAAAAGTTGTTTGGTTGATCACGAGAAGTTTGACTAGTAAGAAATTGACATTTATTTAATCTACACTAGTACGAAAGTAAGGCGCCGTTCTTTTGGACGAAGAGAAACTGAAATGAAATGAACTGAATTGTTGAGAGAAACTGAATTGTTGAGAGAAACTGAACTGAAAATAAGTCCAAAAAAACAGGGCCTAAATTTTGAATGCTTTTTAACAAAATCAACTTTGCACAAATATTTGAGTTATGAGCTTGTTAAGGATATGGTTATTTTTCTGGTTTGTGAGTTTGTTGTGGTTATGTTCCTCTTTTTTATGTATTTTTTCTTTGTGATTTACTAAATCTGACTTGGAGAAATGTGTATATCATAAAGCTTATTATGGTCATGTTTTCTGATATATGATTGGAAACAGGTTCGAGGTGATTATGTGAAAGCAGAAGAGTACTGCGGGAGAGCAATACTTGCCAATCCCGGAGATGGGAACGTTCTATCGCTCTATGCAGATTTGATATGGAAAACTCAGAAAGACTCTTCAAGGGCTGAAAGTTACTTTGATCAAGCAGTGAAAGCAGCCCCTGATGACTGGTAAGTTGCAATTCGCATTCTCCGGCTTCTAATTATGTTCTAAGCAATTAAGGGTTCGTTTGGTATCACTGTCAGTCATATGTAGGTTGCCTAATGAATCTAGTATTATACTTGTAATGATCATGTCCTTATTAATCTGAAAACTAGATAACTCGAAATTGCTTTCTCTGATTTCCATATTTTAAAAACTGATTAGAAGATTGCTGGAAAGAACGAAAATGAACAAACCCCAACGTTTTTGGAGTGATTTGTGTGAGCTAAAAGTATATTGAATTTGTCGTGCAGTTTCGTTCTAGCATCGTATGCACACTTCCTTTGGGATGCCGAGGAAGAGGAAGACGAGCAAGATACGAACGAGTCTAACAGTCCAATGCCTTTGAGGTTCTTCCAAGGAGTTCCTCCTCCTCCACCTCCTTTAGCAGTTTCGTAAAGATGGATTTGAGCACTTCTCCTTGCCTGTACTAGTAACTGTACTCTTCAGTCTTCTGTTCTATCTCTTAGTTTTGCTAACCCTTGAAAAAAATTCCTTACAGTTTGTTTGACCATTATTATTAACCCATAGTTTTAGGTCGCTCTTCAGTCTTCCCTTGATGTTAACCAAAATCATGTAATAATTACATGTGATGTATTATATATGAATCTTGTGATTATAAATAAAAATCATTTCTTATAAACTATATCTGCCTCTGTCTTCCTCTTTTGTGGATTGATTATGTGAATTTTAAAGCAAGCACTCTTGTTAATAATTGTTGCTATTGTTTGAACTTCTCATAACTAAGGATGTATACAGTTGTATAAAAGGTCTTCTATATTCTATAATAGTTGGAAAGTTCCTGCTCCATTTCCATTAATCTTAGTAAGAGTAATTTCAGAAAACTAATCATAAATCATCTCTAATAGAAAGCTATGGTTCAAATATTGAACGTCATATGATTGATTGATTCAACACTAACCATTCGTTTGAGCTGTTCTGTATCATCTACTCTGGATACTTATTGAGCTGCTCGAACTCGAATTTCAAATCTAGCATTCGAGCCAAGCTCAAGGCTGATCTGTGTAGTTCGAGCTCGAGCTTATAAAAACAAAGTTAAACTGATGAGTTATGTTGGGGTTCAGCGTCACTAGTGTTAAGATGAAGCTTATTAATGGCTTACACTTCTATAAGGGGGAACTCCTATACTATTAGAACATAAACCAACAATGCTCCTGGAACATGTCAAATTCTCAGCAGAGAGCATCCGTAACAATATCTCAAATTTAAAAGGTCAGCAATGGATCTCATTTGTCTTTCAATTAAGAATGATGACAGCATCTTGGGACATTTTAATAGAGTATGCATAATAGCTCTGGAGTACACAACCACATGATCAAGAGACTACTTTTCAGATTGAACAAACTACTTGAATCTCCTTTTTTCACCAGAAATTCATCTCATTCCTTCGAATAGGCGATAGGGGATGAACATAGTGGCCAGAGAACGCTGGCTTTCAGACGTCGCACTATTTCATGGAGATCCATCCAAGACCCTCCAATCCTTTACATCTTCTCAAAACATAAGTTCAACTTCCCCCAAAACTAACGTGGTTAAAGGTGAGAAATTTGAGTCCATGTCTTTTGATTCAAAAAAGGAGCCATTGTTGAAGATGAGAAGATGGTTGTGTATGAATTGAGGAGTTTGTGATGAGAGAATACAAGGTTTTGGAAACGCATTTGAAGCGGAGAAAAGGGTTTATTGTTGGGTTGTGTGGAGCTTGAGCAAACAATCCAAGCCCACGCTTGATGCCCCGACCCAGCAGTGAGGAGCTTCGGCCCAACAGCTCGCGAGCAAGCGAAGCCCAACTCCCCCCAAACCCAACTGCCCGGGCGGGCAAGCTTGGGCTCGGGCGGGCCAGGGAGCCCGGGCGGGCTATACCCAGCTCGAGCGGGCTCTAGGACTGCTCCATCTACTGCCTTCAACGCAGAATGGCGAGGAATACCCTGCACCGGGCGAGCTTCCTTTCGGCTCGGGCAAGCATGTGGGCCCGGGCGGGCTGGTCTTGGACCCGGGCGGGCGGCTTGGCCCGGGCGGGCGTTTCTTCGAGCTCGCCCGGGCAACCCAGATCTGTCGGGATTTTTTGCGATTCTCATCTTTAATCTCGACCCTTGATTTGTATTAACCCCCTAAAAGTATATAAACCCCCCTCTTTCATGTTTTAGGTTACTATTCACACAAAGAGAGATCAACCTAGGGTTTAGTGAAAGAGGAGAGAGAAAATAGCATTAAATCCTCCATTAATGCTTGTATTGTTCATTCATTTTCTTCATTAATCAAAGGTGCTTGCTTGGTGGGTTTTTTCTCCCGGTGCTCGGGTTTTCCCACGTTAATCGGTGTGCTTTTCATTGCTTTCTTATTTGTTCTTAGTTTCATTACTTTTCATTTGATTGTTGATTAGTGGTAATTACAAGTAATAAGTTGGTTTGCTTAATCTAATTCTCGACAATTGGTATCAAGAGCTAAGGTTTACCTTGGGAAAAGTATTTGAATTAGATTTGTGTGCAAAACTAGTTATTTGGTGATTGGAGTTCAAAGTTTTTTGCTTTGTTGATATAAAGTTGTGATTTTTGAACTTGGGTTGTTGTCAACAATGGAGGATGGAAAGGTGAGACTTGAGAAGTTTAATGGGAAAGATTTTGGCTTTTGGAAGATGCAAATAGAGGACTATTTGTACCAAAAGAATTTCTTCCTACCATTTGAAGGCACAAGGCCAAGTGGTATGAAGGAGGATGATTGGAAAGTGCTTGACCGACAAGCTCTTGGTGTAGTGAGATTGACATTGGCCCGGATTGTGGCTTTCAATATCAAGGAGACGAAAACGACGGCGGAGTTGATGCAAACTCTATCAAATATGTATGAGAAGCCCTCGGCAATTAACAAGGTGTATTTGATGCGTCGGTTGTTTAATCTTGAGATGGTTGATGGAGGTTTGGCCACCGAACACATAATTGAGTTCAATTCGATTATTAGCCAATTGTCTTCGGTTGATATCAAGTTTGAAGATGAAATGAGGGCATTGATTTTGATGTCTTCTTTGCCTATGTCATGGGATACGGTGGTTTCCGCTATTAGCAACTCTTCGGGGAAGGAGAAGTTGGTATGTGACAATGTGAGGGATCTTATCTTGAGTGAGAGCACTCGGAGAAAGGAGTCCGGTGAATCATTGGGCGGAGCTTATCATAGTGGTAATAGGGGAAGGGGAAGACAACAAAAGGGCAATGCCAAGCATGGGAGATCGAAGTCTAAGGGGCGAAGTAAGTCGAAGGGAGGTGCTCATCTTGTGTGTTGGGGTTGCGGTGTGAAGGGGCACACTAAAAGAGAGTGTCCAAATCCCAAGAAGAAGGGTGGTGTGAATCATAAGAATCGAGATGATGCAAGTTCATCCGTTAGTGTTGCATCCGATGAACTTGGTGATGCTTTGATCTTGAGTGTTGATAGCCCAATTGAGTCTTGGATCCTTGATTCGGGAGCTTCATTTCATTCCTCTCCATACAAGGAGCTATTTCGCAACTTCAAGGGTGGGAAGTTGGGGAAGGTTTATCTAGCCGATGATGAACCTTTGGATATCATGGGAAAAGGGGAAGTTATGATCAAGATTTCAAGTGGGAGCCTATGGAAACTTCAAGATGTTAGGTTTATACCTAAGTTGAAAAAGAATTTGATTTCGGTGGGTCAATTGGACTCATGTGGTTATAGAACCATGTTTGGTGACGGTGTTTGGAAAGTAACCAAGGGAGCTATGGTGGTGGCTCGTGGCTCTAAAACCGGCACACTTTACACTACCATAGGGTGTAAGAGCATGATTGCTACAACCATGGAATGTGACACCAAGCTATGGCATACTAGGCTTGGGTACATGAGTGAGAAAGGGATGAAGATTCTAGCTTCAAAGGGTAAGTTGTCGAGTTTGAAATCAATCGACATGGAATTTTGTGAGAGTTGTGTCGTTGGGAAGCAAAAGAAAGTGTCATTCACAAAAACCAAGAAGTCTTTGAAAAATGAGAAGCTAGAGCTAGTGCACACGGATGTATGGGGACCTTCCCCCATCAATTCCCTTGGTGGCTCACGGTATTTTGTGACCTTCATTGATGACTTTAGCTGGAAAGTATGGATTTACTTTATGAAGCACAAGTTCGAGGTGTATGAAACCTTCAAGGTTTGGAAGGCGGAAGTTGAGAATCAATCGGGCAAGAAGATAAAGAGTATCAAGTCCGGTAATGGAGGTGAGTATGAGTTGGAAGCTTACAAGAAGCTTTGTCAAGAGCATGGCATTGTTTTGGTGAGGACCATTCCGGGGAAACCTCGCCAAAATGGGGTAGCGGAGAGGATGAATAGAACACTACTTGAGAGGGCAAGGAGCATGAGGATCCACGCGGGTCTTCCTAAGTGCTTTTGGGCCGATGCCGTGAGCACCGCGGCATACTTGATCAATCGGGGACCTAGCGTTCCCTTGGAGTTCAAGATTCCGGAAGAAGTTTGGAGTGGTAAAGAGGTATGTCTCTCACACTTGAGAACTTTTGGTTGTGTTGTCTATGTTCAATCCGAAAAGCGTGATAAGCTTGACCCAAAGGCCATTAAATGCTACTTCATAGGATATGGTTGTGAAAAATATGGGTATCATATTTGGGATCCTAAGAACCGTGTGGTGATTAGGCATTGTGATGTGACCTTTGATGAGAAATCCTTGTATAAGGATAACTTTGGTGGAGATTCAATTGAGAGAGGGTGGATTGGAGAAGAGCGAGAAATAGTTGAGGTAGATGATGTTCAAGCTTCTCAACAAGATGTTCAAGCTCCCAATGTTGATGAATCTATTGAATTAGAGGATGATCCTCTTGATGACATGGATGATGAGGTTCAAGGTGAACCAAGCACTCCACAAGCTAGCTCCACTCCTCAAGTGAGGAGATCTTCAAGGTCTATCAAGCCACCGAATCGATACTCTCCCTCATTGCATTACTTGTTGTTAACCGATGCGGGTGAACCGGAGTACTATGGTGAAGCAATGAAGTCTAGTGAATCGTCTAAGTGGGAGCAAGCCATGAAAGATGAGATGGACTCATTGGTGAAGAACAAGACTTGGGTGTTGTGTGAACTACCCAAGGGAAAGAGAGCACTATTGAACAAGTGGATCTTTCGTAAGAAGGATGAACCGGATGGCACAATCCGTTTCAAGGCAAGGCTTGTGGTAAAAGGGTTTTCACAAAAAGAAGGGGTTGATTATCAAGAGATTTTTGCTCCGGTTGTGAAGCTCACCACTATTAGAATCTTGTTGGCAATAGTGGCTTCCGAAAATCTTTTTCTTGAGCAAATGGATGTGAAAACCGCGTTTTTACATGGGGATTTGGAAGAGGATCTCTACATGAAGCAACCGGAAGGGTTTCAAGTTTCGGGTAAAGGGAACTTGGTGTGCAAGCTCATGAGGAGCTTATATGGGTTGAAGCAAGCTCCAAGACAATGGTACAAGAAGTTTGACATGTTCATGCTAGGAAATGGATTTGTGAGATCGGATGACGATCATTGTTGCTACTTTCAAAGGTACGCAAATGGTTGTGTTTATTTGCTTCTCTATGTTGATGACATGCTTATTGCGGGTTCTAGTATGGATCTTGTGAACAAATTGAAAGAAAATTTGTCAAAGAAGTTTGAGATGAAGGACTTGGGTGAGGCGAAACAAATACTTGGCATGAGAATCTTGAGAGATAAATCGGCGGGTTTGTTGAGGTTATCTCAAGAGGAGTATGTCAAGAAAGTGCTAAAGAGGTTCAACATGGTTGATGCAAAGCCTCGAAGTTCTCCTCTTTCTATTGACCTCAAGTTGTCAAAGGAGGATTCAACCAAAACGGATGAAGAAAAGGAGCAAATGTCCATTGTTCCTTATGCTTCGGCCGTTGGTAGCATGATGTATGCTATGGTGTGCACAAGGCCCGATATCGCTCATGCGGTGGGAGTTGTGAGTAGGTTCATGGCAAATCCGGGTGAGCAACATTGGGAAGCCGTGAAATGGCTCATGAGGTACTTGCAAGGTACTTCTTCTATGGCTCTTTGCTTTGGGAGAAAAGGAGTGATCTTGGAAGGGTTTGTTGATGCTGATTTTGGAGGATGTGTTGATTCAAGCAAGAGCACTTCGGGGTATGTTTTCACTATTGGTGGTACGACCATTAGTTGGATGTCCAAGCTCCAAAAGTATGTCTCCATGTCTACCACGGAGTCCGAGTATGTGGCTATGTCGGAGGCGGGAAAGGAGATGGAATGGTTGAAGAACTTCCTTGATGAAATGGGCATGAAGCAACAACAATGTGTGTTGCATAGTGATAGCCAAAGTGCGGTTCAATTGGCTAAAAATCCTATGTTTCACTACCGAACCAAGCACATAAAGAGGCACTACCACTACACTACACTAGAAGTTTGGTGGATGATGATGTCTTGGTTTTGAGGAAGATTGCTGGTTCAAAGAATCCGGCGGACATGCTCACTAAAGTGGTTCCTAGTGAGAAATTGAGGTTGTGTAGGACCTCA
Source organism: Beta corolliflora (assembly GCA_947648045.1). Taxonomy (NCBI): domain Eukaryota; kingdom Viridiplantae; phylum Streptophyta; class Magnoliopsida; order Caryophyllales; family Amaranthaceae; genus Beta; species Beta corolliflora. The sequence goes on from CANSZD010003019.1 coordinate 3,761,381, forward strand.
ATTGGTCTCCATTGCTAGATGGAGAAGAGTAAGCATCTTTGGTGATAATGAGTGTGGATGATGTTTTTTTTTGGGGTTTGTATATGGTTACATATGGAGTAATATTGGTGGTTTGAAGCTTTGTTTGCCCAAATCTCCAAGTGGTTGGGTTGTGTGGAGCTTGAGCAAACAATCCAAGCCCACGCTTGATGCCCCGGCCCAGCAGTGAGGAGCTTCGGCCCAACAGCTCGCGAGCAAGCGAAGCCCAACTCCCCCCCAAACCCAGCTGCCCGGGCGGGCAAGCTTGGGCTCGGGCGGGCCAGGGAGCCCGGGCGGGCTATATCCAGCTCGGGTGGGCTCTAGGACTGCTCCATCTACTGCCTTTGAGGCAGAATGGCGAGGAATACCCTGCACCGGGCGAGCTTCGGGCTGGTCTTGGGCCCGGGCGGGCGGCTTGGCCCGGGCGGGCGTTTCTTCGAGCTCACCCGGGCAACCCAGATCTATCGGGATTTTTTGCGATTCTCATCTTTAATCTCGACCCTTGATTTGTATTAACCCCCTAAAAGTATATAAACCCCCTCTTTCATGTTTTAGGTTACTATTCACACAAAGAGAGATCAACCTAGGGTTTAGTGAAAGAGGAGAGAGAAAATAGCATTAAATCCTCCATTAATGCTAGTATTGTTCATCCATTTTCTTCATTAATCAAAGGTGCTTGCTTGGTGGGTTTTTTCTCCCGGTGCTCGAGTTTTCCCACGTTAATCGGTGTGCTTTTCATTGCTTTCTTATTTGTTCTTAGTTTCATTACTTTTCATTTGATTGTTGATTAGTGGTAATTACAAGTAATTAGTTGGTTTGCTTAATCTAATTCTCGACATTTTACAGGTAGAAGAGCTAGAATGATGGTGATTTTTTCTATTGCAAGCTCTGCCATAGCTGATACTCTTGCTGTTTGCGAGAAGTGAGCAAGAGTAGTAGTGATGAAGTAGAAAGGGCTATTGGCGACAATTAAGTATGAGGTGTTTGCCATCCCTTTTCCTATCTATTGCTTTATTATATATATTTGAAAAACGGTTTTGATATATGCAACACTAAGGTTGGTTTAACTAGATATTCTATTCATTAGGTAATATTATTAGGTGGGTGAGTTTTTTAGGACACAGAATGGGAGAAGTGGATGGAGAGTACTTCTCTTCTTAGGTAAAATTGATCCTTTTGGGAGTTTCCTCTTAGTTTGTCTCCCCGAGTTTTTACTACTAAGTAATTATATCTATTTATTCAATCATATAATTGATTCTTATTAAGCCGAAGATAGAACTTGTTGTTCCAAAATTAAGAGACATAATTCTCATCCAACATATCTATCGACAAAGCTTATTCAACAACGGTAGAAAACACACTGAACAAAGCTTCCGTATGAGTAAGGGCTACTCCAAAAACAAGGCCTTAGTAGTTAAACCATGCTCGCTTTTTTCAATTGATGTATATATGAAAAATGTTTAGACAATCGCAAATTGGAACTTTGATTTTCAATGTAACCGTTCAAATAATTGGTATTCGTTTAGATTTAATTTTGAATGCTAAGAGTTTATTTTTTGTTTAATTAGTTCTTTATATAAAATTCTAATGCAACCTTTTATTAAGCAACCCTTGCAATTGCATATATCATTTTTCTTAAAAAAGTGAAATTACATAGGATAATCATGTCTCTACCTTTTTTTCCTACAATCGCATATATCATTTTTCTTAAAAAATGAAATTACATAGGATAGTCATGTCTCTACCTTTTTCCTCCCCTAAAATAACTCTTACATAGAGGATTCTCTATAATAACCAAACCTTGAAAAACACTATAGAAAATTATCTATAATAACCCTAGAGAGATCTTCTTGTTATGAAATATGAATATTTTGAAAAATTGCCTAAAGTAGCAAAGTTATCACATACTATATCTTCCATTAAAAGATTAACTAGAATTATATGCACGCTATGCGTGCGTTAATTTCAAAACTTGTTAATCTATTATATACTCCATCCGTACTATAGTTGTGATTACACTAAAATGTGAAGATTAATAGTTAGATGAATTCAGATATATTAATTCGCTAATGTAATAAACTAACAAAGGTTGTGAGTGAATTTTAATATTATTTTTTGTGAATGAATTTTGCACAAAAAGATTAGACATAATGAGTTGGTTTGACTGAATTAAAGAGTATCAAAGGTAGTGAGTGTATACCATCTTCTCTTATAAAAAAAAGGTCAAGATATTTTGTCCATTTACATATACCATTTTTACCTTATTGAGAATGACAAGTTGAAATGAGAAATGGTTCTTTGATTTCTTTTGTAATTTTTTTATTCCATTAAATCATTAAGGGTGATTTAGTATTTTCAAAGGGGGACACCATCTTCCTCCCCCCTTCCCTTATATAATAGAGATAGTTGATAGAGAATATATTTATGATCAATATACAACACTCCAGGGTTGAGGAGTTTACATTATCTAACAATAGTTGATTAGCAATTTTTGATTAATGAACAAGAGAGACGAGTTAATATTGGCACCCATTTACTTGTGTTCATTTCGAGCTATATTATTTCGGAGGGAGCGCCAATTCAATTTGTACATTAAGTGACATCTTCGTAAATAAATGTTACTAATATTAAGTCGTATGGGTTAAATATTGTGCTTTTCCTTTTTTCAATATTTTTTTAAACAAGAAAAAATGACGACTCTATATTTTGACCCCTCCGACTTAATATGAGAAACATTTTATTTACGAAAATATCACTTGATGTATAAAGTTTGTGCATGTGTAGATGAATGGACCTTTTTTTTTTCTCCATTTTGCTTATTTGAATTCATAAATTAAAAATTTCTTAAATAACTTCCTCCGTAACAGAAATGATGCAATAATAGTTGGGTATTTTTTATGCAATATAAAGTATTCAATTGTTACATTTTTTGGGTTATGGTCATGTTTGGCAAAACTAGCAGTTTCACTAGCTGTTAGCTGTTGCAGTAGCGGTAGCTGTTGCAGTAGCGGTAGCTGTTGGGGTTAGCTGCTAGCGGTCTACTAGAAGCTGTTAGCGATTAAAGTAATTATTTAATTAGAAGTGTTTGACAAAAGTAGCTGTTGAAATTGAAAAAGACAATATAAATGAGATTTATTCTAATATAAAATGAACTACAACAATTTCATATGCTCATTCAATAGTTAAATTTAATATTTATTTTTTCAAATAACTTATACAAAAAAGAGTATACGACTTTTTAGTTGCTCAAAGAAATGTATAAGTTTAAGACAATATTCAACCCTCAAAAAATTTATATTACCTATTTTAGTTAAAATGCTTGTGGAATGAGGAGTATAAAATAATGTGAAATATTAGTTATATCTTATCTTTAAAATAAATATGTAAATCATATCCCTGCTATTATTAAGAAAAAGCAATGAATTGCCATAAAATAAAGCAATTAATAAACAAAAAAAAGAAAAAGAAATTAAAAATATTGGTTAACATTTCTACCTTATGTTATTATATAGTGTTTATTTGCTAGTCCGCTACCTATAAATCTCAAACGTTACTTATAGTAACGTTCTACAACGGCTACCCATAATCTACTCCAACCGCTACCCACTAGTGCCAAACAAGGCGTATGACTTATGAGTTATGAAGTAGGGAAGAAAATGGGTCCCGCCCTTGTGGCATTGATAAAATAGGCACCGTTATCTTTTCCCGCTTTCAATCGGAGGAAAAAACTTCAATTCAACAGTAATGTCACTTCTCTTATCTTTCCACCATTTTTCTCTCTCCTCCACAACCCCATTTCAGCACCACCATCACTACCGTAAGCACCATTTTATCTCTCTTCACTATCCCAATAAAAACCCCCACATTAAAACCATCAAAAGAACCCTAATTTCTCAGCTCCGACCCACTTCCGTCGACCCAGAAAAAACCCTCCCAAAATCCGCAATTCAACGAATTGCAGAGAAATTACGAGCAATAGGGTTCGTGGAAGAAAGAAACAATAACACCCAGTTGTTAGAATCTGAGAATGACTCCAAAAAAATTGGGGAAATTTATATCCCTAATTCCCGCCAAATCCCTAAAATTCGGGTCGGGCATACTCTTGATTCTAGTTGGTCTACGCCTCAGAACCCGGTTCCTGAACCGGGTTCGGGAGACGCCATTGTTAAGTTACATGGGTTGAGTGGGGTTGTTAGGAGAGAGAGGAGGGAGTTTAGGAAGGAGGAGAAGAGAGAAAGGGAGGAGAAAGGGAAGGTTCCGAGCTTGGCGGAGCTGAAATTGTCGGGTTCGGAACTCCGGAGATTGACCACAATAGGGATTAAGATGAAGCAGAAGATGAAGCTAGGGAAGGCCGGGATCACGGAGGGGATTGTGAATGGGATTCATGAGAGGTGGAGGAGTTGTGAGGTGGTTAAGATTGTTTGTGAGGATATTTGTAGGCTTAATATGAAGAGAACCCATGACTTATTAGAGGTAATGAGGCATAAGAAAGGAAATTATTTGTTGATTATTATGTTGGACTATGTGATGAAAGTTTGTGAATTCTAATTGCATTTTTGGCATGATGTATTTTTACTTACATGCATTTTTTTACTGTGATTTTGTGCTACTTATGTTGAATGAAGGAGAATATTTGTGTCATGAAATTGTTGTTTATGGATTGATGTAGCACGATTTTATGAAATTCGAAGTAGGGAACATCATATACATGGAGAATTGGTTAACAATGTAGTAACAAAAAGGGTTTGGTTTGGTTGATTAAGTTGTGTGTAACAATTGAGATCTTTTAGCAGGATGAGGGTGGCTTCCAAACTGTATAAGATTACGTTGTCTTAGATGGTAACTATAGGTAGCATAACCCTATATCAATAATGAAGTGACGGGAAATGATCCTGATTCCTAAAGATTATGAGGTGTTGCTATTGTGGTAAGGGGAGATCGAGTTACTAGTTATTAGGCCATGATTTGACTGTGTTGAGATCTATAAATTAGGATTGATGCTCAAAGGTGATTCAAATGGGTTGATAGTTAGGACTGGTTATATATTATCTTTGCATTCCAATGCAACATTTCAATCAATATGGACTCTCAGAGATATGCTCCTTTGTTTTTTGAGAATGAATGTATAAAAGACCAAATAATGTGAATTTAGGATCAAGGTGATGCTGTTGTACTTGGATCTTCTTTGATACCCCTCCCATCTTCCTCAATTTCCGGCTTGTAAGTTTTTGCATTGTTTGACTTAGATTCTTTCATTTGATGTCACTAGAGAAAGACTGGAGGAATGGTTGTCTGGAGGACTGGAAGCAAAATTGTTTTGTATAGAGGGGTTGATTACAAGTATCCTTACTTCTCACTGGATGAAGCCCCTAGCAATATCATATCTGAGAACGCAATGGAAGTTGATGACGGGATGCAAGCCGGAGAAGAAAAGCCGTCATCTTCTACAGTTGTCATAGAATCTGGTGGACAAAGTTTGACGAGAATTCTGAGCCAGTCTTCCTTGGTACCAGGTGTAGGTAGTCCAAGCAGGGTGCGATTCTTGCTGCCTGGGGAAAGCCAACTAATGGAGGAAGCTGACCGCCTTTTAGATGGATTGGGTCCACGATTTACGGATTGGTGGGGATGTGAGCCGTTACCTATTGATGCAGACCTTTTACCAGCTGTTATTCCTGGGTATAGGCGACCCTTTCGCCTGCTTCCTTACGGAGTGAAATCTCAACTAACTAACGATGAGATGACAACACTCAAGAGACTTGGGCGACCCCTTCCTTGCCATTTTGCTTTGGGTGAGATTTAGATTTTCCTTCTCTTGGCTATTTCATGTTTTGCTGTCTGAACTCTGAATTTTGTTTACTCTTGTTGCCTGCCAACATATGCATAAAGGCTTGGAAATGGTGATTATTCACCTAGGTAAGCTGGAACCCTCTAGTAGGTATCATATATTGACACACTTTGGACATGTCTTGAGGCTTGAACACATCTAAGATCTATATAGTTGATCTGTAGTAGTGTCTTGTTAAAATATTGTACTTGATTGTGTGCTTAAACTCACAGAGAAATATACTGTCTAAGTCGATACTAATTTATTGAAAAATATACTTTAAACTTAATTGTCAGAAAATTTGTAAGATTGTGTTCATTATTATAGATTCAGTGAACGAGTACCCATATATCAATTCCTTGCACGCTAGCTACCCGCCCATATTGTAGACCGAAGTATTTTATCCAAGTATTGTATGAACCTAAAGAAATCTTCTCTTTTTCATTCAACTTTATTCTAAAGTTATTCTTCTTTTAGGGAGAAACAGGAACCTTCAGGGATTGGCTGCTGCAATTCTTAAGCTGTGGGAGAAATGTGAGATTGCTAAGGTCGCTGTTAAAAGAGGAGTGCAGAACACTAACAGTGAGCTGATGGCTGATGAGTTAAAGGTTAGTGATAGTTTGCATGTTAGAATTCTATGTCGGGTCAAATTTACATCAAAAGAGAAAAAGAAAGAATATATCTTCTATTCTATGAAATGAAGATTTTTTTTTGTAGAATCTCGTCGAATATAAGAATGAATAAAGTTTCTATTCTAAGACGGAATGGAAAGGACAATATACAAGATGGGTAGAAGGAGTGGGAAGCTGATGCATTTACGAGCTAATTATAAAAAGGGGATTGGTGTTATAAGTACCTTGAACTGATATAAGTAATGCAATAGTGCTTGAAAAGTGGGACACTTTGGTATATGGAATGGATGTAGGAGTTGCAACTTGCTACAGAGTTGTTTAACTAGTCCATATGTGTATGACTATACCACATGCCTCATACCTGCTAGTTCCAGACTCTGTCACAAGTGAAACCTTCAAAATTAAAAATTGCCAATCTTGTTGGGGTTTTTCTGTATAAGATGGCAAATTTATGTGGAACTTTCATGTTCACACTCTTTATTTTAGCTTATATTCATTGCTGGATAGTTGACAACCAAACAAATATGGACACTTCAACTTTGGCCAAAAGCGCATAATTAATTATGCCCCAGTTATAAATATACTGATTTTTGTAACTTATGTCACTTCTCGTCGAGTATCCATATGGACTGTATCTCTATTCTCTACTTTAAGAACCTTTCACATCAGTCTCTTCAATTCATACCCAAGTTGGCCAAGTCATTTTAGATGGTGGAATACATTTAATTGCTTCATCAGTTCATTGTAACCCTAATCCCGCGTACTACTCGATATATCTTAATGAAACATTTTCTATACGAATAACTCTTGGATATACAAGTCTATAAACCTTTCTAGAGAGTTGCTTTTGTCGAAAGTCTGGATGTATCTCATTTCGTGGGGTGCCTTTGGGAAGTATTGCAACTTCTGGGAATTGGCTATTTGGCTTTTACCTTTTGTTATGTATGGTTTTATAAATCTGAATGGACCATTTTTTAATGTTATCTTATCTTGGTAATCATATTTTGCAGCGTCTGACTGGTGGTATCCTATTGTCCCGAGATAAAGAGTACATAGTGTTCTACCGGGGAAAAGATTTCCTTCCATCAGCAGTTTCTTCTGCTATTGAAGAGAGGCGACGAAACAGAATGCATAGAGAAAAAAATTTGGCTAATGATTCTTCACCAAAAAGTACCGAGAACATTGTTTTGGATACTGAAGAGTGTGCGGATGCCAGTACAAGTGAGACAAGCAAGGTCCAAAAAATGAGGAATGTGTCTCAGGAGCGGAAAATCAGGTCCATTCAAACAACTATTGCAAGAACTAGCAGAAAGCTGTCAATGGTAAGCATATTAGAAGATGTAGTTTCCATTTGAGGTTTCTCTTCCTCAGCTGCACTTGGATTTTACTGTTACAGGCTCTAGAAGAGAAAGAAAGGACGGAGAAGCTTCTTTCTGATCTGGAGCAGGCTGAGATTTCCCAACAAGCAGAGGTGGATAAAGAAGGCATCACGGAAGAAGAGAGATACATGCTTAGGAAAGTTGGCTTGAGAATGAAGCCTTTTCTGTTGCTGGGTGAGTAATGATACACGCATTAGAGTTATTGATAGCAAAACAGTTAACCTGAAATGCCATTATTTGCCGCCTGTATTTACCGTATATCGCCCGTATTTATACGGTATTTTTTCTTCTTTTTTCTCCCTCCACAACCACCACCACCCACCCCCCACCCCTGCCAGCCCCCCACCCACCCCCTGCACTCCACTCCTGCAACCCCCCCACCCAGCCCCGCCTGCAGTCCCCCCCCACCCCCCGCAGGCCTCCAGCCCCCCCACTCCACCCTCCGTCTCCCTCCTTTTCTCCTCTTCTCCCTTCGCCTCTCCCCCCCTCTCCTCTCCCTTCGTCTCTGCCCTCCCCGCCGCCCACCCTTCCAGCCCCAGGCCCCCCCTTCGCATCCCCCCTTAACACCATCCCAGCCCCTGAAAAAATCAGTTGGTTCCACCATGAGGGAGAATAAAATGGTTCAGTTCCTACTAAAAAATTCTAAATTTTTATATTATTGAGGTAAAAAAAGTAAATAAAAAAATACGTATACAAATTTAAAATACGGGCGGTAAATAGTAAACCCCGATCTGAACTACAGGTCAAATGATTTAGAAAGCCTAACCACATGGATATGGTTCATTATGTTATCTCTGAGCTTCACCTTTCTTTTTCAGGTAGACGTGGTGTTTTTGATGGCACAATTGAGAACATGCATCTGCACTGGAAGTACCGGGAACTGGTAAAGATTATGTGTGGAGGAAGGGACATTAGCGAGATCCACGACATAGCACGTATACTAGAGGCAGAAAGTGGTGGAATTCTAGTGGCTGTTGAGAAAGTCAAGAGAGCTAATGCAATCATTGTATACCGTGGGAAGAACTACCAGCGTCCAGCCAGCTTGAGACCTGAGACACTTCTAAACAAGAAAGAAGCAATGAAACGCTCTATAGAAGCCCAGCGCCGTAAGGTAAAGTGAATTTATTCCCTTTTTCTGAATAGTGAGAGAAGGGGTTAGGTGCGGACCAGCGGGGTATGATACTTGGAACTTGGAACCCCCAGTTTGGTCCTTGTGTCTGCGTGATGTTCCCTTGATTGATGTATAAGCATGACATCATTTTCCTTGTTAATTACTTTACAACATTATTCGACTAGAATTATCTATGATGGTAGTTGACGACCTGTTCTATTGCTTCTATATTCATTCAAATACGTTGGTGGCATCATAGTGATATCTTGCATTCTTGATGCAGTCCTTAAAACTTAACGTGTTGAAGCTAGCAAGAAACATAGACGAAATGAAACATAAGTTGGTGAGTTCTCTCATATACTCATATTATCATGGGCTTTAAGCTTATACATATCATGAGATAATACTTGTGTTCTCCACACAGGTGGAAGATAAGGAGGCTTTGGATAACAAAGCAGGTGAACAGGTGAAATATCATATGGTGAGTAGACTACATTTGTCGATTTTCATGTTTCCACTCGTCATGATTTTATCAGTCGCAAGCTCTTTTAATGTAGGGCATGCTTGGTTTGAGGGTAATGCATTAAGGGGGTAATGGCGATTAAATAAAGTGAAGATGAATTTATTTTGTGAACATATGATGTAGACAATTCAAAGAGGGAGAAATAAAAGAGGGAAATATTACCCTAGGGGATGATGGGTGATTAACTGACTATAGACCCCAAAATATTCTCCTTTCCTTACTCCTTACACAACCAATACCTCATCCCATCTATCACCACCTCCATCCACCTTCATTCTCTTTTTTTCTTCTTTTATTACGCTTTTAATGCACTACCTTCAATCCAAGCATGTTCACAGTGCAAAATAAGGTATAATTTTAATCACCTTGTAAGTAAATTGAATAAATGATGATAGTAATTTCCCAATTAGGAGGTTTTGGGTTCAACTTTCTGCTTCTCCTCAAGGCCTAAATACCCGAATGTAGAAGGCAACCTGTCTCTATAAAAGAAAAAAAAAATACTATAGCGAGATCCGTTTCAGATTCTGAGTGAGAACAGGGTAATATGTCTGGCTTAATTTAGTGGCGAAGGCTCATTGGTCTACAAACACAAAACCTTGATCAGCTTACTGAAGCTCTATAATGCTTCATCACACCTCAAACTGGTTTAGTTGGATGCCTGGACTTCATTATATGAGATCTTAATCTCTAGTCCAAAGTAATGGCTTGCTCAGTGGCGATGATGTGCCTTTAGCTGACTACTTACTCAAAAGCATCTGAATATATGGATTTTTTGCTTCTTCTGCATTTGTCTCCCTCTTTTTCCTTCCCTCCCTTGGGGGGGGAATGTGCAAGACTTGATTTTCTGGAACTGAAGATACAGACAGGATAAATTCCTGTTCACAGATTATGTATGGAGTATGGATGTCTTGCCAAGGATGGTAAGCACAATCCGCCAAAACTATATGCTGAAATAGAAACTAGAAGGTGTAGGATCAGTACGGCTCCTGCAATTGAAGCTTTCTATAAGCTATACCAAACAATCACACAATAATTAGCTTCCTCACATGACTGAGTGTACGTTGTTGTCAGAATTTTTGTTAGCTCTTTCTTTTTTTTTAGGCCAAATTGAAGTTGCTGGTGATACTACCCTTGATCTTAGTTGCTGTTATGTCTATAATAGGTGATTGTCAACCTTTTCAAGTAACCAAGTTAGGTTTTGTCTGCTAATAGTTGATATGTTTTGTTTACCCTTAGTCTCTAAATATGTGCTGTATGCTGTTTTTACTGAAGGAACTGGAGGAGAAAGTAAATTTGAAGCAGGTTAATTTTCCCTCATCATCCGATGAAACACATGAAGCTGCAGATAAAATTTCAGCTGGATCAGTTTGTCAAAAAATCAACTCAAATGCAGTCATGAAGGAACCGACCAGTGCAGATGTCTCTCTATATGATGATGATACTGAGGTTGAGTTGGATTGTTAAGCTTTGATTAGGTGTTTAATTGATTTTATAAAACTGTGCTGAATAATAATTCTTTTTATTGGTCCTACTGTTGATTTTGGCCAAATTTCAGGCAAGTTGCTCAGAGATAATCGATGTTGCCTCAAGTGATCCTGGCAATGCTGTAATGTTTCATTCAACCAAATATAAGTCAGAACCAAATATTATGTCATTGTCAGAAGACGATTCTGAGCATCATATTGTTAAAGATAGGAAATCAGAGCCTTCTCAAGAATCAGATAACAAAGCCGTAGTTCCTCTGTCTTTCCGCAAGGCAGCGGCGAGCAGCTCCGATGCAGTACAAGCTAGAGCTAAACCACTTACGAATAGAGAGAGGCTTCTTTTGAGAAAGCAAGCCCTCACGATGAAGAGGCGTCCTGTACTAGCTGTTGGTGAGATGAAGTGTACCAATTTCTTAAGTGTTTTACTTCCCCCTTATGAAGTTGTAGTTTTCGATGGGAATCTCGCTTTACCAAATTTGAGACCATGATTATGTCATAATGGTAATTGCTATGTCCAACCTAACTGGATAAGATACAGGCCTTCACGTGATTGTAAGTCTTCCCGAGAGGTCCTTTAACATGTAATGGGCACGCTATATTTTTAATGCTCCATGTACTTATGTTAGGAATGTGTGTAGCTACTTTAAGTTGTATGTGGTTCATATATAGGTAGTGAGAGAAGCTTTTCCATGTAGTTTGTGGTTCAGTTACTTCTGCAACGTACAAAACGTACTGTGTGTCAAATAAGAAATAAGCATCTACTCCTTCTATCACAGCTCAGGGTTGACATTGGTGACATAGATCAAAGAGGGACAGAAAATAGAGAGAAAAAAGTGGGTAAAAGTAGTATATTACTTTGAGTGGTGAGATTTGATTTGGTGAATGCTCCACTTGAGCTGAAACATAGGAGTATTAGGTTTAAGAATGGCACAAACATAATGAGGGGGGAATGGGATGTAGACATGTCAATATCCTTTCTTTTGTTGGAAACTAGTGGATAGGATGTCACCATGTATATGTTCTTTGGTTGAATGTCCTTGTCGCTCATTCTACAGTTTTCTTAATTAAGATTATCCTGATATTCTGCTCACCGTTTCAAATCTTTTTTCCCCAAAACTTTTGACTCAGACTTTTGCTGGTTACTATCTTGCAGGCAGGAGCAATGTGGTTTCTGGTGTTGCAAAAGCAATTAAGGACCATTTTCAGAAATATCCTCTAGCTATTGTCAATGTCAAGGGGAGAGCTAAAGGGACCTCAGTTCAGGAGGTGGTTCACAAATTGGAGGTATGTGCAGTTGTGCACTGAAGTTTGGTTTATGCTGATTGATCAGCCTTTTTCCTTAACAAGTGCATCTCCTTCAATCAACTCTTTGCAGCAAGAAACAGGTGGAGTTTTGGTATCCCAGGAGCCAAGTAAAATCATACTTTACAGAGGTTGGGGTGCTGGAGCGGAAAATCGCCGTGCTCGTAATAAGGAGGGTCATGATAAAGGAGCCAGCGTACCTTCATCATCTGTCTCTCCAGAGCTGTTGGCAGCAATGAGACTTGAATGTGGATTGTCAAGCAACTAAACAGAAGAGACAGAGCTTAGGCTTGGTTTGATCCTATCAGACATTCTGTTCGTAATTGCCTTGCAAGATCTAATCACAAATCCGTGTTCTCTATTAAAAATAGATCCGAGGTCGAATTGGGCACAATCTGGACTAGCAATTGTCAATCATGCCCCATTTCTGCCGGCATGTTTAAGTTCAGATTCATTTGAAGTGCATCTAGGCATTAGTGGCCAAGAAATTCAATGCAGAACTTGTGCAGAAAGCAAATATTTCTCATCTATATTATGAGGTAATACTGTAATAGTAATAAATTTCCCTCTACTTAATTACCATTTTAATTACCCTGATTCTGCAATATAATGTGGGCTTTCCTTTTCTTATTGTGTTTTGGGTATAAGATATTAGGACGAAGGTAAAAGTAATTAGCTCTAGGATGGAAGGAATAACAACGAATAGGAGGAGAGAGAGTCTTATACTTCCTTCATTTTAGTTGCATCATGGTTGGGAGGCGCACCCTTTTTAAGGAGCCCATGTGATGAGGAGAGAGATAGAGAGAACCCAAAGGTCAAAACTAAAAAGTGTAAAGTTGCAATCATTTTGAGACTTTCTAAAAAGGAAACTGTTGCAAGTTGCAACTAAAAACGAAACGGAAGAAGTGTATATGGTGGAAGTGTTTCTCGTTGTCACTATGAGCCATTATCAATTTCCTAGGACGAAAGGTGATTTGAATTGTGCAGTTAGGATACAAGATAGTTGTAATGTCAATACACTGACATTACAGTAGATATTATGTCTTCATTGCCTTGCATAATATAATCCAAAAAATGCAGATATCTCACTGGACTGGGTTCTAGCTTCAGCTGATGAATATGAATAAGGATCATTGGTTTTTCAGCATCCTTCACCATCATGGACAAATAATCCATCAGGTATGTTTTCTAAATGATGCTTGCAGTTATGGGAATAGATGTACAGATTCAACCTTGCACTTGCCTGCTGCTTGATCTTTAGATTCATGTTGGGCGACTTGTGAATAATTTGCATGAGGAAGGATTCTCTCCAATTAGTGAACCATGCAGTTACTTGAAAAACGAAGAAAATAAAGAAAAATACAGAGGGAAAAAAGCAGTCAAGTTTTTGGGGAACTCTTAAGATAGTTTACCATAATAGATAAACAGGGGAGCTCAAATATGGGAGATAATGAACTTCAGGAAACCCATATGTAGAATTGAGGAAATCTCCCTTTAATACACTAGTTGCGAATGAAGTGTACCTAGAAAAGGATTAGTGAGATTCAGATTGGAAATTTTGCATGTTCCTTTTGAGTTTGAATAAGAATTTTGACATTAGTAACATCAAAATCTAATTTTCCCACAAACTTTACTGATTTCATGAATCATGAGCTTTTGATCACCAATTGTGTTTCTCGTGTTCCTCATTCATCTTCTTTTACTCTCTTGGTTGGTTTGCCTTTTGCAACAACAGGTAGGAAAATGAATTGCTTGAAAAAAATTGGTGATCCACGGAAGCATATCATTGATGCTCACCTTTAGATCAGCACTATCACATAGACTGCTAATTGAAGTAGCGGTTTCATTTTCGGTCAAGACACACAAAGAAAAGAAATGTACTGCTCCTAAGCCTACATGGATCATGGATGAGGAAAATTGCTTAACTGCAATGTGTTTTTTTTGGCAACGCTTTTACTCCTTTCGCTGACTTTGAATTACAGGAAATAGAAGTAGTTTTTGATATCGAGTATTGCTTTAAAATATTTCAGAATAGCTTACTTTTGTCTGTTTTTATAGACTAGCATTCTAGCAGTATTATTGTAAACGCATGAACGTATTAGGGGGCGTTTGGTAAATGAAGGGGAAAGGGAAAGGGTTTAAGAAAGAGAAACAAGGAGAATGGAAAGCCAAACCCTTTGATTAAGAGGGTTGTTTGGTTACAATACATCTTTTCTTACTCTCACAATTGCTCCACCATAAATGTTCTCCCTCCCTCTCCTAATAACTTCCACCACCACCTTGCTGCCGCCCCTCACAGTTGCTGCCGCCCCTCACCGTTGCTGCGCCACCTCCAACCTTGTTGCCGCCCGTCCAATTGTTGCTGCCGCGGCCCTCGCGCCTCCTCTCTTCTCTCTTTTCCTTCTCCACCACCACAAAAGCTCATATTTGAGGTTTTAAATGTCAAATTCGACCATAAAAACTTCAGATCTGAAGTTTTCATGGCCGAATTTGACCATTTAAAGCCATAATCAAGGATAAGTAAAGGTAATTCATTTGTTATTATTGCTTTTCTTTCATTTTTGAGGTGGGGTTTTTCTGGTATAGGGTGGTGTTTCGGTGGCTAAGATTGGGGTTTGGTTGTTCGTTTGGTTGTTTCGTGTCTACGTGATGGTTTTGTGGACTGTGGTGGTTTCGTTGTGGTGGGGTGGCAGTGGTTTCGTGTTGCTGTGGTGGTTTTTTTGGCTTGTGGTTGTGGTGGAGTGAGGTTTCGTGGTGGTTTCGTGGTGCTTTGGTGGTTGCATGACTGTGGTGGGGTGGAGGTCGGTGGTAATTTCGTGGTGGTGGCCGGTGGGGTAAGGTTCGCTGCTGTGGTGGTGGTGGGGTGCTTGTTCGCTGGTAGTCGTGGTGGTCGTGGGTTAGCTGGGTGGTGGTTTTGTGAAATAGTGTGGTGGTTGTGGTGGCTTGATTGGTGGTCAATAATGGGTCAACATGACCATGGAGTTAGAGGAGAGAAAGGGTAAGTGAAACCCTTGGGGGGGGTGGGGAATCAATGTAGAGGACTTTGGGGGTAACCAAGGGGTAAAGGGAATGATTAAATGGACAAAACAAACAACAAGTAAGGGAATTAGCTTACTTGATTCCCTTTCCCTTTCTTGTAACCCCCCAACCAAACGCCCCCTTAGTTCTTAAAGATTCCAATATTGGGGTTTTCACCGTTGTCAAGCTTATCTTGTGTCCCAACTTATTCTCCTTTTAATACAGTATCAAAGATTGGTGAAGATCTTTACTGGTCTTCAAGGCACATGTTTTTGACCATTTGTATCATTAGCTATGTATTAATTAAAAACAATCCCAAAACTATACATTAAAACAAACCAACTAATTTCCACATATTAGAATAAACATAGCAATTATAATAGACATTACAACCAAAGTTGGTTTAATTGTCCAAAATCATAGTTATCAAAAGTTGAACTGGAAATAAACATGATAAACATAATATCAATATGACTAGAATAATGTGTTAAAAACAACGGAGGGAGTAATATATTTAATTTCCCTAATAGCTAGCCAGGTCAAATACTTGCATTAATGATTAAACGACTTAAATCTAATAAGTAATGTCTAACGTAGTAAAAAAGAAACTTACAACGACAAGAAGAACCGTTCAAAGCTTCTACAACTAGTTTCGCCGGATCACAATGTTCAAGGTTAAACTTGATTTTACCGCATATCTTCAGCTCGAGCCCCAGGATAATCATATAATGTTTTAAAATATCTTTATATGATAGGAAGGATAACCGCAATCAAGTTCAACTTTTCTCCAAAGGATAAATTTCAAAATAATGTAACTAATTAACCCGAGGAGGACAAAACAAAATTTGATCAATGTCATACACTATAGGAATAACTTTTAGATCTAATGCTACATGACTGACAATTAACTATGTACTACTACTAATTCTGGCATATATCATATAATCCAAAGCCAACCAAGAACAGAACCACCAACCAAGCCAAGTCCAAGAGCCACAGCCATGACTACAGCAGCCGTCTTTGCCTCCAACGCACTCACTGATTTCGGAGTTAAAATCATAAGCGAACTCGTTAGAAACCCATTACTCATACCAAGCATGAATGTCAATAACAGTGTAAAGACTTCAGTCTGAAGCCACTTCGGTCCGTGAAGAATCACTCTGAAAGCAGGATAAAACATGACTCTAGACAAGCATGCCCATGTTACTTTATTTATGTTGCTCGGAATCACGAAAGCAGTTAAGGATTTTCCAGCTAAGTCAGAAATATTATAGACCATAATGATCAGAATGGGGTACCAGTCTTTAAGTAGTTCAGATTTCTGATTGTCATCTGAAATGAATCCCGGGAAAATTGATAGTGTCACGACATAGACTGATAGGATCCCGAATGATGGAAATAGGATCTTTTTAGCTGTGTGACAAAGTTTAGGGTTTGAAGTGGGAGGACTGAGATGATGTTGGTTATTGTAGTGTTCTTGCATTGCAGGAAGTGTGAACAGCAGGTTGCTGCAGAGTGTGCAGACTAACAAGATGGCCGCACTTACAATGAAGTAGAAATGCGCGCTTGTTTGTGAGCCTTGTGGATTATCAGGAAGTGATGCCTTTGTTATGATCCTCAGCATTGTAACTAGAACTCCTGCACATTCATATATGGATGTAATTATATGAGGTTTGTTAGGTTTTAGATATAGGACTTGAAAGTTAAAAGTACTAGGATGTAATTATATTTTTGTACTTAAAAGTTGTAGGTAATCTTTTAATCATCAAAAAATCTTAAGTCGTGTATGGTTAAGGATTTGACATGGGTACGCGATCACTTGATCAAAACCAGATCTGACATGACACTAGAGATTTCCTCTTGATCATGAAGTATTGACCAGTTTTGATGAAATTGACAATAGACTCGAATGCGACCAAAACTAGATAGACTTTAAACCAACCCAAATAAAATGATTTTATCAGTTTTAACTGTATATGAACTGAATTGAACTAGATCTAAATGTTCCAGTAAGCTAAATTTTTTTGACTGCCCCTGTTTCCCCTCTTGGAAGCTGTCTTTAGGAACTGATTCCATTGCTTGTAACTTTCATATTAGGACCTATATCCACTATATTCATGTTTAGAGTTATGTATATATATTCATTCTTCAATAACATCGCAGTAAAAGTGGATGCTAGCTATCTTAGTTGGTAAAGTCTTGTGGAGGATCAAAAACTTGGGATCAAATCTCGTCTAACGCACTTCCAGTAACATACCAACAAAAATCAGGGCAGGACAGGAAAGTAAAAAATACAGATACACTGTGAGGGGAAAGAGTTGGGAGTATTTTAGAACCTGAAGAAGCAGTTCCAGCAAAAACTGCCTGCATATACTCCTTGGGTAACTTTCCTGCAGAACCTATCAAGCTTCCTCCAATCAACCCATCTGCTAAACCACAGACCACCACGGCTGCCACAGTCATGACGAAGCTCCCATTAGACTTCACGGACGACCCATTAGCCCAGTCGATTGTCGGAGCTACCATTAAAGAAAACACAAACATAGACAGACCAACATTCATCCTGAGTTTAAAACTTGTTTTTCTTCTCATCATCATGCTGCTGTTTTTTTGGCTCTTAATCATCATCAACAAGATGATTAGTGAAGAAGTCATGTATGCAACCGAGAAGACTCGTTCGACGTGTTTTGATGGATAAAGATACTCAAAGTAATCAATGGCAGTGATAAATGTGTTCCATGGAAGAAGATATCCAGCTCCTAGAAAGAAATGGAGGATGTATGCAATTTTGTAAGTGTCTTTTATTGGCTCATTTGTTTGTGCTTCATCAGCATTTTTTGTAGCTTCCATCCTTTCTTTTATGTTTTTTTATTGAGTTGGGGGTGAAAGTGAATTCATGAGCTTTAAGTATATTATATATATTGTGCTTGTGGAATGATACTACAAGGTCTCGTGTTGGGCAGGGTTTAAACACCAGTGCTTGGAGTATAAATGACTAAAGCAATGGTGTTCAAGTATCAGTAGTAAGACAGGATTGTTAGGAATGATAATGGGTCGGATCACATTAGATTTTCCAAACTCTATATTAGATGACAATTGAAATTTTTATACTTCCTCCGTTTTTTTTACGTGATACACTTCACTTTTGACACATGCTAATGCAAAACTTTGAGGACATATATCTCTAATGTTGTATTTGTAAAAATTTTAAAAAGTACATATTAAGACGAATCTAACAAGATCCACATGACTATATTTTTATTTACGAATAAATCACAAATAATTATCAAAGTAAATTTTGTAAATAGTGTAAATGTTAAAGTGTAACATGTAAAAAAAAAAGGAAAAAGTATATTGATTGTTATATTATGATGTCAACACCGGCTGATGATGTGATGTAATTCAATCTAATGATCATGTCTTGGACTCCTGAGCCCACTAAATGGTCCTAATACAAATAGGAAAAACGACAAACTCAAAATTCAAGAAACTTTAAGCAATAGTGTTACAAACTTACAACTTACAAGTATCCTAAATTAATTAGGATAGCGTTGCAAACTTGCAATCATATACTTCCTCCATTTCTTTATTAGTTGACCCATTTCTTTAGGCACACTTGTCGAGCCACTAATTGAACCTTAATATCTCTAACTAAAAATTATAAAAAGTTGATATTTTGAAAATATATATTTAGACGAATCTAACAAGATCCCACATTACTTTTTTCTTAAGTACAAATCACAAAAGATAGTCAAAGTCATGTATGTGAATAACGCCTAAGTCAAAATGAGTCATCTAATAAAAAACGGAGGAAATATATTTTTGCTAGCTAGTTAGGCTATGTATCACAATCGATCAATAAAAATTAATGATTAACAATCGTCATGTTACCTTACTACTCATGTTATTGGTTCGATTAATTGTTATGAGCTAAGTGTTAGCACGTTGATATCGATGCTGTGGCGTTTGGTTCATCTAATAAACACGTGTTGTAATAAAATCCCATGTAAACAAGGTTTAACACAAAAAGAACATACGGTTTTAGATTTTAGATATAGGGTATATAGTATATGGCAAACGCTAATATGCCCTTGAGGTGCTATACAAGAATAACATATAGTATTTTTTTAATTCATACAATTTAATTTAGCTCCGTTAGGGGAATTAACCATTGAGAAAAGAGAAAAATATTAAATATATTTCCTCAAAAAGAAAAAAGTAAATATCATAATACTAGCTATTAATATTGTTAAGTGTAATTTGAATTGTTAGTTTGTTACGAACGAAGATGTGATATTGTGACGTTGGTTCACTGATAAATATCGTGGTGATGAGCTGCACTTAAATGGCAAATATTCCCCATATTGGATGGCCAATTAAATTGCTTGACAACTCTACTTTTCTATTCTAAGATTTGATTGATGGATTCTAAGAAATTCGTATAAATTAGGTTATGCCTATGTTTCATACTTCATACATATCCTCTTTTCTCGTGCGTGGGGACGGCCATTGGATGGGTAATATTAGAAATACCCTTCTGAGTTGTGTGCGATATTCCTGACTATAGTAATTGGGCAGCGATATATATTTTTTTTTTTTAAATTAAAATTAATTCATTGATTTAAAGTCATACGACATCTATAATAGAAGTCAAAACTAAACAAATACATATTAAAAAGAAATAAATACAATTCTAGTATGGCAAAACCACGATCGTTGAGTAGATCTAACGCTTCTGAAAACCCTCGTCTTTTACATCGCTGTCTGATGCAGCCTTCTACAAGGGGGTCTATCGATCTTTTGTAGTTTTGAAATAGAACTGGATTCAATCCAAGTGATTGTAAACGAAGTACTGACATCTGTTGCAACCCCGCACAAATTTCGATCAACAAATCAACCTCTTGAATTACACAAAAAACCAAAAACAAAGTCTCCAAACTCTCACATGGAGAGAGATAAAACCCAATATATGGGTAGATATAACCCAATGTATGGGTAGAAAAACTCTCCATTAGAGAGAGATTGAAATTTATTAGAAACATTAACATAAAAAACTAGTAACAAAAGGAGAAAAGGGGCTTACCACCACCCAAAAGGGTGGCGGTAGCCCCCAGGTTGAAAATTAGGGTTTGATGGGAGAGGAGAGAGAAGAGAGAGAAAAAGGAGAGGAGGCTAACGAATGGCAGCGATATATCTTTATTATATAAGTGAAGGGGAGCTATGGTGTCCTCCTATAAAATTACATCCTTACCCTCAAATAAAAAATATTACACAACATACAAACTAATTAAACATATATATATATAACTTTCCAAATCATAGTTATTGTCCAATTAATGCAGCAAATCATATGTTGCATTTGAGTAATAGATGTAGAAAAAAAGGAAATTTCCATAAACGAAAAAGATGCATTGAAAATTATTTTATCCATGATCCATTACTTATTCAATTACGAAGTAAAAAAAGTACGATCAAAGTTATGTCCAACCCATAAACAAACTCAAAAATCGTTGAGCATCTCAACTTTCTTGATTAGTGCGTTTAACTCCTTTAATTAGTGATTAATAGCGATAATATGATTAATGGGTAACATTGTATGTTGAAAGTATTGATTTATAATGTATTTCAAAACTCACTATATTCCTCAATATATAAAACTCTTTTATTTGGTAGAACATACATCAACGGTCTTTCACATAGTTTCAACTCCAACTATATTGCTGACAACAATAAAATGTTAGTAACATATTTTCTAATGATATTTATGCATTATATAGGTTTGATTATTCAAGTCATTTAATTATAACAATGTTTTAAAAATGTTATAGACAAGTATTCACGTAAAAAAGAACCAAGATATTTACTACTAAAGAAAAAAATTCATCAAAGAAAATCCAAGCACGCATCGCGTGCAAAGAATGCTAGTGAATAATATAGGTCATCACTCATGTTGGAAAACAATCACAATGTGTTAGCATGTAGCAGGTGGAAGAGAACAAGGAAGGAGAAGAAAATAACGTGAAGATGAGCACAGCAAGCAGGGGAGACGCCAGGCAGAAGCTAGTGCCCGGCTCGCGCACTAGAAGTGCCCGGGTCGGGCATATCGAGCGACATGAGTTTTTTGTCAGGGCCTAGTGCCCGGCTCGCGCACTAAAAGTGCCCGGGTCGCGCACCTGGACGGAATGTGCGATTCTGCTTGCTTGCGAAGTCGATCTTGTTTATTTTGTTTCCTTGTTTATCTTTTACGTATTTGTTATTTTATTCCTATTTACTAGAGGTGGATGTATTTAGGAAATAAGATAGATTTTTGGTAAGTAATCTTTTAAGGAATTAGACTTGGAGATCAAGTTCTTCTCCTAAAAGATTACTTAGGGTTGTTTAGTATAAATAGGGGAGTCTTTTAGGCTAAACAATGTGGAGAATAACTGAGAGGGATTGTATGATTGTTGTGAGGTTGAATACAATTAATACAATACATTATTCTTGAGGGGAGGAAATTCAAATTTCCTCATTAAACACTTGTCTATATTCTCTATAATTTCTTGCTATACTTTGCATTGCAATTCTATTTTGTGAGGAGAGTCTTATACTTTTGTGAGCAACGATTCTGGTAATCTTTAGCCCACGCTTCCGTTTCAACAACTCACTTGCACTTTTGTGTCCTGCGTGCTTGGTGATTCAATCACTTAATTCTAAATGTTAAGTAGGAACAAAATTTATAAACCAACTATATAATAATCATTGATCAATTTTGTTCTCTTTATCTTTAGTCATTTGATAAACTGATCCTTTAAAGATCCGAAAGATTTATGTTCTGTTCCATCCACTGTAAATACGATGATCAAAATACGTTTATTTCACCTTAATTCTTTTGAACTTAATCATCTAAACTAAACTTAATTGGATTTATTAAACCATAAATTTAATTTTTCAAATTGAAGAAAATGCACTCTTAACGTGAAATTACTTTAACATCTATTATTGAAGAGTATATGTACCCCCATTCATTTTAGCGAAACTTTTTTGAGAAACCAATAATGTAAACACTAGACTTTTAGGGTGCATGGACATTGCCTAAAGAGGTGTCTGACTACATTAGTATAGCTCGAAGCATTAACCATTCATTCAATTTTTAGGGAATCTAACTATCTACATCAAGAACATGGGAATGGGATATTTGATTAATCATCGTTAAAGTTGATATATTTGTCATACAAATCTATTGCCAATCACATATACTCCACCAAGTTGATAACATTCCTACTTTTTTATGTATCCTTCACTCTACCAAGCTGAGTTACTTTTATCTTTCCGACTTCTTAGTGTTTCAGGAGCGGAACCAGAATTTCGTTTGATGGGACTAAACTTTTTTTTTAAAAGTAACCTTTAAGGTAAGAAAAGTATAGAAAAAAATTAAACAATTTTATAAAATTTCAACTATTCTTTTAGTAATATTGATAAGAAATCTTAAGAGGGTTGTATTTCCCAAGCAAATTTGTCTTGCATAATTTACACCATAGGACAATGCTAATACCTAAAACAAAGGCGGCAAGTTTTGAGAATTAAAAAGATGAACAAGTTTTTTGATCGGTTGAGACTAGGGGTACTTATCGAGCGAGCCGAGCCCGAATAGCACTGGGCTCGACTCGAGCTCGTTTAACTTTTCATGGGCTCGGCTCGGCTCGTGAGCTCGTCGAGCTTGGGGGAGCCGAGCTCGGCTCGAGCTCGTGATTAGAATTTGCGGCTCGAGCTCGGCTCGTGAGCTCGTTTAGGCTCGGCTCGTGAGCTCGAATAGGCTCAGGCTCGGCTCGTGAGCTCGATTGTGGCTCGAGCTCGATTGTGGCTTGTGAGCTCGTTTAATTGCTTTTACCTTTTCTTTTTATCTTTCTTCTAATATATACTTTAGTTAGTATCATAAAAGAAATACTTAATATAATTTTTAATATATATAAATAATTTTTTAATATAAAATATATTTTTTAATATAAAATATTTTTTTAGTATAAAATAATAATCGAGCTGTTCACGAGCTTTACGAGCCGAGCTTTGCCTAGCTAGGTTCGGCTCGTTTAAGTCTCGAGCCGAGCCCGAGCTCGAGCTGAGCTTCAACGAGCCGAGCTTTGACCGAGCTTTGACCGAGCCGAGCCCGAGCTGCTCGCAAGCTTGTCAGGCTCATTATCACCCCTAGTTGAGACAATGATGGCAACACAACATCATCTATCTTACCTATGCTTGGAAAATATTGGGTTGTCCTTGACCATATCTAATTTTCCTCTTTGTATATGTAACTCTCTCACAACTATCTAACACATAGGAAGAAAGTTCTGAAAATAAGAAAATCAGGAATCATAATGAGCTATGCTAATAGGCATGTCTTGGGAGGTAGAGACCAAATATCTTGATTGGACAGAAATAAAAAGAACTATAAACTTTTAATTGGTTGAGTTACTTATTGTAGCACCACATCACCCATGTAACAAACTAACAATAACAAATAAAAGAACACTATATCATGTATGGTTCTTAATGTTTTTGTTTTAAGGAGTGGTCCTAATGAAAGTTTCGTAATAGAACTATACTTGCAATTTGCAACTAATGATTGACATTGATGGAGGTCTATTATAAGAATAGTGTGATCCAATCTAGAAACAACTCAATAACTTTTATCTATATATATCTGATCTTTATAGAGGTAGCTTAATCCTCAATTTACCCAACGCACATTACCTGATTTTGATTTCAAGAGGACTAGCTATATAGTCCAAAAGACCAAAACCTTTTTTAACTAGCATTCGCACTTTGTATTGATCTTTAAGGAATCTAGATCAAGAAACAGAGTATACTTCACATTATTATTCGATGCATGCCTTACCATACTATCAATAGTATCATATGCTTTTCACTCTTTATGAGTTTATCATAAATGTACCACAAACTTACTTTGACAAAAAAATCAAAACAATCCTCCATCAATCACGATTAAAGTTGGTAGACTAGTGAGATAGGAGTAGATTAGAAGCTTATATTCCCACCTCCCTTTTTAAACTTAATAGTATTCTTCACCATATAATAGTACTTTCTCTGTTTTTTTTTCTACTCGCAATGTTTCCCATTTTTAGCAATTCTCAATTACTTGTAACGTTTCTATTTTTTTTTACAATATATTCTCTTTTTATCTCTCGCAACATGTGGGATTTTTTTTTATATCTCTCTCCTCTCCTTAGTCCTTGTGCAAAAGGAAATATATACTGCAAGTAATTAAAAACGGAGAAAGTATATATATACCCTCGTATGGTTATGTACCCAATTATATCGTCCAATATTCCCAATGTAATGACTTTTTGAGCACAAAAAGTAACTCTATTGGGTCGATATTTATCAAGACATATATATTAAAAAAAGAGCCAATGGATGATACAATTCCATTCCAAAAATACAAATTTAGAGTGTAATCCTCTGGTTTTTAAAGAAGCTCTCATCTATAGCAAATTAGTAATAGATACTTTGTTTTGGTGTTTAGAGAGCCACAAGGATGGGGATGAGAATCGATCCCGACATCTCTTGAAACCGGAAGGGGAGCTCTAACCAGCTAAGCTATCCCTCACTCTCAATTAGCAATAAATAATAAAACACCATAAAATACCTCTTAAAATTAATAATGGCCCAACTAAGAATAATGGACTCCCTTAAAAAAAAAAGTAAGAATAATGGAGGATAACATACCTCATAAAAAATTTCAAAAGAAAATGAGGAAGAATTAGTGGAGGGCAAATAAAATATTTTGAAATTACCATTTTTTTTATTGCAAACTTAAGATTATTTATAATCATAATATACACACCCTACCAAAAAACAAAAAGCTCCAAGAAATGACAAAAACATCAAAACCAAACCACCAAAATAAATACTACTTTATATATCTAAATGGAGATAACCCTAGTACTCTTAATCTCAGTATAATCAACCTCATCTAACTCTTTCTCCACCTTAACAAGTCTTAACAAACTACCAGCAGCTAAAATAGCTTTAGAATTAACATCATGCATAGCCCTAACATACAAACTTTTACAAGCTCTATAAGCTTTTTCACGCAACAATAATTCTTTCCCTTTATCTCCTCCTAACAAACAATGCCCTAATATTCTAAGACAAGGCCCTAATAATTCCCATGGTAACAATATTCTCCCTTCACCATCTTCATCATCACTTTGTTTTCTATGCACTTTTTGACCATTACCATTACCATTACCATTACCATTAGCATCATCATCATCATCGTCGTCGTCATTGTCATTATGGAGTTGTGGTCCAGCCCATTGGTCGAAGAAGTCGCAAAAGTCGAGCTTCGACCCTAGAGGCATAACCCAAATCTTGCTAAAAAAGAGCTCTAGGGCGACCCCAACGATCCTGGGCCTACGAGTGGATCGAACAGTGCCATGTGGCTCAAGGGAGGGAGAAATGACGGCAATGTTAAGATGAGTAGAGTTGTTACGTTGAGGTGAGGAGCTTTCATGGTAGATACTAGGGTGAGAAAGGTCAGGGACAGTGACAGTAATAGGCTGGTTGTTTCGAGCGGTGGTTTCGTGGGCGTAAAGAGCTAAGAGGATGGCCTCAAAGCCAGCTAAAGGTTGGCGTAGGCGGCGAGTAATGCGGGTGAGGTAAAGGCCGGCTATAAGAGGGACAAAGCGTAGGACAATGAGTTGGAGGGAAGGATCAGAGGAGTGGAAGGTGTCGTAGAGCCAACGACAAAGGTGGTTATCGCCCGAACCGGAGGAAGGTTGGCGGAGCAAGGAGGATATTTGGTTGGAGACTTCATGGGAAGTGAGGAGGATGAAGGCTGGGGGTGAAGGGGAGGTGGAGGAGAGGGAGGAAGGAGGGGTTGGGAGGATAGAGATAAGCGATTCGAGGGCGGTTTGCACCTTTGTTGGGGAGGTGGGGATGGTGGTTGTGGAGGTGGATGCTTGAGGTGGTGTAGAGGATGTGTTTTCTAAGGAATGTGATGTAGGAGAAGTGGAAGGGGAGGAGGGGTGGGAGTTTGGAGGAGTTGACATTTCTTTTTCTTTTTCTTTTTCTTTTTCTTTTTCTTTTTTGGGATTAGGTGATTAATTGAGATAATAATGAGAATGTTTTGTTTGTGTTGGAGGATTTTTCAAATGTTGAGATTACTAGATTAGGGAATGGGAGTTATTGGTGGAGGAGATAATTGAGGAGGAAATTAGGATCTCATAATTATTTTTTACCTATTCTTTAGGCATAATCAAAGTTGGCAATATTGTTCCAAAATTTCAGTCTCATAAACGGTGGAAAATGAATGACTATTTTGTAAATAAAAGTGACATCATCTTGTGCTCATGTTATTTGTATAATGGTCAAAGATTAAAGAAACAACTAAAGATAACTTGTAACAAATTTTTTCACGTACTTTTAATTCTATACCTAAACAAATTACTTAGTAGTTGTCACTCGAAATATTCAGCATAAGATGGGCAAAAAGCCTCCGTATAGGGTGTGTTGGGCAATAGTTTTTGAGGTAACTTTTAGTGTTTGGACTAAATCAAAACTCTAATAATAGTGAAAAGTTGTGTTTGGTGAAGTAGTATTTCGAGTAACTTTTGGTGTTTGAACTAGTGTTTTGGAAAAGCTACAAATATTAGTTTTTGGGGTAGAGGTAGCTTTTGGAATAGCTTTTGAAGATTGAATATATATTTTTTTGTTATTTATTCAAACTAACAGCTAGATTTACTGAACATATCATAGAAGTTATTTTCATTGTCAAACTCTAGTAACTAATATTTGACAGCTGACAGCTACTCCTACAGCTAACAACTACTCCTACAGCTAACAACTACCACAACAACTACTTTTGCCGAACAGGCCCATAGGATATACATCGGTTGTATATAAATTTTTATGTTAATTGTTTCTAGCGAGTATATGTTAATTGAACAACTTAATTTTGGAGATTGAGGTTTTCAATATCTCTTGCTTAGTCAATCTTTGCCATAGAAGTAAGAGATCGGATTTGAGCCTTGCCCAACATTTAAGGATGCTGAATCAGACTCTTGGTGTTCTTGAAAAAAAATACATCCCTAACATGTTGATGGTGCAATATGAGTTACTAATTAGAATAAATGGGGGTCACTAATAATGCATATGTGGAGTCATGCATTCATATTACTAAGGTTACTCATGATGTTATGCCAATATACACTAAGTTTATTAACAATGCATATGTTGAGTTATTGACATTACTAAGATTACTTATGATGTCTTGCCACAATATATACAAAATATATGAGAGCACAATGCATCACATGAAAGATGGACAGGCTAAAAAGTTTATCATATTCATCTAACAGTGAACAGTCTATTTTCATAATTGCTCTAAACAGCTAAACTGGGACTTCACCTTACACTATTAGTACTATAGCTAACACAGTAACACGATATACACCAAAAGAAACACAAACACAGTAACATGATTAGGAGAAGCTCCACATTACAACGATAAGATGCTTAATTTATTGTTAGAGATGCCATTTTTATCAGAAATGCAGCCAGTGATCATCAGAAGATATAGCCGGCCATATCATCATATCAATGTTACTTTAGGAAGATATTACAACTTGCAACGAAGACAAAAAAATCTGAAATCAGACAGCATACAGAAAGATACCAAGTACCCGATATACTCAGATTAAAGCAAAAGTAAGCATACAAAAATTATTGCAAAAGTAAATTAAGAGCATTAGGTTCATTAATATTAGAAATAACAGAATCCAAGTCTCAACCTAATAGTACTTGAGATTTGATTCGCGTGATAATGTTTAGTGTCATATATTAGTGTTAAACTACGGTAAAAGTTAATGAACTTTGACTTTGAAAAAACGAAGGGATAAATTGAAAACGCAAATGGGTAAACTAATAAAAACACGGATGGAATAAAGAAAAGCCTTCATGTCATACGACTCATATCCAACAATGATCATGAGAAAAATACATAGCGAAGTCATCTTTATCGAGTGTATATCCTATATTCATGTGCCTCATCAGATCAGTACCAAAGACATTTTCACCTTGTTCCCCTCTCATAAATCCTAAGCATAGAAATTCTTCGACTCGAGTCCAGATATGAAAAGAATAGAAATCAATGTTAGCAGTGTATCTAAACTGAAAAACTACCTTAGCAACCTTGTCCAAATCAATGGTAAGCAAGTCAGTAGTCTTATAACAAAACTCACTTCTTTCACTCAATCGTTGAGGCCGGAACTTTCTAAGACTAGTCCGATTGATAGCAGCCACAAAGGCGTCCATTAGTTGTGAGGATAGAACACTCCAACTCGTACCCGTGTCAAACACCATATCAACAGGCAAGCCTTCCTTTCCCACAAGAATTTGCTCCCCTGCTACAAACACATTAGTCAGGGGAGCCTCATAGTTTATTGATTCCTGATTTAAGGCCAACTTAACCCCTGTGATGTTAGCTTCTTCACCAAATCCCATTATGCCAATGTCATCTTCGAAGCGAGGAAAACAATGAGAGAATCTCTTCACCCCTAGCTTGTTCAATAACGTTCCCTCACGAAGGAACCCTGCTACTCCTGGTGCGAATCCAACCAAGTTGTCCGGTATGGGATTCGAAACTCCTACACCAAATGGTACTGACTCTAGTGGCATATACTCATCAAGTATAGGCCTTTGTTTTGGGAAGTAAAATGTCTCAGTTCCAACGATGCCACTCGAGCTAGATTGATCAAGATATCTAATTCGATACGAGCAAGAAAATTCCTCTAGGGACCCTCTTAAGGCACGACATCCAGTGTTTGCATCATAATGTATAGTTTCACAAATCTCGTCTCCACAGTATACATAGTTAAAAGATTTGGAAGCAGTGTGATTGTAGTATGGGAAGTCACCTTGACTATAACAGGAGTCACAAGGAAGTGATTGGATCCATGTGAAGCTACTACCGGTATCAACTGCGAGCTCGGTCATTAACATTGGGATGGATGTACTATTACTACCTAAACCTACTGCCATTACTACAATGCGGTAGATGCTTGAGTGTACATCTACATGACGTTGTTTCGAAGTCTCCGGTGATGGTTGTTGGTGGTGATATCGGTGTCGATTATACACGGTTGTGGAGAAAGAAATCGGTTTTTTGTAGGAGGGTTTGATTGTATGTGAAAAGATGGTTGAACATAGAAAGAGTAGGAGGAAAATGGAAGTATGGAAAGTCATGTTTCTTTTTTTTTTGTTTACTTAATGCTGGTTTTGAATTTGAGCAAAAAATCACAATTGGTAATAGGATTAGTAACTAGCATATAGTAAGGATACAAATATAAGTTTCTAGTTTTTTGTATTTAATGTATATAGCATGGTATTTTCACTATCCAACTAATTAGTTCCATAAGTGTGGATATAAGTTCACACTTGCATTCATCACTAGAAGTTAGGTGCAGGTTCATATACTTGCTTTTGGGTTAATTTACATGATCATACTTTTGTCAGTTTGTGCTTTGCCATATCTCCATTGACAAGAGAGTATATAATTTGATTTATACTGCTAGTGAGCGGAATTTTCCTGCAAATATAAGTTTGTAGCACCTTTTTTTTTCATATGGCTATTTTTTTTTGTTTTCACCATATACCCCTGACAAATTTTTTTTTGCACCGTATACCCTCGCAAGTTTCCAAATGCACCATATACCCCTCACGTTTCAAAAAATACACCGACATGCCCTTATGACTAACGGCGTTAGAGTTCCGTTAGTCATTAGGCCCTAATCCTACCCTAACCCTAATTAACTAACCTAAATCTACCCCTAATCCTAACCCTAACCCAATTCACTAACTTGGGCCCTAACCCTAACCACCCCTTACCCCCACTGCACCACCACCCCGTCACCACCACCACGTCACCACCACCACCACCACCACCCCCTCCCCTTCCCCGTCACCACCACCACCCCCTCCCCCTCCCCCTTCCCCCGCCGCCCCCCCCCTCCCCCTTCCCCCACCGACCCCCTCCCTCGCCGCCCTTCCCCGTCACCACCACCATCCCTCCCCCTTCACCCACCCCCCATGACCCTCCCCCGCACTCGCCCAACCCCTCCCCTTCCCCTTCCCCGTCACCACCACCTCCCCCTCCCCTTCCCAGTAGCGAACCGCCCCTCCCTCTCCCGCCCCGTCGCGAACCCCCCTCCCCCATCCCCGCCGATTTCCGCAAGACACAGCGGGTGGTTGCGTTTAAAAGAGAACCATTTTCCGCAACGTCGGCAACCGGCGAGTACCAAGGGGGGAGATCCGACGGAGGCATCCTAAAGAGACGGGGAGGGGGAGGGGTTTGGTGCTACGGAAAGTTGCGGGGAAGGGGAGGGGGAGGGGGTCATGCGGACCGAGGGGGGAGGGTTGCGGGGTGGGGATGCGGGGGAGGGCTGCGAGGGGATGGGACTGCCGGGGAGGGGGCTGCGGGGGTGGGCTCCGGGCGGGGGCGCTGCGAGGGGTGGGGCTGGGGGGGGCGCCCGAGGGAGGGGCGTGGGCGTGGTGGGAGGGAAGGGGGTGGGGTGGGGTTAGGGTTTAGGGTTGATTAGGGTTAAAGGAGGATTAGGGTAGGGTTTAGGGTTAATTAGGTTAGAGGGGGTTAAGATTAGGGCCTAATGACTAACGGAACTCTAACACCGTTAGTCATAAGGGCATGTCGGTGTATTTTTTGAAACGTGAGGGGTATATGGTGCATTTGGAAACTTGCGAGGGTATACGGTGCAAAAAAAAATTTGTCAGGGGTATATGGTGAAAAAACCGTTTTTTTTTTTTGATTTGGTAAGATGAATAACCTCTGGGCTGCCCTCGCACAGGGCCCAACCCAGAGGCCCAAGCACTTGGAAGGAGGGGGAGTTGTAAGGGGAATTCTCCTCCAAGTGCCCCTCACTTGGTAGGATTCGAACCCCTGACCTTGAGGTCATGAGGTGGAATTCTTACCAAGTGAGCCAAGCTAAGCTTGGTTAAACTGTAGTTAAGTTAAATTTTATTCCCCAAAGCCCAAAGCCCAAAGCCCAAAGCCCAAAGCCCAAAGCCCAGGCCCGGTCCGGGTGGGCGGCGGCGCGCGTGTGTGGTTACCACACATCACCACACATCCACTAGAAGCCTCATTAAAGAAATGAAAAGGAGACTTGATATTCCACCGAAATTACAGATTTTTCTCTGGCAAATTTGTCATAACAGCCTCAGAGTGCGTCACATCCTACACCAAAGGAATATTATCCCCATCTCCACTTGCTCACTCTGTTCCCTTCAAGAGGAAACCATTGATCACCTCTTTGTAAACTGCCTGAAAGCTAAACTTCTCTGGAAACTCCCCCTAACCAAGCATTGGCTTCCTTCAACTTTTGTCCCCAACTCCCTCTTACATGATCTCCAAACACACAAAGCTAACAAAATTCTAATTTCTAAAGTTGTTTTCCTCATTTGGGCCTTATGGAAGGAAAGAAATGACATTATTTTTAACAATGTTTCCCTTGATATCCTCAGGGTTTTTCACAAGGCTACTTTCTACTATGAGGAATGGGTTCACCGTACCGTTAGTGCCTAGAACATATTCACATTTTTTATAGTTCCTCCTTAATCAGTTAATTTTGACAAGATAAACCTAGTTAATGAATAAGGCACGCACGCAGTCTAGTAAGGATAAAGGTCAAGTTATACTAAAAGAGCTTTTATTGGACATGGTTATTAATGTACAACGAATGAGATCTATACATTTGCAAGCCATATACTTTGTAGAAGAGATAAATATGGTAAAAATAAATTCACTTATGGTTGAGTTTATGTTTGCTTATTTTCACCCTCTCATTATCCCATAAAATATCCATAGTGTATCTTTACTCTTCTATTGAGCCGCAACTCGCATAGTTAGACTTGCTAATAATCTTGTACCTCCTTTAATGTGGGCGCTCACCTCTAAAGCTCCAGGACCATGAGTTAACAACCTCGAATTTTCGCTGTGTACCTAATCTGCAAATCATATTACTCTCTTGTCAATGGAGATATGGCAAATTGAGGGAGTATGTGATAAGAGCATATAACAATAAAAATACAATAATAAGAGTAGAACTTAAGATGAATTTTTTGGAAGCATAAGAACGCAATGACCTAGGATCGATAACCTTTTAGATTGGGTTTGTATGAGGAAATATACAACTTTTATCATAAACTTGAATATATATAGCAATTAAGGCCATTTTCTTGCTCGGTTGTAAGAAGACTCCACATTCGCAAAATTAGCAAATGGAGATAGCTCTAAATAAGCAAAAAGTAGTCTTGGCCTGGCTATATTATGTGTTGGAGTTAAGGCTTGGAAAAGCCTTGGCTCGTTTTCTTGTTTGTCCCACATTGCTTGTGGGAGGGAATTTCTTCATGTTTATATATTTCCTCCTTCCTTCCATCTATTGAGTTGTGACTAGAGATGCTTTTGTGGTTGGATGATATGTGTGGTTTGGGCTTGCTATCACACACGCGCGCGCGCGCCGCCCGCCCGGACCGGGCCAGGGCCATGGGCCTTGAGGCTTTGGGCTTTGGGGAATAAACTTAACTTAACTAAAGTTTTGGACCCGGGAGCTACGCGTGTGTGGCTGTTGGAATTCTGTAACGTTTTACCGTTACAGTATTCATGGCAATCCCTAATTATCCGCCCATTGATTTCTGTCTTGATTGCTATCCGTTTTTTGGCTTGATTCTTCCCTATAAAATCAGTGCCATCCTGTTCAGTCATACACAGAAAAAACAACAAACACTCTTCTCTCTTCCCTTCTCTTCTCTATTCCTGGGTTTTTCGTGCTATTCTCTAAAGCTCAGTTTGCTAGTGGTGGCATTCTTAGCTGCTGTGTAAACCTTGGGGAGCATTCCGGCCAAGATCGATAACCACCATTGTCGGGCCGTAATTGCTTTCAAGTCAGTGATCTCCTATCACGGCACAGCCTTGAAAGTTATCTATTTCTGCCTTTGCGAATCTCTTATTCTAACATTATGCATATGACACTGTACTATATAATGAATGTACTCTTAAAATTTTGACAGGGTATGTACATTAATAATGTTTTTTTTCTTTCTTTTTCTCTTTCAAAGAAGAATTAGTAATGTTGTTGATTGAGTGCTAAAATTCACTAGTTGATGATGGACGTGGTTTATCGATTGGTATTAACGAGGCTGTTAATAATTTATATATAGAGTTACTAAAAACTATTCCTTATAACGAGTTTATATTTTAATCCATATATGAGATTCTCTATACGTACAAATGAGTTACCGATAATGTATACATGAGGTTACTCATGTTGCTGGAATCATTTGATTGTGTGACATGTGACAAAGACCACTAAAGTCCACATTAGTTCGCTTATAAGTTATTACTCCAAAATCTATTAATAAAAAATATTAACCCATATATGAGATCTTTTACATGTATAGATGGATAGTACATCATTTTGACTTGTATACTTGTCAATAGAAATTCTGATTATTAATATATCCAATTATCTATTAATATAAAAAATTATAAAAATAGATATTTTGAATACATTGACACAAATTCAACGTACAACATCTTACTTCCTCTGTTTTTTTAGTTGTGCCATTTCCTTTAGCCACACTTGTCGAGACACTATATATTTTGAACCTTTATTTATATATATAATTATCAATAAGCAAAAATTACAAAAAGTTGATATTTGAAAAGTATACATTGAGACGAATCTAACAAGATCCCACACGACTATTTTAAACACAAATTTTATATCTGCAAGATACAAATTCAAAAGACGTGAAACAAATAATTTCTCCGTTCCAAAATAAGTGAAACACTTGTCTCAAAAAGCTCTCACATAAATGAGAGAAGTGTTTCACTTATTTTGGAACGGAGGAAGTATTATTAATATGAATATTTGAGTACATCTTTGATGTATATCAACTGATTCGATCTCCGAGAAATATAATTGTGTATATCACGAGCTTGAGTTTGACACTCGCAATATGGTTTGACTTTCTTGAATGAGGGCCTTCGGGCATGTATATGGACTCTGAAGCAGCTCTCTCTTTTTTATCTGTTGTTTTTCTCCTTTGGCAAATAAAGAGGAGAGCTTTATTTATAGAGCTTCTTTGAATCTAGAGTTTTCAACTATCCTGCCACCTGGGTCTCATGGACATAAACTTTCTCAAGAGCCCAACTTTCATTTAATGGGACCTTGACCCAATAATAAACAACTTAACTCAAATAGGCCAAAGTTAATAACAAGCCTAAATTAATTAATTTTAATGATCATTTATTTATAAAAAGTCAACATTTGACTTATAAAAGGTCGATTAATAAATAATGTGGCATTTAATAAATTTTTTATGCCTACAATTATATTTTTCTTTTTAAGTATAAATTACACGAAATAGTCAAAGTCATATATATAAATTATAAATAGCATTAAAAAACATGAGGTTAACATTGGTTTTGTATATATCCGTTGAAAAATACTCCATGATGAAAATGAAATCTGTAAATAAAAGTCAATGTGAAGATCCTTAAAAACACTCCAATAGAGTATTGTTTTGAGTTTTGACTGACAAAACCTCACTCTTTTTCGAGTTTCTTCTCTTTCTAACTATGGCAGACGCCGGCGAATCTTCGGCGTCGAAATACTCAACAATAACCGTCGGAGGCGGTGGCGGAAAACTCCGAAGAGAGAGAAAACCGCCGTCGACGCCGTACGATCGACCATCAACACCAAGTAGTCGCTGGATTTCGAGGTTTGTGGACCCCGCTAAACGCATCTTCTCCGGTCTCCCTTCTATCTTCTCTCCTTCTCTCTCTTCTAACTCCGGTAATTCTCTCTCTCTCTCTTCATTCTTCTTCTTTGTTTGATTTCTTAGGGTTTTCGTGAATTTTTTCGTTAGTATTCGGTGAATTATTGTTGTTATTTGTGTTATTTATGTTCTGTTTAAATTTGTCGATGAATTTGTGTTTTTGGATTAGGTTTTGGTTAGTTAATAGTTAATGAGAGAGTTTTATTGAATTTTTGCCCTAATTTATGTACTGTTGCTTTATCTATTGTGGTTTGTTGGATGTGAGAAGTATCTAAGTGAGTGAGGATGTATTTATGAGTGAGGATGTGATGGAGATTTAATTATCGCCGGCAGAATAAATTAAAAAGATTGAGA
Organism: Beta corolliflora; assembly: GCA_947648045.1. Taxonomy (NCBI): domain Eukaryota; kingdom Viridiplantae; phylum Streptophyta; class Magnoliopsida; order Caryophyllales; family Amaranthaceae; genus Beta; species Beta corolliflora. The sequence continues at coordinate 3,796,877 of CANSZD010003019.1, forward strand.
TGCTATTATGGTGATTCCTTAATTTTTGGTTTTTGTAGCTTTTAGGTTGTAAGTGATCTCGTTAATTAAGAGCTGATACATTTAATTATTTTTTGTTGCTGGTGAATACTAGTATGATCTTAGTGGTTGGTCTTTCTTTAGCAACTATTGATGGATCATGGGTTGACGTACGTTCTTGTGCTGACGAATTGTTATCACTTTGGGAAAAAATGTTGTAATGCATTGCTATATCTTGGGGATTTTGGAAAGGAATGATGAGATGTGAAGTGAAATTCCAGGACATGATCACTAGTCAGAACTCAGAACTTGGGGTCATAACAGCTATTTTGAAAGAAAGTTACTTTTCTCATTATATACTAACTTGTGTTCTAATGGATTTGATTTTGGTTGGCTACTTTAAGGATGTATCAGGGGTCCAAATTGTCGAAACAATGACATACTAGCGTAATTTAATTTCTTTTTCTTTTTTAAATGTGTTTATTTATTTGGATGGATACCGAAGTAAATTAGTTTTGCTTTTTATACTCTTTTGTGACTTGCAAATTAAAAGAAGAAAGGAAAACCATGGATCATAATTTTTTTCCGGAGACCTGGACTGATTTTTTTGGTGCATATTCAGTTTTAGAATCTATTTATGGGAGGCTATTGTTAGTGCAGATGCTTAGTAAAAGGGCCTTAGAAATTGCAGGTATGCGACATAGCTAAGTGAGATGTTTTGTAGCAGCATTTGCTGTATAGTAAATTAGTAAATATTAGTGGTGATGATATGGTGTATTTTAGCTGAGGTGTTTAGGTATGTGATTTATTGATGCATGTTGGTGGTGGAATAAGTGACAGCTTACCATTCGTAGTGATGGGTTGGCATTTGTGTAGGTACCAGTTGCACCTTGAAAATTATTCATAAATTGAATTATTCCCATCAACTTAGACTAGACGTCTTGGTAAATATGCAAAAGAATGGGGTATGGTTTGATTTGGTGACCTGTTCTTGCTTGGAAGTCAGACAGACAAATTTTGAATGTTGTAGTTTATAGAACTTTAGGTAGAGTCAGCTAAATTCTGAGAGAGAATGAATTGGTACTTAATGCCTTAATGCTGTATGTAGTCAATCATTAGTAAGGGAGTATACTTAGTGATTTGAGGATGAGGAAGGATCAGCTAATTCCAAATATAGGTGTTAATTATTCATAGTTTACTGAGATTCCTCTCCAGAACATGCTCAGTCATGCATCCCTCAACCTTCACCCTCCTTCTCCGGTGCATAAGGACAAAACTTGATGGCATTTGTCCCAAGTCCTGTGCATGGTGTCAAAACAAGGCCGCATCTTATCATATCGCCCGTGTCGTAAAGATTTTCAAATCTACCGAACCGATATTACCCGCATCGTAAAGGTGTAAAAAAACCGCATTTTAGGCGGGTTCTAGGGATATTTCATGGTTTAAGCCGATATTTAGCAGTACGACAACCACATCATCCCCGTTCCCGCATCACCGTGACCGTTACCGCGATCGTGACCGAAACCGTATTTTCGAACTATGGTCCTATACTCCTATGTCTCAAACCACATTTTTTGAACTGGATTTGCTTCAAAGATATACCTGCTCTTTTTCAATAGAAATTAAGCTATCTGAATGGCTGACTTTAAAGAGTTCATTTTTACTGATTAAAATGGAAAACCACATTAGATGATACAAGTAGACAGACGTTGCTTGTTTCTGGCTGAAGGACGAGTCATATTGGTGTATAAATATTAGGAGGCAGGAGCAAGGGGAAAAGTGTGTTGCTAAGTTGGCTGTTTTCCTTTAACTTTCGTCTTACCTGTTTTTCCTATTTTTTTTTTTTTTTTTTTGGGGGGTGGGGAAGGTTGCTGGTGGTGTACTTTGATGGTCTCTTTTGAAGTGGCCTGTAATTTCATTAGGAACAGCATTATGTTGGTGATGATTGTTAGGTGGCTATTGGACTTTCTCATATGGTAAAGGGGTGCCAAATTTGTAAAAGGTGCAAAGTAGAGTTATTATCGTTGAGAGGCTGAGAAATAGCAAATAAGCAAACAAGCGGTGAATTCATTTTGGGGTTTGGCTCACCATTGGGATCAAAAGAAGTTTTTTATAGTCTTTTCCGGAGTTTAACGCAAAGCATATTCTTATTAAAAATTAGAAGAGGTGAAGAAAATTAGAACTTGGTTTTGTTTAACTTAAAACAAGATAAATGCGGACCTAGGTAGATGTGGTGTTTCACATACTGCTAGTTTAGGCTGTATCTTTATCAATCTACTGGAGTTTCTTTACTTGCATCTTGATCCCCATTTCTTTTTCTTCATCTCTCTTTCATCCATCTAATTATCACTTTATTGATAGGCGTGATATTTGTTTTAGGCTTGTGACTCTTCCTAGTTTTTGCATCCTATTATTTCTCTGAGGAATTTCTTTCTTTCCTGAAGCTGATGAAGTGCAAATAGAGGTTGAGCAAGAGGATGGAGATGCCGAAGAGAATTATTCTGTTGATGTAAGATTTACACGGGTTATTGTGAAATTTGTGCATTTGTTTATATTTATTGCTGCCCTTTTGCTGTTATTTTACTATTTCTTGTAACAAATGTCGTTCTTTTACTAGAAGTATTAATACTCATTTAATTTCTTTTGACAATACAAATCCCTTTTTAACTAACAATCTCTCTATCTGCGAACATAACCTTAAAACACACCTTTGGATTGGAAGGGTGTAATCTTTATTTTTTAAAGGCTACTGCTACTGATGTCTTCATTCTTATTTTTTTCATGCTGATTAACATGTTGCGATTAGAAGGCTTCTGCCAATGCCAGGATTTTTAAGGGAAAGGGAGCGAGATTTGTGGAGCACTGTACCTTACTTCAGGCCAATGTTATTACAGTGCCTCTTAGGCCGCCTCAATTATGTCTTGCTTCTGTTTATCTGTTTGATTAAGTGTTGTTACTGATGCTGTTGCCTATAATAATTTGGGAATTTTTGAGCCTATCTGAACATCTGTAAATCACCGCTTTGCTTCTTTTTAAATGGCTGAGATTTTCTGCAACCCCTGTATACGTGCATAACTGTGTGCATACATTTCAGCTTGTTGCTCCCAAATCTACTGAAGGGGTTGGTCCCAGTGAAGTTAAAGGAAAATCAAAACTTGACACTGTTGATGAAGATGGACTGGATAAAAAAGGGCATTGTTCTGATGGTGGAGTACCTGATATTGAGCAGCTTATCAAAGGGAAGACATTCTCTAGGTCAGTTGTTAAGCTAGATGTTTGTTGCCTTAGTTTTCTCGTCTCTGGAGGTACATGATGGTCCTGTTTTTGTATATGTTCATCACTGCATGTTTTGGTTGGTGCTCTCTATACCTATGAGGTTGATGAGTTTGATTTAACCGTAGTTAATTTTTTATGCCCTTTTTTCCCCTTTTATAAACTGCTGCATTATTTCGTATCTGCATCATCAACACCTGGTTGAAATTTGTTTGTTATTGGTTGCTTGCTAGTATCAGACTATCTCCTATCTGTCTACTTGTCATTTTTTTTCTCTTTAAAGAGATTGCTGCTAGGTCAAATAGGCATTCTTTGTAATTATCAATACCAGAGTTTTGTAGAGCTTGTCTTGGATGAGACCACCTCACACTTGATCAGCATGAGATGTAAGAAGTTGTCTCCGAAGAAAGTAAGAGGTTAACCTTAATTAGAAGAAAACTTGCTCCTGTTTCGCATTAAGTTTGTGAAGTGGTCTCATACTAGACTTTGCCTAGTTATTATGCATTTATTTCTAGATTTTTAATTGCTTTGCATTAATATGCAGGGAGGAGATTAATCATTTGATGAAGATACTAAGTTCCAGAGTAGCTGGTGCTGAGCAAGATAGAAAAATTCCCAGGATGTCTGGACTGGATGAAGTTGAAAGGGCTGAAACTTCTAGTGAAAAGCACAAGTCATCACTTAATGAGGAGGAAGAATTGAATAGATTTCAATTGGCAACCCCAACTTCTCTTCAACGACCAACTGTGAGTGAAACACGTACCTTCTTGACTTGTCTAAGCATTTTGTTTCCAAGTACAATCTGCCTCTGCATTAATATCTTTGGTGTGGTAGTAAAGTGAGAAACTTCATTTTCTGTAAATCCGACAGCAATATATTCCAAAATCTTCAATAGGTTATGATTAATGCATTTTATGCTTCCTACTTTTAACATTTTCATAATTTGATTTATGTGTCCGGGTTGGATGTTACCGTCTTACCGAAAAATTCCTCTGAACTCTTAGAGTCTTCTCAGAGTAGCTGTCTCAATTCAAATGTGCTTGTTTTGAATAGAAATGCCATGTTTCAGCTACGTATTCTACCTTGCCCTCTTACTCACGTAATATGTTATCCACTACCGTGGTCCATGGTACATATCTCATGAAGCCATGAAGGTAATTGAGTCACTTTGCTGGAAAATCTAATTCGTTTGCAAAAAGGCTGAAATGGCAATCACCTTGAACGTGAGGGAATATGACTTTTGCTGTTAACATGTATCGTTGAGGATACTAATAATTTGTGACCTATACTTCCAATTAAAGTAGTCTTTACTGTTTTTACTCTGCTATATGTTTTCAGGCTTTTCATTTATGCTTCTATATTTTCCTTAACCAAAGCTGGCTCACAGGAAAGTTACTTTGCTGTAGTCATATAATTATATTTGTGTCCTGTGCTCGGAGAATGTTATGAAATACTTCTATATTATGTTTTTGATAGTAGGCTAGTGGATATAATATCACTGCTTCAGTGAAGAAGAGAATCTGCAACTAATAGAAGATGGTCTCTGAACCAATATTTTGATTCTTGATTGTATACTATATGCTTGATTTACATTACAAAAAATGATATATAAAAAGGTGAATAGCTGTCCTGTGGTCCTGCAGTAGCTTTCTGAACATATATTTTCATCTTGGAGGAGAATCAAAGCATTGATACCGGAAACGTGGTACGTGGCCACGTTTCACGTTCCAGGGGACGCGTCCCGGAACGCGAAACGGGTACGTGGTACGTGGGACGTGGGCTAGGAGTCCATCTGAGGCTGCGTTCCGCGTTCCCGTTTCTGTACCACGTTCCGGAACGTTCTCCGTTCCTTGTAACAATGAATCAAAGTCAATAATGTTCAGCTTTGAAAGATTGCATACATCCTTCCCTAAGCTCCTCTTTGCCAACTCTAACCAAAAAATGTATACTGAATGTTGAACTGTCAAATGCTGAGTTGTTTTGCACTTCAGCTCCTTCGAGAAAATCAAGTCTTTTCTTTGTCAAATTTGTTTTGTATTTTTGTTTTGTTTTCATTTATTCTTTGTTAACATGCAAGAATATGTTGTCATTTTAGCTCACAGCTACCATGGGCAAATGATTTCTTTGTCAAAAGGTCATGAAGTTGGCATCTTATTCACTTCAAAAGGTCTAGACTGCTGTCTCTTTGCAGTAGTTGCAGAACTTGTTTCCTGATTGCCTAGGTAATTTGGTATTTCTTTGTCTTCTGCAGATGCAAGATGGAGTTGGTGCTTCGCCAGTTGATATAGCTAGAGCTTACATGGGTTCAAGAAATTCCGAAATGGGCTTTACCTCTACAAGCATAGTGCCAAAAACCGAGAAATTTGGATTTACTAGTGAATTTTCATCAAAGCCAATCATGTCATCGCCTTTGCGGAAAGCACCAATATGCTGGCCTGGTGCCATCACACAGAATCAGCCAGATTATCCAACACCACCTATTCGGAATAACAGGTCTGGCCTTCATAGTTTTTCTAGAACCCCTTATTCAAGGACCATGTACTCACAATCTAAGTCCAAGGTTTGTTCGGTCTACTTTTTGTTCTCTTCTACAGTTCTACTTGTTCTGTTCTAGTTAAGAAAGATGTTAAAAAATTCTTCTTGTTGGTATCAGTTGACTCCACTACGAGGTGACAGTGAGAGATTTCCAAGCATTTCACCAGCACCTTTTCAACCAACTGGAACTCCTGTTTACGGAAAGGTAGCATCTCTGTTATGATATTCTGTCTCTTAGCAGTTAGCATGCTTGCTACTTTGCATATTTGTCCGCTTATCAAGTAAATAGGTAGAGGTTGCTAGTTATGGAAATATGGAGGGATGTTCATCTTTGAACGTGTCAGCAGGATTCCTTCAGGGAGGAGATCCAGTTATCGATAGTTTTATTATTCATCTAACTAGTATTTGGCCCCGGGCATTGCCCCGGGTGGTATTGTTTTCCAAACTTGATATGCATTTTTTTCCATTCGCATTAAAATATATTAAAGAAAACTCAACATTTAAAAGGTACAAATATAATACTATGGACATTTAAAGCATGATTAAAAGTTGGTTGAGATGGTAATCGTGCTATGTATAATAGCTTGAGGTCACGTGTTCAAATCTTGTTGCAAGCCAATTTTACTTTTGTGAATTGACATGACATATGTACACATTGGACAATTCTAGTAGACTAACAGAGGTGCCACGTGGTGTGTATACGTTGTCACGCACGCCTTTTAATATATTAGTATAGATTTATGCAGAAGACGCGTGTTCAAATTTCAAAGTAGTGGGAATAATTGTGATACTGTGTCATGGCTGTCATCTCTGTTGTACGCCTGCTACTGCTGCATACATCTTAGCCTCCTCCTGTCCCTTAATTTCCTTCACACTTGAGTTCGGAAGAGAAACTAAAGAGTAGTAAATTAAGTAGAATGAAAAATCGTAAATGGTTAGAGAGAATATATAACAGATTTTTGGGATGGGAGTGATAGAAGACTGCGATGTGATGGAGCGAGAAAAGTCAAACGTCATTTGGTTTGTTGTTTCTAACTGAAAGTAGAAGTGTTAAACATTTTTTGGGAGAAGCCAAAAGGAAAGTGAAGGAAAATTAAGGGACATAAGCTGTAATTGTTGTCTCTGTAACTCCCAATGTCTTTCTTATGATCTAGATTCCATGAACTTGCAACTTTTTCATATCTACAAATCCATATGGATCTTATTTCTGATTACTTCATGGTGCAGTCCGTCAACAATATGACAGAGGGTAGTTATGCATCTGGAGGACCCATTCGTAGGAATCGTAATAAGTTTACTTCAGCTACACCTGCCAGGGAATCTACTTTGTTCAGCACTGCACGCAGAAGTCCTTTGGCAAGAGAGTCCAATGTGGGTTTTACGCCTAAGAAGAATTTTGAGCCTGGTAGCTCCAGTGCAGCTAATCTTGATTCAGTATATAGCAAGGCAAAGAGCCCTGACGCTGGGGTTCGTAGTTCTCATCCGCACAGCAGTAGGCTTGCAAGGCAGATTTTGGAACAACTTGATAGACCAATCACACTAAAAGAAAAATCAAAGGAGTTGAAGCTAGCTGCCTCATGGAAGGACTCTTCTGCTGTTACTTTCCCTTCACCTGTTCAAAACATGAGTTCTCCAAGTTCCTTAGGGGTAGGTATTGGCAAAAATAAGAATGTGGATGGTGTAATACTTTCTGCTCAGACAAATAGAGAGAGCAATGTCTTGCCTTGGGAAAGAAATAATACCATTAATGGTGCTGGAAAAGATATTTTCGGTTCCGTGATATCCTTGGATAAGACAACTTCAATTTCTGGTGCTAATATTGGGCCAAATGCAAGTCTTGAAAAACTCAATTCTGAAAGAAATGCTGAGCAGGTTTGTAGATGTTCTTGATTTCATTCTTGCAATCCTTTCCTCCTTAATTACAGATAAATTTTCTCTGTTCACTTTACCTGCTTTTGCTGAAGCGGCATGTACAAAATAATTGAATGCTTTAGTTTTGTGTTCTAACTCATCCTTGTCTAGTTTCAACTTTACTTTTGCTTCCATTTGCATGTCCTTGTGGAATACTCTAGTAGATTATGTGATGTTGGTGAAAATAATTTGTTTTGTGGCATTCCCCCGACCCTAAGTGGAAGAAAAGGATGCAAATGGAACTCATGAGGGGGAGAATGCTGGTGTCTACTGGTTGGTGGCTTGGTGCCTTGTTATATGCATGATTTTTACTTCATCATATGAAGTCAAAATTTCGAGGACCTGATGTGTTATACTCCCATAAACCGTCCCATTTTAGCTGTCAAATTTTCCTTTTTTGAATGTCCCAAAACAGTTGTCAAGTCTTCAATAATAAACAACAAAACCGTTTATTGTTCCACTAAACTCAATTTCTATTGGTCAAAAGTAATATAAAAGAAAGGGAAACGACACAATGCATGATGTTTCCTTATTGGAGGGAGTATTAGGATTTAAGAGTTCTGCAGGAGTTTTACCGCTAACAATCTTTTATCAGTTTATGTATGAAGGAACCAAGACAGACCACTACTTTTTGTGTAATTTGGTTAACTTAAGTTCTTTTGAAGTATAACTTTCTGAAATTGCAAGTTATTTTTGATCTTTTTTGTATTTTGTATTTTTTCTTAGACTAACCTTTTGTCTATTTTTTCTGGTTAACTATGGTCTTCTTACATCTCTTATACAAGAATATGTGTTAAGGAAATGATGCTGTTATTCTGGTGGATTTTCTCGAATAATTGTTTTAAAGACTCCATGCACTGTAAAAGCTATTGCGAATGTTGTTTTAGGTCTTCTTTTTTGCTTAATCTTGCTTGCATCGTAACCTTATTTTCTCATTTTGCAGGGAATCAATAATAATAATCCTCCAAAAACGTCTTTGCTTTTTGGTGACTCACAATATGCACAAAGAAAGCCAGTTTTACCATCAATTGCTATCGAGAAGTCTCGTATGCAGACAACCTCATTTGCTTCAGCTACAACGCCAGGATTTACCTTCCCGTTTAGTACATCTTCTACCACATCTGTTGAGCCACCAACACCATCTATGATGCCATCTTTCTTAACAAGTGCTCCTCAACAATCAAAACTTCCAACTAATCTTCCTACATCAACATCTGCCAACAAGATCACTATTGCACCACCTGTTGTTGCCTCCCCGCCTAAAACAACAGCTTCTACGTCAAATGATACTTCCAGTCCCAAGTTCAAGTTTGGATCAGGAAAGCCAAGGTTGTCCTTTGCAGTTGAAGGAGATGATGTTGCCTCGGCCTCTAATGATGCTGCTATCCCAGAGTTTAAATTCGGATCTGGAAAAAGTAGGCTAAATTTTGGGTCAATTGGCTCTGATGCTGTCTGCTGTTAGTGACTCTGTGGTTTCTTCTTGACATCTCTGCTGATGAAGCGCGATCTTAGCTTTCGGCTTTTGGTAGATTATAGATCTGTCAATATCCTATTCAATTTCATTTACTAATCAGTTTATTGGTCCCCTTTCTTAGAACAAGTTGAAAATAGGTTGGATCAGATATTTTTACTGTTTAATGAAAGCTGAAGTTCATAATTCTTGCCCCCACTTCTTCCCCTTTTGCCAATTTGGAGTTGGAGAAAGAAGGATTACGGATATGGGCTTTAAGGGAAGACAGCTTTTTCTGTAGAAAATATAAGATTTTTTTCAACCTTTAGCTTTTGTTTGGAAGGAGAATAGGCTTCAATATATTTCTTTTTTATGGTGATCACAATTCACAGGCTTCATTATGTAGCGTGGTGTCCAATGTTGTACGAAATTTCATTTTACAGCCTACAGAAAAACTTAAAAATGCTCCCTATAGTCCTGAAATTTTCAAAATACCAATTGTAATTTGTATATTATGTATTTCACAGCTATGAACTGGGTGCATTTGCAGAATGATAACATTAACACATTTTCAACTATTATTTCATTATAAATTATTATTACTATTAAGTTTAAACCCTAATCTCTTGGACTAGAATTTGATATTTTCTTTTCATTATCTTAAGAAGGAGAATAAAGATATTATGAATGTCTTTTATTAGGGCAATAGCTTGCTTTTTTTGACATATGATAGTTATAGGTAAGTGTATTATCATTTGGTCATACACTCACAGTGCACGCCTCTTATTGTTGGTTTGGTACTATGGTAAGAGTTCATTGATTATACTTACGAGTGTGACTAGTATATGACATATCTCTTCACATCTTTTTGTATCATGTGTCTTGAATATGAGTATCACTGATTTTAGAAGGTACAAAATTATATTTGAATGTAATATGAGTATCACTGATTTTAGTTATTAAGTAGTCAATCCTTAATATTATATAATCTTTTTCATATTAAAAAAGAAAATCGGACAGATTATATCATAAAGATTATGATTTTCAATTATATCATTTTTTCCTCCTCTCAAGATCTTGTCCAACTTTGCTCCCCCCTTTTCTTGGGGCTCTATACTGGTCACAAACAACCACGTAGCTTGTTTTTGAATCACACAAGTGCTGAATTTACTTTGAAGCTTAGCATATATAACAAAGAAGAGGCTTTATTCTTAAAGATATTCTTTTTTCTTAAGAACCCTATCTTTGTGTTGCCTTTTCAATGGGCCCTATTTCAGAGTTGCATAGCACATGACTGTTAAAAGAGGCATTAAAATTGGAGGAAGGCAGCTAGTGACTTTGTGGGACAAAGTACGGATGAGGTACCAAATATCTCACCCTGAGATATCCCACTCCTGTCTTAATATAATACTTCATCCGTTCCAAAATAAGTGAAACACTTCTCTCATTTATGTGAGAGCTTTTTGAGACAAGTGTTTCACTTATTTTGGAACGGAGGAAGTAGAAATTATATGTTTAATTATTGTGGTGAAATTTTGCTAGCTCTGACTGTATATTGGTCAAAACTTATATGTCGGCATACTTCTTCCGTTTAAAATTAGTTGTACCATTTTATGTTTTCACGCTTGCCGATGCATGCTTTCAGACATTAATACCTTTAATTAGCAATAACTAAAAATTATAGAAAGTTGATACTAAAAAAATGTACATTGAGACGAATCTAACAAGATCCCATATGAGTACGTTTTTCCTAAAATATAAATAACCGAATACAATCCAAGTGTAAGATGTGAACAGTAAACACTATGCAAGTGGTGCAACTATTTATAAACGGAGGAAGTATAATATAAACATATCCTTTTTCTTTACATAGGCTTAATGAGATTCAAGAAATATAACTCGAAAGGAAACAACAACGACTACAAAATCACAAAACCACATGCAACCAAGCATTCAAGGTAAGGTGCAGCCGTGCAGAGGCTCCAAGGTTATGCGCAAATTCATCAGTTTTTCACAAGCCAAGAGTGGGTACTCCAATGCTACTAACATCCTTAGACAATTTCAGGACCTTGAGCAGGTGCTTCGCATTAATATGAGTGGACGCTCTGATGTATGGTCCTTCAAACCATGTCATGTAGACCATCTCCGCACCATATATATGGTACTCAACACTCAACATATAATAGATGGTGTACACATATATAGTTGGAGTTGTGAGGATTATGCGCTATTGCTGCCTTTAGTAGGCCTAGTATTTCCGGCAATTGCAATAGCTTCTTTATATTTCTTTATGTTCAAAAAAATAAGATTGTTTAGATCTTATTTTTCAAGACTTGTTGAGAAAATAAAAGAGGTAGATATAGAGAAGCGATTCATCAACAAGGTTGAGTGTCAAAAGGTGTCACGAACTAATCTTAACGTCCATATCTCTCTACAATCATGCTTGTAATGATCATTTTGATCTCCTTTGTTGTAGGTTATACAAAGTCTCAATCCTGGACTTTGTGGCTCCTTAATTAAGCTATCTTGTCCCATGTTCTTTTTTTTTTTCCTTACAATACTTAATTAAATACAATAAATGGGTAAAACTCAAAGGAACGGGGAGCTATAGGTAATATGTAGTAAGTTAATTCAATGAAATTACAGTGCACAAACAATAGATATTATTGGTACCGTAACACCTTTTGGGAAGCCAAAAGAAGTGTTTCCAATCAACCTTAAAGCGAAACATATTCCTAATCAAGAAAGATCAAATAAATAACAAATAAAATAGATATTATTGGTACCGTAACTCATCTTGATGCATGCAATCTATTACCATGCAAAGTCAAAAGATAGGATGTTGAGTAATGATAGTCATTAATAATTTTCTGTGATGTTACCTAACTCCTTTTTTGCACAAATACATTGATAAAATAAACCATGCTTCATCTATTTCAAAATACTTAATATGGTTTGATTTTTTCACACTCTTTCCTTTAACCGTATTTTAAGAGTTTTTTATGTAAGAAAAAAAATAGTCACGCGAGATTATGTTAGATTCATCTTGACATAGACTTTCAAAATATCAACTTTTTATAAGTTTATATTATAGGAAATTAGAGATGTTAATTGTTAAAAATATATTTCCTCTGTTTCTTTTTACGTACATCTGTTTGACTTTCACGTTTGCCAATGCATAACTTTAACCATTAATGTCTTTACTTGCTGACATTTAAAAATTATAAAAAGTAGATATTCGAAAATATACATTACGATGAATCTAACAAGATCCCACATGAATATATATGTTTTTTCATTAGCAATATATCACTAAAGATAAACTAAGTAGATTTGGAAATAGTGTAAAAGTCAAATCGTTACAAGTAAAAAGAAACGGAGGAAGTACACTGGCAAGCATGTCCATAGAAGTGTGTCAAGTATTTTGAAACAGATGAAGTATAATACTCGATCTCAAGTCTTAGGTACCACCTCTACAAGACTTTACCAATATAAACTAACACATGCACTTAACACCCTCATTATATCATACTTCCTCCGTTTCTTTTTAATCTACCACTTTTCCTTTTGGTCCGTTTATTTTTAATCTACACACTATTATCTTTTATATTCTTGGTAACATGTCCCATTTACTTTCTCCTATTTTTCCACCCATGTTATCCACTTTTTAATATTTCAATCCACTTTTTAGTTTTTCTCTCTCACTTTTTAGTTTCTCACTTTCTCTTATACTTTTGAAATCTCCCCAAAAGTAAAATGAGTAAACTAAAATGAAACGGAGGGAGCAATACAGAAGAGGACTATAATCTTTTCAAAATTGAATAATGATTGTTGTTTTTTGTCATATATTCAGGAAAGATAATAGTAATATATATATGTATAGCAATATAAGATCATTTTGAAAACATAAACTAAATAAATAAATGTCAAAAAGAGTTGGTGCTTTTTAATAGGAGTAATATCTAAAACGTATTACTATATGATATTATCCCCATTGGTAAACACCAAGTTGATGTGCTGATAAAATAGGGGGCCAAAGAAAGGCAAAGGCAAATGAAAATAGGCAGTGTATGTGTTTAAATGTCAGGCTTTTACATCCACCCATTAACTTTATGCCCTCGAGTTGAGACTCGTATTGAGTTTTTTGTTTGTTTTTGGCACCGGACTAAGTGGGGGGTGGAGAGAGAAAATTTTTATAGGCTGAGGAAGAGTCAGAGGTGACATGACATTATATGAAATGAATGCTTACCCAGACATTGATTTGATGTTTCAGATTCTCTGTCCCTCCTCAGTCCTCCTGGCCCCCAGCCGTATTCTTAGCTTGCTTCTTTTTCTCTCTTTTTTTTTCTTTGCTTTTCATTTTGTAAAAGTATAATGCTAATGCTATATTGGTAACTGTTGAATAAACACAACAGTAAATAAATTATCTTCAGACTGTTTGAGTACTAACTAAGTTGGTGTTGTATGTTAGCACTCAATGAGAAGGTAACGAAAGCCTAAAACTGCATTTCATCTTATGACAGCTTGGTCCTCTTCATCTACAACTTGGTTGCCATATTCATAATACTTTGTGAGGGCCTCCTTAAGATACAATTTCTACCGAGCGACGGGGTGAAACTTTTGCAGATTACTCAAATACATGACAAAGTATATTGTAAGTGAAAAAGTGCCCTTGTTTCCATGATCCACTGAAATTCAACCATATAACACTTAATCGTCTCTTCGAACCCCTTTAACCCCTAAAATCGCTTATATAAGACTCATAAGGAATAAGTGTGGAGAATATTATGAGGCAATGACTTTCACGGGAAGATAATCTAAAGCAGGTGGAGACTTTCAAGGGAAGATAGTCTATGGCAAAACACATAGGACTAAGGAAAAAGCTATAAACAAGCTTAAGCTATTATTAAAGTCAATATGATTTTATGAATGGTAAAAGTTAATAAAGGCATACTAAGGCAATGTAGACTCGCGACCACCTAAGAATCACCCATGGTATCCTGATGTTCTATCAAGGTTCCTGTTAAAACATATCGCCGAGTCCAAAAAAGGTCTCGGAATAGCCAATTTCAAGGCTATCACGCTTCACTGACATTCTTGGGACTAGGGGTGAAAGTTCGGTGTACGGTTTGGATTAGGGCCTAATCCAATCCGATCCGAACAAAATTTGGATTTTAATTTTCCAATCCGAATCCAAACCAATTAGAGTTTGAATCCGATTCAATCCAACCCGAATTTTCATATTCTAGATTGGATCCGATCCGAAAATCCAATTTTTTAAAACTCTAGTTTTTCGATGAAATAAATTAAGCACAACAACAGCCTAGTAGATTTAGGAAACGATGAATTAAGTGTTGTTAGGGTTTTAGGGGAAGGGTTGAAGTGCTACGCCTACTGGGCTATGGACTAGGCTTTTTAAAAAAAAAATCCAGTTAAGCACTTAAGCCCAATCCAGATACATAATACAAGGCATATTACTATTCGGTTATATTGGATTTTTGGATCCAATTATCATCAATCCAATCCGATCCGAAAATCCAATTTTTCAAAAAATCTCAATCCGAATCCAATCCGAACACAGTTCGAATCCAATCCGAATTACTAATTCGGATTGGATTGGATTGGATTTCGAATTTTATCCGAATAACTTTCACCCCTACTTGGGACTCAAGAAGAATACCTCATGGGATGCATCATGCGGTCATAAAATACCATTTAATAACATGTTCATGACCAACAAATGAGCATAAGGTGGTGCAAGAAGTCCTTTGAAGCTATTTTGTGCTGTTTAAGGACAATGTTCAATGATTATGTATTTGTTGTAAAAAAAATAAAGATATCATAGCAAAAAGGAATTGATGAGGGCCAAGCAGACTGAACGTACAAGTGATAAGAATGAAGGTCCAAAGTATGCAAGTGAAGATATGACAGCAAAATTATAAAGACCAATAAGGTATGAATGTTAAAAGATGTAAAAGATATGCTAAGGCAATGTGGAGGCTCGTAACCACCTGAGAACAATCCCAAGGTATCCATCCTGACCGATGTTGTTGGTAAGGTCGTCCCATTAAAAGAATAACGTTGGGTCTAAAAGTTTATGTATTAGCCAAATTTGAAGGTTATAATATACAATCTTGGACATTTCCAGGATCGGAGAAGAAAATATCAATGGGCATCCTAGGGTCATAAGGGACTCGTTGAAAAGCAATTCATAAGTAAGAACATGCATAGGGTGGTGTCATAGCAGCATTACATAGTAGGGTTGAGAATTCCCGAGGGCACTTTTCAAACTTAGCGAACTGAAACATCTGAGTAATTCAAGTATGATCTTCTTTCTTTTATTTTGAATGGTAATGGTTTTCTTGGAAATGGAAAGATCCAGGATAGGCGGCCAACCTCCTTGAGAAAGCGATGTGCATAAACTAAGTGAGTAAGGATGCAGCTCCGTGAACTGCTCACCACTATTCTTATCAACTTTAAATTGACCTCTAAGGATATCCTTAGCACAGGGTAAATCACTGTTAATGAACAACCTCACTGATCAGGCATTTGAAGGTAGTTTCAGAACCTATCATAGTGATGTTCAATGGTTAATGGTTGATGCATGATGCATTAATGCACAAAACTGAATATGTTCAATGGTTAATGGTTGATGCATGATGCATTAATGCACAAAACTGAAAGTCACGCTATCAAAAAGAAACTCAAAGATGTTAAAAAACAATCCTAATGTATGAAAAGCCAAGCTATAAAGTCCAATAATGGCAAAGTCATAAAAGAAAGGCTGCAAAAGTGCAAGTTTTGAAACATATGAGACAGGTTGTTGAAAGCCCTTTAAGGCAATATAGAGGCTTGTAACCACCCGAGAATCATCCCAATGTATCTTGATACCACCAGACGTTCCCAATAAGAAGCGTCGACAAGTCGTAACAATCCCAAATTGTCCTAAAATAGCCGAATTCTAAGGTTAGATACACACTTTGTGGACATTCTCATGGTTCTAGCAACAAATATCATGGGATGCATGACATGCATTCTAAGTTCATAAAAGACCTTTTATAACCTCAAGGATCAATTCTCGAGCATCAAATGGTGTCCAAAGGCCTTAGGAGCTAATTCAGTGTGGATTACACCGATGTTGAATAATTGATCTATGATGCACTACTGTAAATGCCCGGGTATTAAAAGAAAAGGCTCCAATCTAATCAATGAAAGACATAAATAGTTGAATGACACTACGTACATAATGAGTTGGGAATACTTAAGATTTATTTAATAAATAAAGAAATAATAGATATTAGGAAAAGTTCACAATTATAATTGTAACTAGGGGTGTCAGAAACAGACCTGACCGCTGGGTCAACCTGATTCTGACTTGACTTGAACCTGGTTCGACCTGTGAGGGTCAGTCCCCAGACCTGACCGAAACCTGACCTGGGATTACCCAGACCTGACCGGCACCTGGCAAAATTATATTCTGACCTGACCAGACAGACCTGCATTCAAACCCGAACCCGACCGTACTCAACTAGATATTACTAAAATTCAATTATTTTTTTATATCTACACAATCATTTAAATATGTTAATTTATAAAATTGCTTACATTTAATAATTAATTCAATAAAAAAATTAATTACATTTAATTTAGGAAAAATTGACAAAAATAAGCCAACCTTAGCCCCGTCTTCCACAATTAAGCCAACCTTTTGAAAATCCAGAGATAATACAAGCTTATCATCATTTAAGCCAAATTTAGGTTAGTGATTTTAGTTTACCTGCTAACACAGGTTGCAACAAGTTAATTACGATTAATTATAATTAATTATGATTAATTTTATTTTTTAATTACTCTTATATTTTCCTCTCTTCTCCCTCACCATGACCACCACCTCTCTCCTCCCTCTTCCTACTGCCCTCCTCCTCCACCACCGCCACACCACCCACCCCTCTTCTTCTCTTCCCACAACCACCACAACCAAACCCACAACCACCAAAACCAAACCCTAGCACTAATCCAAACCTCCACCACGACCAAACCCACCCCAGCACTAATCAACCCCACCCAACCACCAACCCATTAACGCCCTCTCTCGCCACCCCGAAACCACCTAAACCCGGAACCCACACCCAAACCCCGAAACCCGAAACCGCACCCCATCCCGAAACCCCGGAACCCACACCCAAACCCCGAAGCCACCCCGAAACCCGAAATCACACCCTAACCCGAAACCCGGACGCCATACCCAAACCCGGAAACCCGAAACCACGCCCCACCTAGAAACCCGTAAACCCCACCCCGAAACCCGTAACCCATACCAAACCCCGAAACCAACCAAACCCACTCCATCTCGAAACCCGGCCCGAAATCCACACCCAAACCCACCAACCTCGAAACCCGGAACCACACCCCCAAACCTCGAAGAAGATGGTGGATGAAGAAGATGGCACACGGTGGTAGAGAAGGAGAGAGAAGGGGGTATCTTTGGTTGGGGTTTTGGTGGAGAGAGAGAGTGGGAGGAGAGAAGTGGGAGGGTGAAGGTGATAGGTTAGGAGACGATCTTGTTCCGATCTTGTGTTGTGGTCCATTGAGAGAAGTAGAAACTAGGAAGGGAGGTGGGCGGGAAATATGGGTTTGGAGGAGAGAGATGAGGGTGAAGGTGATAGGTTAGGAGACGATCTAACGGTTCGCCTTCTTTTATGGTTTGTATCCAACGGTTAATATTTATGATCCGTGTGCTTTGTATTGTTTTCTTGTGTGCCCTTGATTATGATCATCTAATGGTTTAGATTTTGCCCATTAAATGGTTTTGGATTTTGCCTTAAGAAAACCAAGAATCCTACCAAATTATTATTCAAAACAACTAAACCCCAAATCTCATACTCTATAACCCCATTTTCAAATAATAATCATAATTATCTAAAGTAATAATTAAAATTTTCATAATTTATATTATTTGTTTAACCGAAATTTACTCGTGTCAATTATCTCATTTGTCGGTGAATTGATTAGGGAATAACAAATAGCGTAAGCACTAATCGGTTATAGACTTATAGTTATGCTAGTTATATTGCTCTAAGGTCATTACTTATGAAACTAAACTTCTTGGAAAATTACTTATACAACTATTAGTTGCTCAATTAATGTTTTGATTATAGTCATTTACGTGAACTGTAGTATAGCAAATTAGCAATATGCTTCATATCAAGATCTTGTGAACAAGCAATAAGATTTAATCGATTAAGATCTTGTTAAAATGCAAAAAGATATAGTAATTTAACAAACCTCCCTATATGTTATAATAAACTATGTTATTCAATGTCTCCTATTAAGGAAAGCTCTACAACTCTATAGTGATTTACTTCTTAAGCTAGTATTCTTATAGTGTTACGTATGCAAATATCACTCAATTATGTAATTATTTGTTTATAATATCTATTTAGTGAACTTATAGTGTAACGATATAACTTATATATATGAACTTCATTGAGTTGATAGTGATTGTTTGTTATATTATCATCATAAAGATGATGAACTTAAATGGAGTATTGTTATCTTGAACTATCGACTTACATTCATACATTCATTATATTGATCTTATCTAATAATAACAACTTGTTTTAATCCAACTATATAGTAACTAGCAAGTACTTGTTATAATCACTTAAACCTCATATGAACCATCATTGTAAACATATGAATGTATGATTGTCATTTGTTATAGTATTATATATAACATATCAAGAGTCATTATACTAATTTATAATCAATAGAGTATTAGGTTCGTTTTACAATTATTTTGATACCAATTTTATACTAAAATGATTAAACATACATATTGAAAGAAATGTTTGTTTATACTTTATCATATATAGTCACAACATAATACATATATACCACGTTATGTTTGTTATTGTTATTGTTATTATTAGCATTGTTGCTACTATTACTATTAGTATTTATATTGTTATTGTTCTTGTTATTGTTATTGTTAATATTCCTGTTCTTGTTTGTATTATTATTGCTATTGTTAGCATTGTTACTATTATTGTTATTATTTGTATTATTATTATTATTATTATTATTATTATTATTATTATTATTATTATTATTATTATTATTATTATTATTATTATTATTATTATTATTATTATTATTATTATTATTATTATTATTATTATTATCATCATCACTTTATGTTTATTATTATTATTATTGTTATTCTCCTTATCCTCATAACTATTTACAAACTTATATATCAATCATAATGCTTATAATAATAAATCATTTATATAAAGCTTGGAACATATGAACCCTCGTTATAATCACTTAGGCCTCATATGAACCGTCGTTGTAAACATATGAATGTATGATTGTCATTTGTTATAATATTATAACATATTAAGAGTCGTTATACTAATTTATAATCAATAGAGTATTAGATTGGTTTTACAATTATTTTGATATCAATCTTATATTAAAATGATTCAACATATTAGTATTTATATTGTTATTGTTAGTATTCCTATTCTTATTTGTATTACTATTGCTATTGTTAGCCTTGTTACTATTACTATTATTATTACTCTAAACATCACGGTAATCAATATAGTGTTTTTATTGGTTTTTCGTTGTCATCCATATATTTATCGCACACACACATATGTATATATATATGTCGATCTTAATACTTTTATTAATATGATTCGTTTACAAAATCCATAACAAAATCAAGATGGCCCGATCAGGAGTTACCCGAAGTTGAGTTGACGTTCAATAGCGAATGGACCCGATGTTTCACAATGATTGAACTAAGGTCATTACTAATTCAACCCGAGTACATTTGACTTAACTCAATCGTACATGAAACCTAAATACGACCTGCGCAAACCCGGCAAAAAAATGTCAACGGGCGATCATATCCGCGAATGGATCGACTTGTAGATGGAACGCTCGGACACTGTCCCAAGCACCGGAATCCAATGATTCAAATGTGTTCGACCCAGGTTGAACAAAACCCGACCAATCATGACCTGCAGACGCGACAATCGAGAATCTTGACTGTCCGGGTCGACGCAGTTCACCGTGGGTATACCCAGAACCTGTTTGAGAACCTGTTTTGACACCCCTAATTGTAACTAGAGTGGTCTTTCCATATGATAATCTCAACTATGGGGTATTTTATAATTCAAACTATAGGGTGTCTTTTCATTATCACATAAGTGACCTATAACTTTAACTTATTAGTTTTTGCTCTATTTTGAATATAATTTTCTTTGTCCTCTCTCCCCACTTTCCCTTGCCTAGCTAGACCATTACACATCATCGTTTAAATATTCAAATTGGTAATTTCATGTTACCATATCATTTTGATAGATCATCATATAGTTGAGATTATTATGGATTAACCTACACCTGAGATCATTATGAGTATATATACTATCATAGTTGATCATTATGAGAATCAATTTGTAAGTATAATCCCACTATAAGCTAAGGTAACATCATGTTAATTGTGTTACGTACAATATTACACACTTAAAACTATATAAACATATAGGGAGGAAATCTTGACAAAATGAGACATAGTTTATGTGAAATGGACCCGAAAACAAGAGAAAACAAATGATAGAAAAAACAACAATAACAGAAACAACAACATGAGTTTGAGGCACTGAATTACAAAATCAATCTGATATAAGTGCATGAGTTTCGGTGAGTTGGCAACAACATCTTATTATATGAATGTGTATTAGACTCAATAGCATAGTCATGTCAATTTTTGGGGATCAGACAGCAAACAAATTCATAATTTATTAGCTAAAGACTTTTTTGTATGGTCTATATCTATAACCGAAGGAGTCCTGCAACGTAAGGTTAATAAAAGGAGCGACTGATCGACCTGTTTTATCACACTTTCCTTGCACTGGTGGTCCTCAACTTTGGAGGGAATTGTATACATATGTATTTCATAAATATTAATGCATGCATTTATTTCTCTAGTGTCTTTGCTCTTTGCCTATGTCCTTTTCAATCGCTGGGCTTCAGTTTAACATCTACGCAAAAAACATTTCCCAAGATTGGGAAATGTTTTTTAGTACATCATCCGTTTATGAATAGATGTTTTACATCCTTTATATGTATATAACCTTTGGCCACTAATATTTTCAATTACATACTTCATATCTTAAAAATATACATTTAGAAATGATGCTTTAAAATATTTGTATCTCATGTGTCACGTGCTCAATTAATGGTGCAACATTATGAGTAATTTGATTGATACTAAAACTAGCACTTCTCAGTAACCCATGTATGCATTTATAACAACCCTATTGTCCCGTTAAAATAATAAGCCAAAATTGTCAACAACTACCTAATATATATCACTTTTCATAAAGAACTACCTAATATAAACTTTTTCTTATACAACTACCTAAGTTAACAATTCCGTCAACGTAACACTACCAAAGACGTTAATTTATGAAATTTCCGTCACATGGGGCCCACCTTTTCTAATTTTCCACCAATTTTACTGCATTTCTACTTTCCTCACATGGCTTTTCACATTCACCCTCTAACTGTAATTCTTCCATTTCTCACTCATCATCTTCAATTCTCACCCACCAACTATAATTCTTTCATCATCAATCACCATCTTCCTGAAAAAGGCTTCCCATTGTCGTTTCCGCTTCTGTCAGCATCTTCCTTTTTTAGAAGTACCTTTGTGGTCCAAAGAGCAGAATAAATGGGAAGAAAGAAGGGGGAAATTGCAAATAAAGCATCAACTGGAGGTGTAGAAAGGTATCTCACTGTTCTCTTAGTCTTACTGTATATGTAAAAAGTTGTGGTAATTGTTTATTTGCATTGAAATTTGAGTAACCCTAGTTGAATGATTAACCCAGAAATATATTGAATTAGTTTAGTTTTTGCTTGCTAATGCGATGTTTTTGGGCCCTGTTTATATTAAAATAATTTTAGGGTTTGCAATTGCAATATGAACTGTGTAAATGTGTTTTTTTTTAATTTTTGTCTTGAATTTAGGGATGCTGAAATTGAGTGAATCTTTTCATTTTTAGGGTACCACCACTGTATGTTGATATGAATATCTGGTTTGGGGGCAAATTTGTAGAAATTAATGGGGAAACTCAGTATGCGCCTGTGGAAATTAATGGGGTTAAGAGGATTCCTATTCAGGGAATGAAACTTCAATATTGGACTTCAACCATAACCATTGACAGTTTAAGAGAAGTTGTAGTGAAGCAAATGCAATATGCAGGGCAACATTTGGCCAATTTCAGTGTATGGTTTATGCTGAAGGGAAAGACATTGAGTGATGGGAGAGTGAAGATTGAAGGGGAGAGGGAAATTAATTTGCTGGTTGATAGTGCAGATAGATGGAATAGGGTTACTGTTTGGGTTTTGGAGGAGCCCATTGTGTTAACAGGGCCAAAAACAAGGAGCAAATATGTGAGTTGGGCTCCAACTAGAAGGCAGGTTCAAGTACCATGCTTAGTACCTCCAACAAAGAGCCTAAGCATAACAAAGTTGAAGAAGCCAAAGACTGAGGTAGTTTTAAGCCCTATAAGAAGATCAACTAGGCTTAAATCACGTAGCCCTACTAAAAGTGATGAGGGGGTTTTGCCTATAACCAAAGCCCAATTTTATTCTAAGGTCACTAAATCAAAATCACCCCCCAAGATTCCCTTCCTCTCGGAATCGGTTCTTCTCGCCATCATCTCAAGCATCTTCTCCAAAACCTAAACATTCATCTAATCCCTCATCATCAATTGTTGCCTTAGCATTAACTCCCCCAAAACTTACAGCTTCAAGTTCATCCTCCCCTCTAAAAAGAAGCACACCTAGAGTCAAGACAGTTGCAAGTAAGGGTAGATTGGCCTTAGGAAAAACTGAGAAAAAGTCAGGTCCAAAAAAGAAAAAAGTGGTCAAACCTAAACCCAAAAAGAGAACTTTATCAGATGAGGAAGGGGAAGGCTCTAGTGATAGTGAGTTCTCAGATTTAGATGTCCAGTTTGAACTTGAAGAAGAGGATGAGGATGTTGGGGAGGTGTTCACAGCAGCACTAGGTGGTAATATCACTAAGGAAGTTGCAGCAGCAGTAGGTGGTGTTAAGACAAGAAGTCAAGCAGGTTTGGAAACAGAAATGTCCAAGGAGAAGTCACCGGTTGATAGGGGTGCTATTAGGGGTAAGGCTATTGAGGAAGAGTGTGACACAAACTTAATTGAAGAGCATGAGTATGATTCTGATGAGCTGAGGAGTTTACAAGGGTCTGATGAGGAAGTGGATCCATACCCTACATTCAACACAGAAGTTGACTTCAAGAAGAGAATCAACTTGACAAAGGGGCTGAAGTTCAGGGATGTTTATGTACTGAGAAAAGCACTTAGGTTTCATGCTATTGAGAACACTTATGAATACTATTTGCTTCACAATTCTGGCAAGAGACTGACAGCTCATTGCAAGTATAAGTGTAGCTGCCCATGGGACAAGCAGCATGGGAAGATTGTGAAGTGTGTGTGTGATGATGAAGATAAGTGTAAGTTTAAGGTGTATGCAGTGAGTTTGCCAAGAGAGATCACAATGCAAATAAAAAGTCTTGGCCTTGAGCATACTTGTGGTCATGTTGATGCAAATAGTAAGGTGTCATCTGAGTGGTTGGCAGAGAAGTATATAAATTACTTCAGAGATGACCAAGGTGAGAGGCTAAAAAAATTCATACATAAGGTGTTCACTGACATAGGGGTCACAATTGGGTACCATAGAGCTTGGTTTGCAAGGGCTAGGGCTAAGCTAAGCATATATGGTGATGCATCTGATCAGTACAAGAGGGTGTATGATTATGCTTGTGCAATCCTGAAATACAACCCTGGATCATCAGCCCTTGTATCAGTGACTGGAGCACCAAATCCACCTCCAACATTTCAGAGAATATATGTGTGCATGGAGGCTTGTAAGCTAGGATTTACAGAGGGTTGCAGACCTCTTATTGGTATTGATGGATGTCATCTCAAGAGAGCATACCCTGGCATGATATTGGCAGCAGTGGCTAAGGATGGTAACAACAACATATTCCAGTGGCATGGGTGGTTGTTGAGATTGAAGATAAGCATAGTTGGAGATGGTTCTTGGAGCTTTTGATCAATGACATAGGATTCCACCAGGGAGAGGGCTTAACTGTTATGTCTGACAGACAAAAGGTGAGCAATTAAACTTCCTTTTTTAGCCTAATGTTGTTACTTTATATATTTTGCTGACCTATTTCTAACTTATTGTTGCAAGGGATTAATTGATGCCGTTGAAACAGTTTGCCCAAATGCTGAGGTCAGATTTTGTGTAAGACACATTTGGGCAAACTTCAAGCTTCGATTTTCTGGTACAGCATTCAAAGAGTCATTTTGGAGAGCAGCTAGGACAAGTTCAAGGGTTAGTCTTTATGTGTTAATTGTAGTTCATAGTATATTTATTCTTAATAATTGTATTGATTAAGTTATTTGTTGGTTGAATGTTGTTGGTTGTTGGTTGTTGTTAGTTTACTTTCATAGTTGAAATGGAGGCTATTAAGTTCCTCTCCCAAGATGCATATAACTATTTAGCTGCAATTCCTCCCAAATATTGGGCTAGACATGCCTTCCTTACTAGGTCAAAGTCCAATTTGTTGCTTAACAACCTTTGTGAGACTTTCAACTCAGTAATCAAGGAAGCAAGGGACAAACCAATCATCACATGCCTTGAATGGATAAGAAGGTATGTGATGAAGAGAAATACAGAGAAATGGGATGGGGTTCAAAGCTATAATGGGAGGTTTATGCCTTTTGTTGAAAAGGTTTTCAGTTGGGTGAAAGAAGAAGCTAAGCAGTGTGTGATGGTGCCTTCTAGAGTGGGGGAGTGGGAAGTTGATTACCAGCATGATAGATTTGTAGTTAACTTAAGAGATAGGTCTTGTTCATGTAACAAGTGGGATATGACAGGGATTCCTTGCATACATGCATATGCTTGCATACTCAGAATTAAGGGGAAACCAGAGGACTATGTAGACCCCTTTTATAGCAGAGAGAAGTATATGCAAGCATATGGTCCATATATAAAACCTATGCCTGGAATGAAGCAATGGGAAGCCACTGAATTCCCTCATCCATTACCTCCACCAATCAGGAAGATGCCAGGCAGATCTTCTCTTAAGAAAAGAAAAAAAGAAGCAGATGAAAAACAAGACAAGCAAAGCACTTATGTT
This sequence comes from Beta corolliflora, assembly GCA_947648045.1. Classification (NCBI taxonomy): domain Eukaryota; kingdom Viridiplantae; phylum Streptophyta; class Magnoliopsida; order Caryophyllales; family Amaranthaceae; genus Beta; species Beta corolliflora. The sequence continues at coordinate 3,822,296 of CANSZD010003019.1, forward strand.
AAGAGGCCTAAGAGACAGAACCAATGTGGTAATTGTGGTCAGTTGGGCCACTACAGGACCAAGTGCAACAACCCTCCAGCTCCTCCAAAGGAAAAATCTAAGGGAGGTAGACCATTTAACATGGATTCTTGGACAGTTGCTCAAAGGGGTAGAAAGGAGGCTAGAGTAACAAGGAAGGTAATGTACTTACCATAGATTTTGTTTATATTATTGTTTTCTGAACATGAATGTGTTTGATATGTTTATGTATTGTGTTAGGATTATGAAGCTGAATGCATTAGTAACCCCAGGGGCATGGAACATCAAGGTGACCCAAGTAGCCCAGTTCAACCAAACACCAACTCCATCCCACCTTGGACACAAAGCAGCCAAGGATCAAATCAACTACAAGCTGGACAACAGAGGTGGAAGAAGCAGCCAAGTAAAGAGAAGCAACAAGAGGAAAAATGCTCACAAGTTGCTGCCAAAAAGGGACCTGTCAAGAAGCCTAAACTTGAAATTTTTTTAAAGGGGCCTGCTAAAAAGCCTGCTTGGCAAGTGTAATTTGATTTTTGTAAAAGAATGGTTAAGTAGTTCCTAATGTTTTGGCATAGATTACTGAAACAGTTTAGTAGGTACACCATTTGTTTTGTGCCAAATATGTTTTGACTACTGTTGGATTAAGAACATAACTTAATGTAATGTATGTTAGCCTCTACAGTTAGAGCAATTTTTAGCATTAACAGGCTCATGATCCTATTGTGTTGTTGGTTTTCTTTGAGAGTAATGTACACAAAAATGCAAATTCACAATTAAAGCATTTCACACCAACTACTTAGTAGTTTTCATTGAAGACAAAGAAACCATTTCATGCTTACAACAACAACAACAAAGTAACCATTCCAGGTTCACAAAAGTTGATAACACGCCTACTACTTGATTAACCCTACCTAATTTGCTTGGCAAGTGTAATTTCCCTACCTGCCTTCAGTTTCTTCACCAATCTCTCATTCTCCTTAGCAAGCTTCATCCTTTGTTGTTCCGGTTTATGAACCTCAGCTTTCAGTACTTGAACATCACTACCAAGCAGCTTCTTCTCCAACAACAGTTGATTAATCAGCACCCTTTGCCATTCCTCTTGATGTTCATCAACCCACTCCCACACATCACAGCCATGCCTGATCTTTCTAATGCGGTCATAAAACTTGCAAGTTATAAATTTCCTCCCAGGATTATCACTGGTCCATGATGTCAGAGTTGCCACACCAATCTTACATTTGCAAATTTTAGGAAGAACTCGATTGGACGGACCTGTTGATGTGCTACCCATTCTTTGAATCCAACAAATTCAAAAATAATTAGCCAAAAAAACAGAAATTTATCATAATTAACAAATCCTCCAATTTATAGAAAACCCTAATTTCAAATAAAATCAGAAGAATTCCCCAATTATATCACCAATGACATTAAATTTTTTTACCAAAAACACTATTCTATAAACCTTAATATTAAAAGGTGAAGAAACGGGAACTTACCTGAAGAATTAAAAACCTTTAGTGAATATTTCGACCTAAGTATTGACAATGTAAGATTTTCGACGGTTTTATAATGCCTTAGATAGTTTTTAGAAGGGAAATGCAGTATAATTGGTGGGAAATTAGAAAAGGTGGGACCCATGTGACGGAAATTTCATAAATTAACGTCTTTGGTAGTGTTACGTTGACGGAATTGTTAACTTAGGTAGTTGAATAAGAAAAAGTTTATATTAGGTAGTTGTTAATGAAAAGTGATATATATTAGGTAGTTGTTGACAATTTTGGCAAATAATAATAATGATAAACCCCATAATCACAATCTTTAATATCTTAGTATTGATTAGTATACTCGGTTATATATTTTATGAGAGATATAATTATAAACTGTTTATAACTTATGTGACACATTGCACACTCAAATAACGTGCAACATTATGAATAACCTGATCTACACTTCTCATTAATCCTATGTATGCATTAACATGACCCATTATTATTAGTAATATTCGTATGTGACCTCATAAATGCAAAGCTAGTAACTCCATTTACATGCTAGTTAGTAATTGACGTCGCACCATCAACTAATGGTGTGATAAATCATATGTAAAAGGATATGCCTCAATCTAGATATTGGATACTAGCTCCATAGCTTTACCAACTAAAGTAGTTGACATCCACTACTAGAGATAATATTATAATGATATTACTAGCTTGAGCAAAGATATATACTATATATATGTGATCGGTATTGAGACAAATTCGGGGTCGTAATAAAGTTATTGAATTTGTTTGTTCTAGCGAAACTCCTATGTAAGTACAAACCAAAAGACACTGTTAGTTCTTCCAACACTACAAAAAATCTATATCATTATAATATTATTAGCCAGGACAATGGGCTACCACCCTATGTTTTTCCAAAAACATTGGGAAGTTATTAGCCAAGTTATCCTATACTTCATTAGATGTACCTTTGAGACCTGTACTATTCCAGAGGATCTTAACAGTACACTAGTGAGCCTTATTCCTAAAGTGGAGAACCCCATATCCATCAAACAATTCAGGCCCATTGGCTTATGCAATACCTCCTACAAGATTGTGACCAAAGTCCTAGTTCAAAGACTGAGACCTCTACTTGCTAACATGATCTCTCCTAACCAGAGTAGCTTCCTGCCTGGGAAGGGTACCGACAATAATTACATAGTGGCCTCTGAGATTCTCCAATCAATGAAAGGAAGGAAGGGAAAGAGAGGGTGGATGGCTATCAAGATTGATCTTGAGAAAGCCTATGACAAACTTGAATAACAAGGAAGGGCTGCGGTCAAAACAGCCCTAAGGGCTGCGTTTTTGGCCAACAGCCCTTTCCATAGCTGACCCTTGATAAATAAGAAGGGTGCGGTTCGAGCCAAAAACGCAGACCCTTCTAAGCTGGAAGGGCTGCGTTTTTGGCTTGAACCGCGACCCTTCTCTAAATGAAGGGCTGCGGTTTTAAGCCAAAAACGCAGCCCTATTTAAGTGAAGGGGCGGTTTAGGCTTAAAACCGCCCTTCACATTTAATTTTTTTTTTTTTTAAATAAATTGCACCCCCACCCCCGCCCACCCCCCGCCAGCCCAAAGATACCCCACCCCTTGCCGCCCCAAGACCCCCCACCCCATGCCCACCCCCTGCCCGCCCCAAGACACCTCACCCCCTGCCCCCCCCAAAGACACCCTACCCCTGCCCACCCCAAAGCCCCCCCCCCCCCGCCCACCCCCCGCCCACCCCAAAGACACCCCAACCCCGCCCACCCCCGCCCCCACCCCCTACCCACCCCCGCCCACCCCAAGACCCCCCACCCCCCGCCCACCCTCTCGCACTCCCACCCCCCCCCCCACCCCCTGCCCCACACCCGCACACCCCCTGCACTCCCCCGCCCTACCCCTCACCCCTGCCCACCCCCTTCACTCCCCCGCACCCCCATCCCAGCTCACCCTCTCGCCACCTCCTCCACCCATTGCTTGCCACCACCCCAAAGACCCAACCAGCCCCATAGCCCGGCCCAATGACCCCACCATGGCGGCCCCACCCCACCCCCACCCAAAACCTCCCTTCGACACAAAAAAAAAAACCCGATCAAATTGCAATAATAATATATGACAAGTTTTTGAACGTAATATAATAATTAACTTTAAATATGTATATATTTAATAATGTAAAAAGTGTACATAGAATTGATACAAACTAGTAGATGTATCATAAGCAATCATCGCAAATGTGGGACGCCAACTTATACCGAACTTCATGTAATTCGTCTGTGGTGAAGGCCCTCAAACGTGGTGTGTTATTCATATAAACCTTGCAAAACAACCAAGGAATAAACACATAATATAAGAATTCAATCATTTACCGTAGTTAGTAGTTCTAAAAATGACATATACCTTCCCGAAATTCAATCAAAAACAAATGCAAGCCTAAAACTCTACACACTAGTTATATTATACCTTTTATTATCATATTGAAAAAGAAAATGGAGTTAAATGAAGCGATAAGTACGAATTGGACGCGAAAAGGCAAAAATAGGCCTAAAATGCCCTTTTCGTTCCCAAAATTCAACCTACAACAATTGCAAACCTAAAAATCTACACAATAGTTACATTATGCCTCATATTATCATGTTCAAAATGAATTTGGGGTTAAATGACTCGATAAATACGATTTGGAAGCGTAAAAGGCAAAAATAGGCCTAAAAATGACATTTTCGTTCCCAAATATATGCATGTGCTACTTTGGTTTCTAAACCAATTCATACCTATTACCAATCGATCTAATCTAAACTAACATATACTAATAAGTTACATACCTTTTGAAGATCATCGGCGTTAGTGCACTGGTTGACGATATCGAACATGTACCTCAGCACGTAATAGCCACATGCAAGTCCATCTTCTTGTTGCGGACACTAAATGTTCACCAAAGGATGCATCCAATGACATTCATGTTAATTAGATGTGTAGTATGTGGCTAAAAGTATTTCTATATAAGGACAAATAAATTAGTCATGTTACCTCGACTGATATCCAAACATGAGCTTTTGGTGCTCGAAGTCCTGTTGCACTAATATGCTTCATCACACTACATCAACAACATTATTATAAGATTAGATGTACTAACTGTTTATATATTTAAAGATGATGAATAATGTGTAATTATTAATAAGTGCGCATATATTTAGTTTCGATTAGGCTACCTATTTAACAATGATTTGATTAGTAAGGACCGTGGTGGTTGTCGACGCAAAGAATCAAAGTGGTAGACTTCGTTACGTGACAAACATATCGCAAGCAGTGTCCAATGAGCCCTACAACAAGAAAATATAGTTATTATTAATCGTAGAACAATTAATAGGTCAATTTAAGTATCGAATAATAAAAGTAAAGCGAGTTTAACAAGCATACTTTTCAATATAAGGAACAAGAATGATCTGATGATATCCAAAACGAGATGATGCTTTGAAACTCATGTCGAGATACTCTTTCACTTTGGCTTTGTTTTGTAAGCAATTGTCATCTCGTATTATGTTTGGACATAACCAACCAAACATTGCACTAGATGTTGCAAGCAATTCATTGTATAATAACCTGAGAAATTATATTGATTATATTAAAAGTAAACCAACAATTACTTATTATGGATTTGAAAACTACTTAAGGCATATATATGTATATGTATATTTAATTTATATACTTATGTATTACCTCATGAATGTTTGTATCATGGAAACATTCAACTCTACCCCACATAAGAATTCTTTAATATCAACCTTTGAAATGAATGTGCATGAGTCCTCAAGGTAGTGGAATTGTTGCTCCCCCAAAGCAACCTCAATTGCGCTTTCATCGGGTAAATCGCTAGCGCACTCATGTAACCAAAAGCATGGCGTAGTAAGGCTCCGCACCACCTCTGGATCGATAATAAGTGGATTTTTTGTCTTAGAAACATTTCCCGTCACCACATTTCGTTCACCTTCATCACGTAAACTTGCTTTCTTATAAGGTGAACATGCCTTCTTTCCCTTCCTGGCATGTGAGTCGGCCTTCCCCCAAACCTAGTATTTAGTTAAAAGTAAAGATATTACTGACTATCATAGGAACTATAAAAGAAAACACGCATATATATATATATATGAATGTTAATCATTGTACCTCATCTGAAAACCGCACCAATGCACGCGGCCACAGAACATAACTACCAAGGGCATCATTTAGTAACTGTAGACCAACTTCTGGCTTCGGCAGCGGAAGAGGTAATTCTTCGAAACCTGACACAATTTCATTGAGGGTGACCACATAGTGATTATGATCCACTAACTGGTTATGCAATCGAACTCGGTCACTAGGAGGTTGTGCATGGCCATGAGCTACGAGGATGAAACTATCATAACCATCTCCTCGAGCTAATATATCACATGGTGTCTCTTCCTGTAAAAAAAACTCTATTTATAGTTAGTCTATGAAACAACATATATATAGTAAGAATTTCATGCATTTAAGAACGCAATAATAGTTGTTTAACAAAGCAAAGGGATTAAGTGATTACCTTCAACTCGGGTCCTACAGGTGGATCAGGCTGGCTAGGTGTAGTATCACTACCCTTCTTGAATGTAGCAAAAGTCGGTAAACCCATTTGCTCCAAAATGGCGTTGAAGTTATGGGTCATCTCCTCCCTTAGCTCCTCCCGAATTGCAGCTTTCATAGCCTCCACATCTACTGACGTTGCCGAATTCACACTACTTACACTTGATTTTGTAACTGTAGTGTATTGATCACCATATACCTTTCTCAAACCGAGGCGGACACCTCCTACGCCCCTCACGCGTCCACTGTGGTCCGGTCCTAAAGTTTCGTGCAATGCATCAATGTGTCCTTTAGGAGTGAACTCACCAATTGCCTCTTTTTCCTTCAAGCCAATCTACATAAGTATAAGAGAGAAATGCTTAGCTTGTGAGCGCAAAAGTTATATTATATATACCTTATATAACCATATAATCTGTACTTACAATGGCGTTGGCTATCTGTTGTGTTCCGGGGTCAGGCAAGACTCTTTTTCCCTTTGCATCAACCCCATGCATCGAACACCACCAATCGAGGACTCTATCTGGTTGCCGAGGCTGTGCAACTGTTGTCATTGAGCCACTCCCCGTTGCCGTTGTCGACCCTATTGTGGGGTAATGGCTGAACATCCACTTCTCTCTCGCCTCATTGTACGAATGAGCACCCAAATGATGATAATACTTCCTAGCTTTTGCACTCGAGCTACTTTTCTCACGACTTGCCTAAAACACACAATTATAAACAAAGGTTAGCTACGTACGGTGCTATACAATATCTTTGGATCTAAGTTTATTAAATCTTAATAAAATATTCTTACAATAGCTTGTGGGGTTGTTTTCTTGGCAACAAATGCTTCCCACTCTTCAGGTTTGATAGTTTTCCATATTTGAAATGGTAATTTGGATGGTGCAGATGATGTTTCCGGTGAAGCCTCAGGATCGGCTTGTGTTTCTCCGCCGTAGATGTTCTTCTTCTTTGTACCTACTACTTTCCTCCGCTTAGTGATCCACCCAGACACTAACTTAGCCTTGAAATCTCTGAACCTCTGGGCAACCGCGGATAGAAATACATTCTTCTTGGCTTCATCATCTTCGATATTGAATTGATTCTACAAAAAACGCAGTTCACAAATTAGTTTTCGCAAATGTTGTAATTTATATGCTATAAGTAATATTACACATATATTTAACTAAATAATAAAGAAACTAAACGTTATTGTACTTGAAGCTTACCATGGTATCTTCCCATAGACACCGCTTCAATCCCTCGGGCACCTCTTTCCATGAGTGCAAAATGGAGAGTTTATGCATGCAAATGCCAACTTGCATGCCATACTTTTGACGCCACTTTCCACAAGGTTGACCCATGTTATCGTACTCCAAAGTCATATTTGTGTGTTTCCCTAGTGACTTTGTAGGTCCCCTTCCTTTTTTCTTTTTCATCGCCAATGACTTCCTAGGCATTTGTACATTTATCTCTTCACGGCGAAATCGAGACAATTTACCCCGTTCCTTTCTCGCATCGAAAGACTCATCCTCGGTAGTGTGTTCAGCGCCACTTGTGGTGTTATCCGTATGCACATCCGCCATCTCCCTGAAATTGTACAAATAATGCATTAATATAACAAAAAATTAAAATTAACATTGCCACTAAGGGGGGTGGGGTGTGGGGAGGGGGTTCCGTGTGCAAGGGGCGGCAGGTGCGGGGAGGGGAGGGGTCAGTGCGGGGAGGGGCGTGCGGGGGGGGGAGGGGGGGGTGGCAGGTGGGGGGGAGGGAGGGGCAGCAGGGGGAGGAGACGGGGGGCATGCGGTGGGGAGGGGAGGGGTGTGCGGTGTGGGGGGGGGGAGGGTGTGGTGGAGGGAGGGGGAGGGGAGGCGTAGGGGGGGAGGAGAGGGGGTGCAGTGTGGGGGGGGGGGGGGGTGTGCAGGTGGGGGGGGAGGGGGGCGGGTGCGGTGGGGGGGGAGGGGAGGGGGGGAGAGGGAGAGGGGGCGTGCGGTGGGGGGGAGGGGAGGGGTGTGCGGTGGGGGGGGAGGGGGTGTGGTGGGGGGAGGGGAGGGGCAGCAGGGGGGAGGGGAGGGGCTGGGGGGAGGGGGGGTGTGCGGTGGGGGGAGGGGAGGGGTGTGCGGTGGGGGGAGGGGAGGGGCGTGGTGTGGGGGGGGAGGGGCATGGCAGGGGGAGGGGAGGGGCAGCAGGGGGGAGGGGAGGGGGGCTGTGCAGGTGGGGAGAGGAGGGGAGGGGCGTGCAGGTGGGGGGGGGGGGGGGGGGGGGGGGTCGTGCAGTGGGGGGGAGGGGAGGATTTGGAAGCGAAAAGGCTAAAAGTCGGCCTAAAAAGCCCTTTTCGTTCCCAAAATTTAACCTACAACAATTGCAAACCTAAAATCTACACAATAGTTACATTATACCTCATATAATCATGTTCAAAAAGAATTTGGGGTTAAATGACTCGATAAGTACGAATTGGACGAGAAAAGGCAAAATTTGGCCAAAAATGACCTTTTCGTTCCCGAAATGCAACCAAGAACAAATGCAAGCCTAAAAATCTACACAATAATTACATTATATCTCATATAATCATGTTCAAAAAGAATTTGGGGTTAAATGACTCAATAAGTACGAATTGGATGCGAAAAGGCAAAATTTGGCCTAAAATGACCTTTTCGTTTCCGAAATGCAACCAAGAACAAATGCAAGCCTAAAATCTACACAATAGTTACATTATATCTCATATAATCATGTTCAAAAAGAATTTGGGGTTAAATGACTCGATAAGTACGATTTGGAAGCGAAAAGGCAAAATTTGGCCAAAAATTACCTTTTCGTTCCCGAAATGCAACCAAGAACAAATGCAAGCCTAAAAATCTACACAATAGTTACATTATATCTCATATAATCATGTTCAAAAAGAATTTGGGGTTAAATGACTCGATAAGTACGATTTGGAAGCGAAAAGGCTAAAATAGGCCTAAAATGCCCTTTTCGTTGCCAAAATTCAACCTACAACAATTGCAAACCTAAAAATCTACACAATAGTTACATTATACCTCATATAATCATGTTCAAAAAGAATTTGGGGTTAAATGACACGATAAGTACGAATTGGACGCGAAAAGGCAAAATTTGGCCTAAAATGACCTTTTCGTTCCCGAAATGCAACCAAGAACAAATGCAAGCCTAAAAATCTACACAATAGTTACATTATATCTCATATAATCATGTTCAAAAAGAATTTGGGGTTAAATGACTCGATAAGTACGAATTGGACGCGAAAAGGCAAAATTTGGCCTAAAATGACCTTTTCGTTCCCGAAATGCAACCAAGAACAAATGCAAGCCTTAAAATCTATACAATAGTTACATTATATCTCATATAATCATGTTCAAAAAGAATTTGGGGTTAAATGACTCGATAAGTACGATTTGGAAGCGAAAAGGCTAAAATAGGCCTAAAATGCCCTTTTCGTTCCCAAAATTCAACCTACAACAATTGCAAACCTAAAAATCTACACAATAGTTACATTATACCTCATATAATCATGTTCAAAAGAATTTGGGGTTAAATGACTCGGTAAGTACGATTCGGAAGCGAAAAGGCTAAAATAGGCCTAAAATGACCCGAGAATCAGGTCACATGGCAATGGAATGCCCATCACCGGTAGTAGCGGCGGAGTTGAAACCGTTATAAATGTGGAGAGCACCAGATGGGCTTTCGATTGCCATGTGACCCGACTCTCCACATTTACAACGGCCCCCCACCACCACCGCCACTACTGCCCCCACTGCAATCCCTCATTGCCATGTAGGCGTAAAATGACCTTTAATTTTCGTTTCCGAAATTCAACCAAGAACAAATGCAAGCCTAAAACTCTACACAATAGTTACATTATACCTCATATAATCAGGTTCAAAAAGAATTTGGGGTTAAATGACTCGATAAGTACGATTCGGAAGCGAAAAGGCTAAATTAGGCCTAAAATGACCCGAGAATAAGGTCACATGGCAATGGAATGCCCATCAGCTGGTAGCGGCGGAGCTAGTGAGAAGTGTTACAAATGTGGAGAGCATTCCATTGCCATGTGACCTCACTCTCCACATTTGTAACACAGTCCCACCACCACCGCCACTACTGCCCCCCACTGCACTCCCTCATTGCCATGTAGGCGTAAAATGACCTTTAATTTTCGTTTCCGAAGCCTAAAAATCTACATAGTTACATTATAAAACAAAAAAGAAAATGAAAGATAGTAGTGATACCAAACACGTGTTACAAATTACAACAATGCCTTCACAACAATGCCTCACCCACCCCTATCCACCCTCTGTCCAGCATCCCCTGCCCTCCCCCACCCCATGCCGAGCCTCCCCAGCCCTCCCCCACCCCCTTTCCAGCATCCCCCGCCCTCCCCCACCCCATGCCCAGCCCTCCCCAGCCCTCCCCCACCCCATGCCCACCCTCCCCGGCCCATCCCCCACCCCCTTTCCAAGATCCCCCCGCCCTCCCCCCACCCCATGCCCGGCCTCCCCAGGCCCTCCCCCACCCCCTTTCCAAAGATCCCCCGCCCTCCCCCACCCCATGCCCAGCCTCCCTATCCATCCCCCATCCCTCGCCCGGGCGCCCCCACCCCCTACCCACCCTCCCTAAGCCCTCCCTCACCCCCTACAATCACATTTTACAACACAAAATAGAAGATAAATTAAATAAAACAAAGAGGAGAGAGAGTGAGAGGGGAATTACCGACAATGCAGTAGTGGTGGTGGTGGTGGCGTCAAAACGCGCTGAGAGAAGAGAAGAAGAAGGAGCTCAGGCAACGCTGAGAGAAGAGAAGAAGAAGTGTGCACCGGCGATGGGACGACGCTCCGGCGATGTGTCGGTGCTCCGGTGATGGCCGTTAGGGCAGTGCGAGTTAGTGTGAGGGAGAGGAGTGAGTGTGCGAGTGAGTGTGAGGGAGAGGGGTGAGCTGAGTGTGCGAGGGAAATTTGCGAGTGAGTGCTACTTTGCGAGTGAGTGTGTTGCGCGCAAAACTCACAGGTTGAAATGGGCGGGATAGGAAGGGCTGCGCTTATCCTAGAAAACGCAGCCCTTCGTGTATGAAGGGCTGCGGTTAGCCTTAAAACCGCAACCCTTCATACTGCATGAAGGGCTGCGATTTTAAGTCTAACCGCAGCCCTTCACAAAAAGGGCTGCGGTTTCCTTGGAAACCGCAGCCCTTCTTGCGCAGCCCTTCCTTTTTTTCCCCTAGTGATAGTTGTTTTACATCCTTTATATGTATATAACCTTTCGCCACTAATATTTTCAATTACATACTTCATATCTTAAAAATATACATTTAGAAATGATGCTTTAAAATGTTTGTATCTCATGTGTCACGTGCTCAATTAATGGTGCAACATTATGAGTAATTTGATTGATACTAAAACTAGCACTTCTCAGTAACCCATGTATGCATTTATAACAACCCTATTGTCCCGTTAAAATAATAAGCCAAAATTGTCAACAACTACCTAATATATATCACTTTTCATAAACAACTACCTAATATAAACTTTTTCTTATACAACTACCTAAGTTAACAATTCCGTCAACGTAACACTACCAAAGACGTTAATTTATGAAATTTCCGTCACATGGGGCCCACCTTTTCTAATTTTCCACCAATTTTACTGCATTTCTACTTTCCTCACATGGCTTTTCACATTCACCCTCTAACTGTAATTCTTCCATTTCTCACTCATCATCTTCAATTCTCACCCACCAACTGTAATTCTTTCATCATCAATCACCATCTTCCTGAAAAAGGCTTCCCATTGTCGTTTCCGCTTCTGTCAGCATCTTCCTTTTTTAGAAGTACCTTTGTGGTCCAAAGAGCAGAATAAATGGGAAGAAAGAAGGGGAAAATTGCAAATAAAGCATCAACTGGAGGTGTAGAAAGGTATCTCACTGTTCTCTTAGTCTTACTGTATATGTAAAAAGTTGTGGTAATTGTTTATTTGCATTGAAATTTGAGTAACCCTAGTTGAATGATTAACCCAGAAATATATTGAATTAGTTTAGTTTTTGCTTGCTAATGCGATGTTTAATGGGCCCTGTTTATATTAAAATAATTCTAGGGTTTGCAATTGCAATATGAACTGTGTAAATGTGTTTTTTTAATTTTTGTCTTGAATTTAGGGATGCTGAAATTGAGTGAATCTTTTAATTTTTAGGGTACCACCACTGTATGTTGATATGAATATCTGGTTTGGGGGCAAATTTGTAGAAATTAATGGGGAAACTCAGTATGCGCCTGTGGAAATTAATGGGGTTAAGAGGATTCCTATTCAGGGAATGAAACTTCAATATTGGACTTCAACCATAACCATTGACAGTTTAAGAGAAGTTGTAGTGAAGCAAATGCAATATGCAGGGCAACATTTGGCCAATTTCAGTGTATGGTTTATGCTGAAGGGAAAGACATTGAGTGATGGGAGAGTGAAGATTGAAGGGGAGAGGGAAATTAATTTGCTGGTTGATAGTGCAGATAGATGGAATAGGGTTACTGTTTGGGTTTTGGAGGAGCCCATTGTGTTAACAGGGCCAAAAACAAGGAGCAAATATGTGAGTTGGGCTCCAACTAGAAGGCAGGTTCAAGTACCATGCTTAGTACCTCCAACAAAGAGCCTAAGCATAACAAATTTGAAGGAGCCAAAGACTGAGGTAGTTTTAAGCCCTATAAGAAGATCAACTAGGCTTAAATCAAGTAGCCCTACTAAAAGTGATGAGGGGGTTTTGCCTATAACCAAAGCCCAATTTTATTCTAAGGTCACTAAATCAAAATCACCCCCAAGATTCCCTTCCTCTGTAACTGGTTCTTCTGCCATCATCTCAGCATCTTCTCCAAAACCTAAACATTCATCTAATCCCTCATCATCAATTGTTGCCTTAGCATTAACTCCCCCAAAACTTACAGCTTCAAGTTCATCCTCCCCTCTAAAAAGAAGCACACCTAGAGTCAAGACAGTTGCAAGTAAGGGTAGATTGGCCTTAGGAAAAACTGAGAAAAAGTCAGGTCCAAAAAAGAAAAAAGTGGTCAAACCTAAACCCAAAAAGAGAACTTTATCAGATGAGGAAGGGGAAGGCTCTAGTGATAGTGAGTTCTCAGATTTAGATGTCCAGTTTGAACCTGAAGAAGAGTGTGACACAAACTTAATATCACTAAGGAAGTTGCAGCAGCAGTAGGTGGTGTTAAGATAAGAAGTCAAGCAGGTTTGGAAACAGAAATGTCCAAGGAGAAGTCACCTGTTGATAGGGGTGCTATTAGGGGTAAGGCTATTGAGGAAGAGTGTGACACAAACTTAATTGAAGAGCATGAGTATGATTCTGATGAGCTGAGGAGTTTACAAGGGTCTGATGAGGAAGTGGATCCATACCCTACATTCAACACAGAAGTTGACTTCAAGAAGAGAATCAACTTGACAAAGGGGCTGAAGTTCAGGGATGTTTATGTACTGAGAACACTTATGACTACTATTTGCTTCACAATTCTGGCAAGAGACTGACAGCTCATTGCAAGTATAAGTGTAGCTGCCCATGGGACAAGCAGCATGGGAAGATTGTGAAGTGTGTGTGTGATGATGAAGATAAGTGTAAGTTTAAGGTGTATGCAGTGAGTTTGCCAAGAGAGATCACAATGCAAATAAAAAGTCTTGACCTTGAGCATACTTGTGGTGATGTTGATGCAAATAGTAAGGTGTCATCTGAGTGGTTGGCAGAGAAGTATATAAATTACTTCAGAGATGACCAAGGTGAGAGGCTAAAAAAATTCATACATAAGGTGTTCACTGACATAGGGGTCACAATTGGGTACTATAGAGCTTGGTTTGCAAGGGCTAGGGCTAAGTTAAGCATATATGGTGATGCATCTGATCAGTACAAGAGGGTGTATGATTATGCTTGTGCAATCCTGAAATACAACCCTGGATCATCAGCCCTTGTATCAGTGACTGGAGCACCAAATCCACCTCCAACATTTCAGAGAATATATGTGTGCATGGAGGCTTGTAAGCTAGGATTTACAGAGGGTTGCAGACCTCTTATTGGTATTGATGGATGTCATCTCAAGGGAGCATACCCTGGCATGATATTGGCAGCAGTGGCTAAGGATGGTAACAACAACATATTCCAGTGGCATGGGTGGTTGTTGAGATTGAAGATAAGCATAGTTGGAGACGGTTCTTGGAGCTTTTGATCAATGACATAGGATTCCACCAGGGAGAGGGCTTGACTGTTATGTCTGACAGACAAAAGGTGAGCAATTAAACTTCCTTTTTTAGCCTAATGTTGTTACTTTATATATTTTGCTGACCTATTTCTAACTTATTGTTGCAAGGGATTAATTGATGCCGTTGAAACAGTTTGCCCAAATGCTGAGGTCTTTGTGTAAGACACATTTGGGCAAACTTCAAGCTTCAATTTTTTGGTACAGCATTCAAAGAGTCATTTTGGAGAGCAGTTAGGACAAGTTCAAGGGTTAGTCTTTATGTGTTAATTGTAGTTCATAGTATATTTATTCTTAATAATTGTATTGATTAAGTTATTTGTTGGTTGAATGTTGTTGGTTGTTGGTTGTTGTTAGTTTACTTTCATAGTTGAAATGGAGGCTATTAAGTTCCTCTCCCAAGATGCATATAACTACTTAGCTGCAATTCCTCCCAAATATTGGGCTAGACATGCCTTCCTTACTAGGTCAAAGTCCAATTTGTTGCTTAACAACCTTTGTGAGACTTTCAACTCAGTAATCAAGGAAGCAAGGGACAAACCAATCATCACATGCCTTGTATGGATAAGAAGGTATGTGATGAAGAGAAATACAGAGAAATGGGATGGGGTTCAAAGCTATAATGGGAGGTTTATGCCTTTTGTTGAAAAGGTTTTTAGTTGGGTGAAAGAAGAAGCTAAGCAGTGTGTGATGGTGCCTTCTAGAGTGGGGGAGTGGGAAGTTGATTACCAGCATGATAGATTTGTAGTTAACTTAAGGGATAGGTCTTGTTCATGTAACAAGTGGGATATGACAGGGATTCCTTGCATACATGCATATGCTTGCATACTCAGAATTAAGGGGAAACCATAGGACTATGTAGACCCCTTTTATAGTAGAGAGAAGTATATGCAAGCATATGGTCCATATATAAAACCTATGCCTGGAATGAAGCAATGGGAAGCCACTGAATTCCCTCATCCATTACCTCCACCAATCAGGAAGATGCCAGGCAGATCTTCTCTTAAGAAAAGAAAAAAAGAAGCAGATGAAAAACAAGACAAGCAAAGCACTTATGTTAAGAGGCCTAAGAGACAGAACCAATGTGGTAATTGTGGTCAGTTGGGCCACTACAGGACCACGTGCAACAACCCTCCAACTCCTCCAAAGGAAAAATCTAAGGGAGGTAGACCATTTAACATGGATTCTTGGACAGTTGCTCAAAGGGGTAGAAAGGAGGCTAGAGTAACAAGGAAGGTAATGTACTTACCATAGATTTTGTTTATATTATTGTTTTCTGAACATGAATGTGTTTGATATGTTTATGTATTGTGTTAGGATTATGAAGCTAAATGCATTAGTAACCCCATGGGCATGGAACATCAAGGTGGCCCAAGTAGCCCAGTTCAACCAAACACCAACTCCATCCCACCTTGGACACAAAGCAGCCAAGGATCAAATCAACTATAAGCTGGACAGCAGAGGTGGAAGAAGCATCCAAGTAAAGAGAAGCAACAAGAGGAAAAATGCTCACAAGTTGCTGCCAAAAAGGGACCTGTCAAGAAGCCTAAACTTGAAATTTTTTTAAAGGGGCCTGCTAAAAAGCCTGCTTGGCAAGTGTAATTTGATTTTTGTAAAAGAATGGTTAAGTAGTTCCTAATGTTTTGGCATAGATTACTGAAACAGTTTAGTAGGTACACCATTTGTTTTGTGCCAAATATGTTTTGGCTACTGTTGGATTAAGAACATAACTTAATGTAATGTATGTTAGCCTCTACAGTTAGAGCAATTTTTAGCATTAACAGGCTCATGATCCTATTGTGTTGTTTGTTTTCTTTGAGAGTAATGTACACAAAAATGCAAATTCACAATTAAAGCATTTCACACCAACTACTTAGTAGTTTTCATTGAAGACAAAGAAACCATTTCATGCTTACAACAACAACAACAAAGTAACCATTCCAGGTTCACAAAAGTTGATAACACGCCTACTACTTGATTAACCCTACCTAATTTGCTTGGCAAGTGTAATTTCCCTACCTGCCTTCAGTTTCTTCACCAATCTCTCATTCTCCTTAGGAAGCTTCATCCTTTGTTGTTCCAGTTTATGAACCTCAGCTTTCAGTACTTGAACATCACTACCAAGCAGCTTCTTCTCCAACAGTTGATTAATCAGCACCCTTTGCCATTCCTCTTGATGTTCATCAACCCACTCCCACACATCACAGCCATGCCTGATCTTTCTAATGCGGCCATAAAACTTGCAAGTTATAACTTTCCTCCCAGGATTATCACTGGTCCATGATGTCAGAGTTGCCACACCAATCTTACATTTGCAAATTTTAGGAAGAACTCGATTGGACGGACCTGTTGATGTGCTATCCATTCTTTGAATCCAACAAATTCAAAAATAATTAGCCAAAAAAACAAAAATTTATCATAATTAACAAATCCCCCAATTTATAGAAAACCCTAATTTCAAATAAAATCAGAAGAATTCCCCAATTATATCACCAATGACATTAAATTTTTTACCAAAAACACTATTCTATAAACCCTAATATCAAAAGGTGAAGGAACGGGAACTTACCTGAAGAATTAAAAACCTTTAGTGAATATTTCGACCTAAGTATTGACAATGTAAGATTTTCGAGGGTTTTATAATGCCTTAGATAGTTTTTAGAAGGGAAATGCAGTAAAATTGGTGGGAAATTAGAAAAGGTGGGCCCCATGTGACGGAACTTTCATAAATTAACGTCTTTAATTTGGTAGTGTTACGTTGACGGAATTGTTAACTTAGGTAGTTGTATAAGAAAAATTTTATATTAGGTAGTTGTTTATGAAAAGTGATATATATTAGGTAGTTGTTGACAATTTTGGCAAATAATAATAATGATAAACCCCATAATCACAATCTTTAATATCTTAGTATTGATTAATATACTCGGTTATATATTTTATGAGAGATATAATTATAAACTGTTTATAACTTATGTGACACATTGCACACTCAAATAACGTGCAACATTATGAATAACCTGATCTACACTTCTCATTAATCCTATGTATGCATTAACATGACCCATTATTATTAGTAATATTCGTATGTGACCTCATAAATGCAAAGCTAGTAACTCCAACATGCTAGTTAGTAATTGACGTCGCACCATCAACTAATGGTGTGATAAATCATATGTAAAAGGATATGCCTCAATCTAGATATTGGATACTAGCTCCAAAGCTTTACCAACTAAAGTAGTTGACATCCACTACTAGAGATAATATTATAATGATATTACTAGCTTGAGCAAAGATATATACTATATATATGTGATCGGTATTGAGACAAATTCGGGGTCGTAATAAAGTTATTGAATTTGTTTGTTCTAGCGAAACTCCTATGTAAGTACAAACCAAAAGACACTGTTAGTTCTTCCAACACTAAAAAAAATCTATATCATTATAATATTATTAGCCAGGACAATGGGCTACCACCCTATGTTTTTCCAAAAACATTGGGAAGTTATTAGCCAAGTTATCCTAGACTTCATTAGATGTACCTTTGAGACCTGTACTATTCCAGAGGATCTTAACAGTACACTAGTGAGCCTTATTCCTAAAGTGGAGAACCCCATATCCATCAAACAATTCAGGCCCATTAGCTTATGCAATACCTCCTACAAGATTGTGACCAAAGTCCTAGTTCAAAGACTGAGACCTCTACTTGCTAACATGATCTCTCCTAACCAGAGTAGCTTCCTGCCTGGGAGGGGTACCGACAATAATTACATAGTGGCCTCTGAGATTCTCCATTCAATGAAAGGAAGGAAGGGAAAGAGAGGGTGGATGGCTATCAAGATTGATCTTGAGAAAGCCTATGACAAACTTGAATGGGAATTTATTTACAAAACACTTAGGAAGCACAACATGGACAGAAACACTTGCAATCTCATCATGAGCTGTGTCACCACTGTCTCCTCCTCTGTTATCTTCAATGGCAAGCCCTCTGAACCTTTCTTACCTTCTAGAGGCCTTAGGCAGGAGGACCCCTTATCCCCCTACTTGTTCATACTTTGTATGGAACATCTCACTAGCTTGATAAATGAACCTACTCTGGACAAATCCTGGACTCCTTTCTCTTTCTTCAGGAATAGACTAACCATCTCTCACCTCCTATTTGCTGATGACATCCTCCTTTTTAGGGAAGCAAATATAAGAACTGCAAATAGCATGTTGAGGGTGTTGGCCTGTTTTCATGACCAATCAGGCCTTAGGATGAACCCTCAAAAGAGTCAAATGTACCTTTCAAAAAACATAGATCATAGAATTGCTGACCTCCTATCTGCTAGAAGCCTTGAGATCCCAATAAGCCATGACCTGGGGTTGTATTCGGGTTTTCCCCTAACAGACAAGAGGCCTACCATGAGCCAACTCAGTCATATTGTTATGAAAGTTCAGAATAAAATGTCTAAGTGGAAGGCAAAGCACCTGTCTAAAGCGGGGAAAACAATCCTCATCAATGCAACCCTAAGCTCCATCCCTGCATAATGAGATGCATTAGCCTCCCTAAGTCTGTGCTTAATCTCATTGAGTCCTGTATGAGGAACGTCTACTGGGGGGAAAAATAGTGACACTAAGAACATGGCACTAATTGTCTGGAATAAAATTTGTGGGCCTAAAGAAATGGGGGGCCTAGGGATTAGGAATAACACATTTCAAATAGGATAGCCCTAGCCAAGCTATGCTGGAGAACTCACTCCATAGATAACTTAGCATCTGAGGTCCTATACACAAAATACTGTAAGAACAAAGACAACCCTAAGCCTTTTCCTAGAGGGTCCCACATTTGGAAGGATATGGGGAAATGATGGAACATTTTTGAAAAATACTCTGGATGGAGTATTGGTACTGGAGACTCAGTGAAGATCTGAACTGACACCTGGACCCCCTTTGGACCCTTGAGACACAACATACAGGGACCTCTATCCATGGATGAAGAGAAAAGAACAGTGAGCATCATTATTACCCAGGGAACCTGGAACCTATATTCCTTTTCTTTAGCCCTACCCCAGAACATCACTAACTGGATTACTCATTACAACATCCAAATAAATCAAACCAACCAAGAGGATAACCTAATCTGCTGGGTAGCTAAAGGAAATTTCTTTGACTCAAAAAGAATATATAGTGAAGAATGGAAGGACTCCAACCCCCCTGTACCGGACCTTGATTGGCAATGCATCTGGTCCACCTTTTGTCATTTCAAAATCCAAAACTTCCTATGGACCTGCCTCTGGAATAGCTGCCCTACTAAGGAGACCCTCTTCAATAGAAAGGTCCAGGGCAGCCCAAACTGTCCTTTTTGTCAAACAATCCCTAAGTCTAGGGACCATGTTCTAAGGGATTGCCATAGGGCTAGGGAAGTATGGGGGAAATGTACACTCCCAAATGATTTCTACACCCTGGACTTCAATAACTGAATCATATCTAACACTAAGTCAAAAAAGACCATCAAGGACCATTATAATGCACCTTGGGCAACGATATTCTCATTTCTTTGTTGGCGGATCTGGATTAGAAGAAAACATTGGGTGTTCAGCAAGAAAGACCTAAAAATTAAACCCTTCTGGCATCAGTCCTCTTTTCTAATTATGGAATATGTTTGCTCCAGACCAAATGCCCTTGATCTTGAGAAGCCTTTAAACCCCCTAAACAATTTCACTCTTACACCAAACCACTCTGATCCTTTACCATTCTAGTAGATGCTTCGTTTTGCCACATAAACTATAATGCAGGTATGGGGCAGTTTGCAAGGATAGCTTTGACTAATGGGTTGAAGGAATATGTGGGAAGGTAATCATCAATGACTCATCAACAGCTGAAATGATAGCCATACTTGAAACAATGAAGTGGATCAAAAGGAAAGGATGGAACAACTGCATAATCCTATCAGCTTCGCTGGTGGCTGTTGAGAACATCAATGGAGAGACAAAAATTCAAGACAGATATACTAACATCACCAAAACTTGCAGAGAGTTATTGCAGGAGGGACTAGTGAAGAACGTGCTTAAAGCAGGAAGACAACAAACAAGGGAAGCAGATGTTTTGGCAAAACTGACAAGGGAAAGAAACAGTGAAGGTTTAGAGTTTCTCCAATTTTCATCTCCACCTTGGGAGAAACTCAGTCTTAGACTAGAGGACTTAACCTTTGAACAGTTAGCTTCGTGTGCTGATGTAAAGGGCAATAGCCACCCAACAAACTAATATTGCATGTTTGTAAAACTTTTATGGTAATCTAATTTCCTACTCCCGTTAACCCAAAAAAAAAATCTATATCAAAATTAAGGACTGTATGTTTCTTATATAGTTACTTGGTTTTTTTATTGTAAGACTTTGACTTTTGTATTATTTATACACTAACTTTGATCATACTTTTTAATTAGTTCTAATTGGGTTTATCTTATGTACTTTTGAATATCAAGTTATGATTTTTACTAATCCACGTAAAAAGATATTGATGATATAAAATATTGATGATTAAAGTAATGCATTTGGAGAACATGAATGTCCAAAGATTACAATAAAAAAGGACGCACAAAAAGAATAATGGGAGTATTTTGGTTAAGGTAGCATCTCCTACATGTTACTGTGATAGATGTCCGAAAGAACTTTAATCTTCATGACAATCGATCCATAATTCATAATGATACCAAGTAACTATTTTTTCCTGATCACAGTAAATTCGTGTAGCTACTAACATATCCCAATGCGTAGTGTGCGATTCTTTCATACGATGCCGAACAGGAGGGAGGGAGATATGATCAATAAGTTATCATGTCTAGAAGCGATGTCGTTAGCCAAGACAGGAAAAACTAAGGTCTAATAAGGCAATGCTTCTACAATCAGAAAGAAGATAACGAAAACTATAGACATAAAAGTTTTAATTATAAAGTCCTAAAAGTTTTAATAAGTTTAAGGGCTACTAAAGTTCAATTTACAACTATAATAAGCTTTATACTTCCTTATATGTTTTTTATTCTATTGCAACAATTACCACTTCGGATAGTTTCACATCTATTGCAACAATTCCAATTTGGTAAAAAAAAGCAATTTTAGTTGACAATATTGCCCTTACTTTATCTTACTAAAACCATAATTCCATCCGGAGTCGAGTCTATTGTCATTAATGCGCATCCAGGGCCACAACTGTCCTTAATAACCAACACAAGTTCTTCCGACGCATTTTGTCCTCACTTATGTGCACCTTGAGAAACTTCCCACACTTGCTTCGCCAAGAGTGCTTGATCAAACACTTTTAGACCTCGGAACCCCATGCCACCCATAGCTTTCGGTTTACAAAGAGCTTCCCATGAGTTCCAATACATCTTTCTATTCGTCCCAATTCGACCCCCACCAAAAAAGAGCAATCATGGAGAGGATTTCGTCAAGCAGGCCATCCAGAATTTTGAAATCACTAATCATATATGACTTACTTTGCCTCATAAAGTTGTTTTTACTTTATTAAGGATTTATTTCTCTCCTACTCTAGTTAATTAAAGGGGTACATTTATGCTAAACTACCCACCTGTTTCACTTCCTTAAAAACCGTGCACAAACCCGTTGTTGCAATAGAAAAAGAACGAAGGAATTATAACTAGATAAGTTTAGATTAGTCTAGTCCAGGCGAAAACAACACACCCATATTATATACTTCTATACACTATATGAATTCCTATACAACTAAATTCTTCAAATTGGCCAATCAAACCAATTTTATCTAATATATGAATGTATAGAGTTAGGATGTATTTTCTTCACCTGAATTCAACTATCACGTGTGCGTTATATCCTTCATCATGAAGGGTTCACAATGAAGGGACCAATACAATAGACTTTTGCTTAAGCTCACACAATTCAAGCATGGAGGTTTTTTTCTTAAGGCCATTCCCATATTGTCTTTTAAGGTCTGTTCAGGGATATTCTCTAGCTCTTTGGTTATGGTAGCAAAAGTGCTGCTGAAAAAGGATTAAACTTTGACTAAGAAGTGTTCAAGTGGAGCTCACAAATGCATTAATAATAAAGGACAATTTGGTGGAGAACGCAGAAAAATACTTAGCCAGCAAAAAGGACGGTGGTCCATAAACTCTTTTATCATCAAAGCTGATGATTTTATGAGTTGTAGTCTATGCATGTTGGACACAGGTAGTCTTTTTCTCAGATATCTTCTAAGGCAAAGACACGGCCTTTTGAATGATTTTTGTTTTACAATTACCTTTCATGTAAATGTTTAGTTGCTTATCATATAGGATTATTTTGTACATTCACAATAAATTGAATTTAACAGCACTTGAATTCTATTTCCTCCATTCTTGTATGACCTATTAATGCTTTAGTTCCCTTTACGGCGTTTCAATTTAACTAAATTCACTTTATATAAACTTATTGAAACTTATTTGAATTTATTGAAACTTATTAAATATTATCTTAACTTCTTTCTAAAATAAGTTAAATAGGATAATCCGATCTCTTAGTCTCCGGATCAACTCTCAAACCTTCATAATTTTAGTTAAGACTTCATCATATGAAAACGTTAGTTAAAATTGTTTGTGATCTTCATGAGTCATGACCATTGGATGACCTGTCAATTTAAGGCCTAGTGCTTTAATATGAAGTATGAACCTGAGGACAATTATGACTCTCGAGGTACTTAAGTGCCATGAAGGGTAATGTTTGCGCGGCCCAAAGGATTTGAAACTCTGCTGAAATAGATATAGAAGGAAAAGAACATAAATTTTTTCAGAAAGAGAAAATATCAACAAAATTATTGTATTTCGTTTTTTGCACTAGGTATAAAATGATCTCATAAGCATTACATAGAATGTGTTATATTCATTTGAACTTAATTTAACTTATTAGAATATAACTAAACTTATTGGAGTTTAGGGTACGTTATATTTAATTAATTTTGACTTATATGAGGCATGAGCTCATCTTAAATTATTTGAACTTATAATTATGCTTGTGGAAGTTCATATTAGTTAAACACAGCACTACATAATATATTATTGGAACCAATATATTGAAACTAGCATGATAAAATAATATTTAAAATGTGACTAATAGTGTTATTAATAATATTAATAACAAATATATAAACATTAACTATTATCTTTAAGACAATGATTCTTTTTACACGACTGTTACTGATGTCATCGTCTATTTAAGCTTATTAGTTTTTGTTATCATCTTTATATTACAATATATGTATTGTATAGTAGTAGTAGTAATAATAATAATAATAACAATAATAATAATAATAATAATCATAATAATAATATATTATTATTATTATGATTATTATTATTATTATTATTGTTATTATTATTATTATTATTATTATTATTATTATTATTATTATTATTATTATTATTATTATTATTATTATTATTATAATATATACTTCATCATATTGGAACTTATTTGATGAACTTACTAAAGCTTATTAATACTAATTTAACTTATTAGACATTAATAAAAGATTATTGAGCGTATTAATTTTTGTTACTATTAAATTTCTAAAGCTTATTAGATTTTGTTATAACATATATGAACTGTTTAAACTTATTTTTTTTGCTATGAAGTAGGTCAAAATAAGACTACCTTAACTTATTGACCTTAATAGAGCAAACTAAACTTTGCTTAAGATTCATCTATAATCTATGTGGCCATTGGGGGATATGAGGCACACAACTTCCATTTTAAAGAGATTTGTGGTTTTTACTTACAACTACACATATATTTATAATTCAGGTCTGTAATTAAAAAGTTCTTTATTTCAACCATGAATTATATTCTTTGAAGAGGCTTCAACTTAACACTGATTTCTTGTATATATGCCCTTTATAGTTGTTTATGTTGTGTATATAAAGCTACTAAAAGTAATGATGTAGAAGTAATTTGATTTATTAAGAGTCCTTCTACGTAACTTGAAAAACTATATTAGCTAACATCAGTGTTAAGTTTAATCTCATATTGAAAAACTATTTAAAGTTTATACTTCAAATAAATGATATAAATCTTGAGCAACTACTAGCTAGATTAATCTCATATTGCGTCTTTCACAATATTACTACACTTATAAAATGATATTTCTGATACTTTTGCATTTTGATTAGCTTATTCCTAAACGAATCTTATACATGTTGAAATATGCCTTGAATTATCTGGCTCTAGGATTAACCAAGCACGGGGTCTCGCTATACAGTATACAATTTCTGTTTAGTATACGGGGATTAGCTTTTCGGCATATGTAGTTTAGTACACAGTTTCTGTTTTGGGTCTGATTTAGGCCCATTTTGTTTAAGTTAATTAGAAAGGTACTATATAAACCCTATAATTAACTTCTGTATGCCTCTATTATTTTATAATCTGTAATCTCTCTCCTAAACCTAATAAAATCAATTCTCCCTACTGTGTGGACATAGCTGACATCTTGCTAGTGAACCACGTTAAATCCTTGTGTTGATTGTTCATTAATTGTTTGTTTCGTTAATTGCTTACATATAAGATACAACATTAGATTCAAGAAAAATCTGCCCTGTCGAATTTGTATCAATCTTTGATGGTCAATTTGATAGGTGATAATTTTGAAGTTAAGGTAATGAATCTAGTGTAATTTTTGTAAGAAAAGCCTCATGTTAATGTTTATGGTAATATATATATTTTTCTTTATGAATGTTTACCACATCATAAAGTGGTAATGGATGGTAATAGCATTATATGAACAAGAAATATAGTATGATATATAGGGGTGGAGATATGTAAGTATTTCTGTGAACATTATTGAAATGAGATTTTTCTTACAATATTACCCTAAAATTTTTTGGACTTCCTTTCAATTAATAACTTGACCACCGCATACGACCCGACTTGACGGTCCAAAAGCTAGAAATGTCCACTCAATGTATATCAAGCTAAGCAAAAAAATATAAGTAATTAAAGATATTATTGGTCAATGTTACAGTTTCAGAAAGGTATAAATAATATTGTAACTAATAAAAATTACAATTTCTATCAAAATTGAATGATCTAAGGTTTCACGTAATTGAGTTTAAAAATTGTCAAAGTGTTTTCCCAACCTTAGATCTTAATAGCATCTTATGCACGTTGAAGTTAGTATATGGAGTGTTAGTTTTCTCACTTCAAAAGTTGCTTCAAAAGAACAAAAGGCTAGTTGTCCCACATTGGTAGTTTAAAGGTTTTTTCCCTTCCTTATATATATAGATTCCTTCTTTATACATTTGTTGAAGGTTGAGTGGGAAGAAACTAGTCACCACGTGCGCGCGCGCCAGCCGGGCTCAGGCGTGTGGCGCGTTGTGGGATATTTTAGTTCAGTTACTTATTTTTTGCTGGAAATCAGCATTCATATCTTCGCTGATTTCGTAACCGTTATCCTTGATTGATTCTTGCCTTATTAACTTCTCCGTTTTCCCATTAATTGCTCCCTAATATTTTGCTTGCCGTTTTTGATCTACGATCAGCCTCTTTATAAGAGGGTGCTTAGGGTTTTCTTCAGACACAGAAAAATCCAGCTCTCCAAAAGTCTAAAACACATTCTCTTTATTCTCTGGCATTGTTCGAGGTGTTCTCAAACTGTGACTTTGTACTACACCTAGAGGAGCTGTAGTCATGTATCCCTGGAGGTTGGTTGCCAAGAGTCTGTGTGTACGTAACGGGAACAATTCAACTTTAGGGCAGTGTTCATTCACGCTACGGCTTTCAGATAAGTTAATTCGTATAGTTCTACCAGTTTTAGTTCCTACAATGCATATATCGATTGAACTACGCATTTTTTTTATTAACACCACAAGGAACTCCAACTATACAGTATGAATCCTATATATGTACGTAGTCCTTAAAAAATGTTTGTTTGAGAATTAGGGAAACTTTCCACTACAATATTGCTGAAAACACAAAGTCTTATAAAAGACGGTCTCACGTTAACACTAACGTGAGACCGCCCTTAATTGGCCCAAAGTAGTAAGAATTGATAAAGCGCTTGAAGAAAGACGGAGCCCAAAGCAGTATTAGGCCCAAGAAATCCAAGCGGTAATTTTCAACCCACATTTTCTACTTTCTTCTTCATTCCTCCTCACGTTTCTAGACTGACACTTTTTCTCTCTAACTCTCTGATACTTCCACCATTTTCGTCCATTTTCAAACCACATTTTTTTTCCATTTTCTACTTTTCTTTGTTATTCTTCCATTTTCTTCTATTTTTGCTTCGTTTTTTCTTCTTTTAGTTTCATGTCGTTTTTTAGGGTTTGAGATGGGGAGGAAACATTTGGCTTCGAAGAAGCACCATTCGAGTGGTAGGAAAGCTCCTGCACGTAATGTTAAACCAATTTCCAAGAAGGCTTATGCACCTGCTGAGAAGATCGCGAAGGAAATCGTTAAAAAGCATTCTTTACCCAGTGAAAAGAAAGGGAAAGTCACGGTTTTGGTCAAAAGAAAGCGCGAAGGGAAAGGTTTGTTCTCTTTCATTTCATTTTTAGGCATTTCTTGCTGCAATTGTGTCTGATTTCTCATCATTTTTGTAGATGTATCCAACATGCAACTGGGTCCTTGTGGGGATGATAACGCTGATGTTGATGGTTGTAGCAAAAAGGTGAAGAAATCTCGTAATGCAATTAGTGGACCACTTTCAGTTGTTGGTGGTGGGGAAGGATCTGTTGACATCCCTAGGTTTGTTCTCTTTTACTTTTTTTTTTGTTTTTTTGTGTATTTTAATAAATTTGTTGTACTTATTGTCTTATTAGTTGTGTTTATATACTATTAGTCGTATTTATTTAATTATTAGTTGTAAATCATGTTCCATGTTTGAGATTTCTTGAAATTTTATAAACGGATATTACTTTTCTTTATTAGTTATGGTCTGGCATCATTTAGTTAGCCTTTTTGGTTCTTTAGTTAATAGCAAAGGTTAGATACATTTTCAGAATTTTACTCATAGTAATAGATCAAGTGCAAAAGGATTTAGTTGTAAATTTATTCTTTTATTTTTGTAAATCTGTCTTACATTTCATGAGCTATGCTAGAATCAATATACAAAGAAGTGTTTTTGACTCTTAAGATAAATTATTCAATTGTTTGGAAACTTGTATTAATTTACTTAGAGGGGGGGGGGGTGTTGCACAAATTATTATTTTCTGGTTTCTTCTTTTTATTTCTTTCCCTATTATGTTTGTTATTTTTGCTTTTGATTCACACTTGACTTACACTTATTGAGGTAGGAAACCAACTGGGAGCCGAAGAGAAATTAGAAGGAAAAAAAGAAAAAGAACAGCAGGGCTTTCGTGCACCGGTTGTATTGGTACACTAACACGTGACCTAAAAGTGAACTCCACCGTGCTATTAGAGAATTGAAAAATAACATTATACTTTCAACACGTTGATTGTGAAGTGTCATGACTTATAAATGAAATTCGAGTTTTGAATTACACAGCTGGATTCAATAATTGGTATTGTTCAGTATTAGGAAAGAAAACATTTTTCTTATGAAGTGGGTCTCTCTGCCTTGCAAATAAACATCTGGGTTTTGTCATGTTATGTTTGATCTGGCAGCTACGAGGTTAATATGTGATTGGTGTTATGTTTATTATATCATTAGTTATGGTTTGACATGATTTAGTAATGGTTTTACATGATTTTGTGATGGTTTGTCTATTTGAACATTATGTTGCCAAATATGTTGCAGGTCATTTGTTACTTCATGTCGTCCACATTCTGTTGTTGAGTTGGTTTCCAATTTGTCTGAGGAACAAGTTTTTGCTGTTAAAGAAATTGGTTTTGGTGGTTTGCTTGATTTACGTGTGACTGAATTTTCAAAGATTTTAATGCCTTGGTTGGTGAAGAATTTCAATCCTTATAGTCGTATGTTGAAAATTGGTGAGGGAAGTGATTACATGTTGCAGCTAGATCCCGATTTTGTGTTTGATGTGTTTTGTCTGCCGAGAGAGATTGGGTGTGATGTTGTGGAGACTTCTCGAGCAGCTAAACATCCTGATAGGGAAATTTATGCTCAGTGGAAAGATTGGTTTGGTATTGAAGGTTTGGTATTGAAGGGGATAATACCATTCCTTTGCATCTTCTTTATAATGCCATGTGTGCAAAGCCTAGGGAAGGGGATGATGCTTTTAAGAGGTTCTTTGTTGTATATGTGTTTGGCACTTTTTTTTCTCCAGTTTCAAATCATAGTGTGGATGTGAAGGTTTTGAAAGCTGTTGATGATGTTGAGAACATCAAGAAATTAGATTGGTGTAAGTACGTTTTTTATTGTCTTTGTAAAGCTTGTAAACGTTATCTGAGGAATGAGAAAAATGAATTTTTGGGTGGGTGTTTGTTGTTTCTTCAAATTGTTTACTTGCACTACCTCAAATTCCAAGGCAATGCTGTCCCTACTGATTTGCCATTAAT
Source organism: Beta corolliflora (assembly GCA_947648045.1). NCBI lineage: Eukaryota > Viridiplantae > Streptophyta > Magnoliopsida > Caryophyllales > Amaranthaceae > Beta > Beta corolliflora. The sequence goes on from CANSZD010003019.1 coordinate 3,851,102, forward strand.
CAAACACTGGGTTGATGAGGTTGTAAGTGCCCGATTGAAGGAGGAAAGTATGGCTGGGTTTGGGAATGGCCATGTTGTTTTGAACACTTATCCAGTTTGTGCTCGGGTGGGTTATGGTGCTTGTTCTGCCACCAACGCTGCTCAACAGCCACCAGTTGTCGATCCTGTTGCCGACGCTGCTCAACAACCTCCTATTGGGGCTAGTATTGCTGATGAGCAACCTTTTGTTATGGACGGTGCAGGTGTTAGTGGTTCCCAGCCTGAGCAAGATGGTACTTCATCTCCTCTTAACCAGCGTGTCATTCAATTTGTGCTTCCTGATGGAGTATTAACTAATGAGGAAATACAAGCATTGTCAAAGGATGTAAGTCTATTATACTACAAGCTAAAACACTTATAATATATTCATGATATATTAGTTAATATATTTGGCGAATTAGTTAAGTATTTTAGCACAATAGTTTAGAGCTGCTAATGTATATGTAGACTTACAATTTTTCTGTAGTTAACATATCTAGTACATTAGTTAGTGTTTTTTTATAATTAGTTAAGATCTATTGAGCATCAGTTAGTGTTATTAGGAAACCATTTTATTGGATTAGTTACTTTATTATATACATTTGTTAACATTTTGCCTGCATTAGTTAACTTTATTCACTAAATGATTATTCTTAAACTTAGCTTAGTGAAACTTATTATCCCTAGACTCAAGTAATCTAAACTTATATATTAGTGAACTACTTTATTCCATTAGTTACTTTGTTATATACACTTTTTAACATTTTGCACATAAGTTAATACTTTTGTTGTTTCCTTTTAAAGGATCTTCATGAAGCCATGTTAATTTTCCAGAGGGATTTGGATGCGGTTTCAAGGTTCCACATTGATCATTTTACTTCAATTGTGAAGAAAAATACAGCAAGTGCAGAAGAGGATGTAAGAAATTCTCCTATGTTATCACAGACACAAAGGTTTTTTGCGCAACCAGAGGTTCATCGTATGGTCGATGATATTGTTGAGAGACTTTTGGGTATGAAGGCTGGGTTAAATGTTGATGGAGTTGATGGAGCTATGGGTGATCATGTTGATAGTCCTTTTGAGGACAATACAAATATGTTTGATGATGAGTTAGATGCAACCTTGGCATCTAAAGTTCCAAAAGATTTGGGGAAGGAAGATGATGGTATTGGATGCAGCATTGACTGTGGACCTTTGAAGGCTGTTGTTCTTTACATATCTAACTTCATGATTGACAACAAAGTTCGCATGAAGAAGTTGTCGAAACTTCGACAAGAGGTTATTGATTTCTGTCTTTTCGATGATATGGATTCAATAGATAGAAGGTAATTCCTATCTCCTTTTACTTATGTTTTCTTCTTTTATCTTTTGGTATGAATTTAGTTATTTTTTATCTTTTAGTAAGGCATAACATTGGTACATAAATTTGCAGCATTAGTTAGTTGATTTGCAGCATTAGTTAGTTGATTTGCAGCATTAGTTAATTGAATAATGTTATATTGACATTCTATGAACTTTCCAGGGAAACACTTGTTAAATATGGTGACATTCACATTCTTACCAAAGAAGAGATTCTAAGTTTACGTGCAGATCAATATGTTGATTGTTCTGTTGTTGAGTGTTGGTCCTTCTTGTTGAACAATATTGCTCTTTCAAATCCATCTATGCCTTTGCATTTCTTCTTTGGAGTTGAGTACACGGTATGTCATATTAGTTTTAATTCTTTTCAAACCTAGTTTATTTTTGTTAGTCTAATATGAGGGATATCTTGGTTAAGATTCTAGTTTTATGTTTGTAATTTGTAGCAAAAACTCGAGCAAGTTGTGGTGAAACAAATGGAGGGAGAAAGTGAATCTGGGATTTATGATTTGTTAAAATCATCATAGGATTGTTGGGTTCATTTAAATGATGAATCTTGGGATCTACACAAAACTGTCTTGGTAATAATCACTTTGGATTTTTCTTTTTATGTGTTGTGATGATTTCTATAGAAGCATATGTATTGTTCTTTTTATTATGTTTTTTGTTGCGTTGCAGGTTTTCTTTCCTTTGTTGTTTGAGAAACATTTCAGTCTTGTGGTTGTGAACTTTTGTACTAAAACAATACAATACTTGGACAATCGTCTTTACGATGACATGCTGATCTACAAAACTTATGCCTCTACTTTGGTACATATATATAACCTTGATTAGTTAGCTTCCTTTTATTATTAGTTAGGATTTTCTTTTTATTAGTTATGGTCCTTTTATTCCTACTTGATTTCATAATGTTGGATTTTCTAAAATATCTTTCATTACAGTGTGAGAATTTCAGTCTTTATCTCAAAGAAAAGAAGCACCCATTAGCAGAAGAAATGCTTGAATATATGTTTGAGCATATTGAGTTATCATGGCAGTCATCAATCCCTAATGTGGATTGTGGTGTTTTCTTGATGGTGCATATGCAAGTTTTTTCTGGTTCTGCTTTTGCCTATCCTATTGACAAGGTTTGTGATGCTCTTTTTTTCTATGCTGTCAAATTTAGTTTTAGACTGCTTTAAAGTGATTTATTTCCTTCTTTTGTAGCCATTTAAGAGGCGTGCAATTCGGGGTGAGATTTGTGCTTTTCTTGTCCTTAGTGATATTAATGAGATCAGGGATGAAGTTTTAAGCAAAATTGTAAAATTCAACTCAAGAAAGCAGGAGATTGGACTTGCAATTTCCGAGCGAAAAAAGGAAGAAGCAAAGAAGAAAAAGGAAAAAACCAGGGACACAAAAGCAAATGTAAAAGGAGTGGAAGAAAGAGAGAATGAGAAGAACAATGATGATGATGACCAGAATGAAGGAAAAGAAAAGTAGGGATGAGTTAGTGGTGGTTAAGAATCTTTTGGTATAGAGAATGAAACTTTATTATTTTGGAATGTGTAATGTGATGGTTAAATTTTGATGGATGTACTTGACTTGTATTGAAAGTTGATGAAACTAAATGGCTGGTGGCCTCTAAAAGTTGATGGAAGGTAGCACTTGATGTAGGACTATCTTACTCCCATATGGGATGTGATTTCCAGGCTTTGTCAAACTTTTGTGTAGGTATAAATTGTCATGTGTCCAATGCAACAAGCCTCTTATGCCCAAGATTCCGTAATATTCGTAAATTTCAGCTGTAAAATATCTGACTTTAAGGACTATAAACTGCTTTTGCCCTCTTTGTTATTGGATAAAAAAAAGTCACAGAGGTAATTGTAACGATTGTTATACTATATTCATGATAAATCAGTTAATTAGTTAATATTTTTGGCTAATTAGTTTAGTACAATAGTTTAAATTAGGAATTACCTTAGTTAACATTTTCTTAAGACTTTTTCAGCACGTAAAAGGAATTACCTTAGTAGATGGCAATAAAATTTTCATCCCTTCTTACATAACACAATTAAAAGCATCACAAGGCTAGAAAATATCATCTAAACCACCATTTAAATCGGAAAGAAAAAATCTAGCCTCCTAGAGAGGATGGTGGAAAAGGTTAGATGTACACTTAGTATACATGTACACCACTCTTATTTTTAGAAACTCGTGATGCTTTAATGGATTAAAATCACAATTAATTTGCCTCTCAAACTTCCTGCCTAATTTAAAGAAAACGTATCACTTATACTATATTCATGATATATTAGTTGATATATTTTGCGAATTAGTTAAGTATTTTAGCACAATAGTTTAGAGCTGTTAATCTATATGTAGACTTACAATTTTTCATTAGTTAACATATCCAATACATTAGTTAGTGTTATTTTATAATTAGTTAAGATCTATTGAGCATCAGTTAGTTTCAATATAAACGAATTCATAAAATCTAAAATGTCAAATACAAAAGACAACCTGAAATAAGAACTTAAAAAAATCTAGGATTTGGAGTGAATGTACCAATTTCAGTTTGGTTATTGGAATTTGTTTTTTTAGTTTTCTCGAGATGACTTTTCTTCCTTGCGCTTCTTCCCTTTGTTTTTGCACGATCCGGGTCTAAGATAACCAATGTAGTTGTACTTGATGAGCATTGTTCTTCTACAACTAGTTTTGTAGTTAAGACCTTGTTTATAGTTGCATCAGTACTTTCATAGACTTCTTGCAGTACTTTTCTTGCATCTTCATTATCTTGACTTTTAAGAATGAGATTGTAGAATTTTCTTGCGGTTTCATATCTCCATGGGGTTACTTTGTTTGTAATTGCTCCAGATATTTCTTTGTCCATTTCTCTTTTCCACACTTCACTCTTTGCAAATCTAGTCCACCTTTTGCAAATATACCTTTGTGGTATTGTTGTGATTGAATGCATGTGCATGATTCTCAAGGCATGAAAGCATAACAATCCTAGCAGCATAACTTTTACATTATGTTAATTAACTATTACGAATAAATTATTAACTAATAAAATTTAGACATTAGTTACGTTTTTCATATAAAAAGTTAAACTTTTAAATACAAAAGTTATGTTTTCTGTACCAAAAGTGATCAGACCTGTTTCTTCGAAGTTTTTGCAAGAGCAAGTTATCGTCTGATTATGGGCAGTATATATTACCCTTTGAGACGAATTTGTGTCAAACTCTTCTTTCACTTCAAACATGATAGATAGCTTGTCAGGTGAAACAGCAACAAAGTAAGTGTTTGTGGACATTGTCATGGCAAACTCGTGCTCAAAATCCCTGAACAAAGTATGTGTGTATACACTTGCTGCATGCTTCAACATTCCTGTCAATGGGTAGAAACAGGTCACTCTTGATGTATCACATTTGAATTCATCGACTCTTTCTACACTTCTCCACCTTTTTCTTGTTTCTTCAAAGATGTGGAAAAAATCGGTCAAGGTTGTTGTTTTTTTTGCTTTAAACCCAATTGCATTGTTTGTACTCTCGCTTCTCTGAGAAGATAGTATTCCCGCAGAGAAGAAATCCTTACTCAAGGCAGTACACCATTTTTCTCTTTATTGTGAACAGGGTTGGTGAACCAAGAGTCATCTTCAAGCTCGTAGTCTTCAATCATTTTATCCCAACATTTAAAGAACTCTTCTTCTGTCTTGCAACCCTTCAAACATTTGTTAAATGTATCCGTGAAAGTTTTATCTGATTTCAATGCTCCAAATCTCAGAATAGCATTTTTAAGTAGATGCCATAGACATAACCTGTGCCTTGCTTCTGGGAACACCTATATCCAATAGTGATAGACCAGTGTTGTTAACTATTGATGTTATATAATTAACTAATGTACTTTTAATGTTAACTAATATGATAACTTCAGTGAATAACTAATTGTATGTAAAAGAAACATAGATGTAATTATGGAATGAGAATGTTACCCTTGCAATGCCATTGGCAATGGCCAAGTCTTGATCAGTAAAAATAGTTACTGGTGTTTTTCCTTGCATTGCTTTTTTGAACGTTTCAAAAACCCACTCAAATGTGTCTGCTTTCTCATCACCTATGAATGCGCATGCAAACATGACATTCTTCCAGTGGTTGTTGATACCAACAAATGGAGCACATATTAAATTGTATTTGTTTGTGCGATAAGTTGTGTCGAAAACAGCTACATCACCATAAATTTTAAAGTCTTCCAACATCATGGAGTCCCTCCAAAACAAGCTAACCACTTGATTATGTTCATTCAATCTGACTCTGAAGAAAAAATCAGGATCATCTACTGCCTTTTGGTATAACATGTCAATCACAGTTTGTGCGTCACCTCCCTCAATTTTTTTCATTTTCAACCTATGAGCATAATTTATGTGATCTCTAACAGTGTGGCCAACGTTCTCTTCACCTCCTGCTTCATTACACATGTATCTATATGAATCAGATGGTCTGATTCCAGAGTCTAGCATCAACTCTATAACCTTGCCTTTATCATCACTTATTTTTCTTTCAAACCTGAAATTTTATGGCTGGTTAACTATTGTCGGATAAAACATAACTATTGCTATCAATTTTATAACTATTGAAAATATTCAACTTTCATACCTGTGCAAATGTTTCCAAGATGGCTTTGTGAGTTCATGGTTATGTATTAGGACATGATGCTTAACTTCGAAAACTCCTTCTTCATTGAGCTTGACTCTCATTGCAGCTTTGCAACCTGTTCTTGTAGTTGGTCTTTGCCTTTTTCTCTTCATTGAGGATTTGTCTTCCTGGTTTGTGGTTGTTATTTGTGTCGGTGTGTCTCCATTTGTTGGCTTCCTTCTGTCTCCATGGAAAGAACACACATAATATTGTTCTTTGATTTGTTTTGTTCCAACTTCTCTCCTTTTTGTGCTTTTCCTGATTGGAAACCCCAGAGCAGTAGCATGCTTGTGATACAACTCATACATCTCCTCCTTAGTTTTCCTCGTAAAGCCCATTAAAGATCCTTTTATGTCATCTTCTGTTATGATTTCTGCAATTATATTTTCAACTTCCAAGATAGTTATGATAAAAGACAATGTTGTTAAATTAAATTAGTTGCATTCAATTTGAACAGCAAATTCGTTGAATTCAACTAATCCACAACAACCAACAACTAAAGATCTGAAAGTGATAACTAATTTTCTGATTCACAAAAACAAGTGCTATGATACTTGTATCACCAAAACAATCTGATTTCAGTCACTAAAACAAAGAAAGTGATAGCTAATGTTTTCTTTATGCCTTTCTCGTTGAATTCATAGTACAGGGGAGTTACCTTGCGCACTGGAGGATGAAATAGGTTGAATTTCCTCATGTAGAGGATTTTGATGTAATTGAATTTCCATCCAAGCAATTAGGTTACGTCTATTCCTGCGAAATTGAAACTGCATTATGTGATTTTTGATACAAATATTTTACTTGCATTCAAATTGAACAACGGATTTGTACCTTTATGGATAATCAGTATTTGTGAGCTTAGATCTCAACAAATCAATGGAATATTTGTGAGTTTCAAAATTTTCAACAAATCAATGGATCTGAAATCATCAATCAATTGAATCGCAATGTTTTAGAAATAGAAGAGAGGAGAAAACAAGTTTTGATTTCAACTTTTTGAAATCAAGGTAGGTTTTATGAAAAATCAGTGGATCTCAAAGAATCGCCATGTTGTAATCTGGACAGAGAATGGAGGAGGAGGAAAATACTGCAGGTTTAACAACTTAATTAGTGAAGAAGTATAGAATGATTTATGTGTGATAATGAATTTAGGGCAAATAAAATGCGCTATAATCTGGTTTCTATGATATAACTAATATACTTCAATGCTTAACTAATATAATTCAACGCATAACTAATATACTCCAGCGCTTAACTATTCATCTAGAAGCAATTTTTAGTTAGCATAACTAATAGGTGCAAGCGTTTAACTAATTCTGCTGCTGTTTTGATGCACGCGCGTGATGTCAGCATGACATCAGCGGTCTCACGTTAACACTAACGCGAGACCGTCTCTCCAAAAACGGACTCTGCTGAAAATTGCAATCAAAGTTAGGAATAATTCCCAGCAGAACTTAAAACATTAGTGAAAAGCAAATAATCTTTGTTTATAGGAAGAAACCCAATGTGACCTAAGTTCATGTAGTAACAAATATATATAGGGATTGGCTAATGTGTGCTAATGAGCACACATAACAACCATTAGATTTTGTGGATGTCATTTAACATAGTTGGTAAAATCTTGTAGGAGTGTTATCCAAGACCCAAGATCAAATCTCGTCCACATCATTGAGTTTAATCACTCTCTATTCTCTAACACCAGATAAAAATAGAAATAATTAGATTCTATAATATCTAACACCTTTAAAGCTAATAAAAAAAAATCAATTTTTCAATACTTTACTAATAGGGTTTTTTGTCAGAAAGGACCTAATAAAATACAAGTTTTGTAGGGAAGGACCTAATAAATTTTTTTTTTATCTAAAAGGACCTATTAAAATACTTTCGATTGTTAAGAGGAACCAATTTATGAATTTCAGGCCAAAAAACTCTAATTTTATTTCAGAAATTGAAGGAAAATGTCTGCGAAATAATCTTCAAGCAATAAAATTCCTGTCAAATGTAGTTGTGCTGTCCCAATTGCAAAAAGTCAACGCCGGAATATAGTAATTTTGGCCTGAAATTCATAAACTGGTTCCTGTTAACAATCGGAAGTATTTAAATAGGTCCTTTTAGACAAAAAAAATTATTAGGTCATTACCTACAAAACTTGTATTTTATTAGGTCCTTTCTGACAAAAAAACCCTTACTAATAATGTAAATACTTTAATACTAGTATCTTTCCCTTTAAAGTTTATCATGCCTTAATTAGATATAATTCTTTTGGATTTATCTTTGAATGTGGCAGGGCAAAGCTGCAGATTATAAGATTATTCTTATAACTTAGCATGTGTCTGTGGACAGACATAGACAAACCAATATATATGATCTTCAAATGACCTAGTTGTTTGACGGTTGTTTGTGGAGAGTTTTTACACACAATTTTGAGCTTATCTTCAAGGTTTAATTGTGATTCAAATGGTTAATTTGATCGCTTTACGAGATTCGAAAAATGAATTATGCATAGCGTAAATAATAATTTGTCTTTTTTTGTTGGTAAAAACTACCTGATATTCCAAAAACTAATAATATATATTTGATTCGGATTCAATTCGAAAAAGACCAATTGGGGACATAACTCTCCCAACAAGTAATGTTGCATATATTCCCAAGACTCGAACTTGATACCTCCAGAATTGGAAGATAGATCAACCTCCTTACAAGCTGATCCAATCACTTGTTGATGCATAAGGTCTTTTTATATGTCAAGTGTAACAATCTTGAGTTTGCTGTATATTTAAAATCCTACAGCGTATTAAGCTATCACAAGATAGCTCAAATCTTTAGTCTCACAATTTGTAAATATTGAAGTCATCAATGAATAAAGCAACAATAATTCAGCATTAGAGGGAGACCATGCATATATAGAAGCTAAGCAACCTGTCGTTGCTTTCATATATATGGAGAGCTTTGCATCATTATAACATTGAAAAATAATTCATTACATACTTAGCATATTGATGACAAGATGATGTGACAAAAACATCCAAATAACCCACACAAAACAACTTGAAAGTAGTAAAATACAGTTTAATACTTGTGTTGGAGCACATAGTTTAGTCTTCATTTACTTATATGAGAAAACAAATGCTTCAATCTGATTACTTTGGACGATCAATTGTTTAGTAAAGCTGTCCTTGGCATGAGATGCTTTTGTGAGCCCTAGAAATTGTGATAAGAAAACACGAGTTTTAGTGAAGGATTCATAATTCAAGAAATCCATTGTTTCATATTAAAACAAATTAAAGATGCCAAAAATAGTACTATTATTGATGACAATGTCCTTTCAAGCAAGATAAACTGGCAATTCAACCCTATGTTTTTGTAATCATGAGATGAGTGGTCTTTTTTACAAAGAAAATGCTAGACTTGGTAGTAAGAGCAATGGTTAAGAAGCTAAAGATAAACAATAACAACATATAATCACATCAAAAGACACATTTTTTTTTTTTTGAAAAAAACTCCCTCAACTTCTTTTTATAGGACATGAATACCTCTTGAAGTTTAATTGTTGATATATTGCATTCTTCTCCTCTTTTTTTGTAGCCAAAGGTATTATTTCATTCTTCTTAGAAAGTATATACTTTGGCAAGTATTAAATATTAATTTAGCTTTATCACCATTTTAATTGATGATATGCTTTTTTTTTTTATCCATTGGAGTCACGAAGGCAGTACAAAGTACAAAGTACAAAGAAGGGGAGGGGGGATTCGAACCTGTGACCTATCGTTCACATCACCTCAATCTAGCATACTATATATCATATATCATTCTAATTAATGATATGTTTTCATAGATCTATACGTGCATTAACTAATGCAATTATTTTCCCCATATTAATCCTCCTTACTTCCCTTATTGATATCTAATTTTTCCTACAAGTTTTATTTTAAGAAGGTTGCTTTAGTTGATTAAATCTTCTCCTTTCTACATTTCATGATTTAAGGCTTTGAATAATACATGAAATACTAAAAACACTTGGAGAAAAATAAAATACAACAATTTATCAAAGTAAAAAGCGATCATTTTAAGCTACCTCATCTAGCTTAGCTTGGTTGTTGGTCTCCAGCATGAGCCCAAAATGAATATGGGGGAAATGCGCCCACTGTATATAGAAAATTAATTGAACCAATGAAGTTATTAGTACCGAAAATTAATATTCCACGGTACCTTAAAAAACTTTTTTTTTGTTAATTCATCTCGGATATAAAAGATAAACACTCAAATATAAATATAATTATTTCCGTGCTTAATATATTCCATTCGAGAGAAATTGATATCCAAAGTTCAACCTTGCCTTAATTTTCTTTTTCCGGAGCAAAGAAGTATAGGAAATGCCATGTACCAAGAATATTGGGAAAACTATTAAACTTACATTTTTGGCAGCGGTACTAAAAGCTTCCCTATGACTAATATCCGGATTATTAGCCTTGATCCTCTGAATTTCTTCTCTGCACATTTTTTGTAGATTACAAATGTACAATGTTAATCAAGTTCGTTCATTTATATATTTTTCTTAAATAGGAGATATAAGCACATAATTAGCTCGTAAGTGTATGTTTAATTACTTTATGAACTGGTTGTAGGCAGATGGTACGCGTTGCCTCTTCTCAGGTGCTGAATACAAAAAGATAAGACACAGAAGATGAAAGTTAATTAGGGTTTAATCGTTAATAAATGAGTGTAAATATTATAAACTAGTAGACTATTACTTGTATTTGAATTTAGTTGTCACAGTACTAGTGCAAAGTACATTCTTAATGTGACAATTAATTCCAAATGAAGGAAGTAATTAGATTATTATGTTATTAGTTGGCTAGAAAAAAACAAGTTGTTGTGTAAGAGTTTAATCAAAAGAGAAATCAATCTTACGGCGATTAATAATTCTTTCTTCAGACGAATTATTGTTCATAGGAGGGGAAATTCGCATGGTTGTTGCCTTGTTAGTGTAGTTGCACTTTGAAGATGAACCCAAATTGTCAATCTTATATTCTCCCATATTTCCAGAGTTTGGCCCCTATTACCAAACAAACAAGTGGAAAAAGTTACAGCAAAGAAAGAAAAACTAGTTAGAAGCTAAGAATGATGAAATTATATAATCATTGGGCTAGAGATGGCAATGACAATTAGCTAACAACAATATTAAACATCACTTATAGTGATAAGTTTTGTGATAATCTTCTTAATTATTTTATTAATTAGCAAAACGTTACATACAAAAAAAATTCAGAAAAAGAAGTAGAAAATTAGACTCAAGTACAAAAAGGTAATCAACTTAATTTCAAAAGAAATTGATTTAATAAGGGAAGTTTAATCTAGTAACAAAATGATTGGATAATGTAATTAAAACCTAGAGAGAAGAAAGGAAATCAAGAAGTTAAGAGAATTGTGATTAAATAAGCTTAAACTTTTGCAAATAAAGTGATGAATTTCAGTATTAATTAATCAATTGTACTATATACTCCTTTAATTTATTCAAGTACTTTATAATACATGAGACAGAGAGCTAAACTAGCTTAGGTCTACTAAATATGTAGAGTGTGCTACAGTCTACAAATGAAGAAAAAAAAAAACACCTGCAGGATCTAAGGAAATTGCCAATCAAATCAACAAAAAGGTTATACCTATAAAACAAATCCCAAGAGACCTAGATTTCCCAAAATAATTAAATTTTATTAAAAAATCCAAAAAAAAAAAAAACTTTTTTAAATTTTACAACTAGCACCAAAAACTTATCAAGACAACTTTCACAGATGTGTTTATTACAGTATTATTAGTTTGAAAACCCTAGCTATATACATCCATTAATAGCAATAATTAATTACCTGATGAAAGTTTTGCTGCTGGTGGTGCTGCCATGAAGAGGCGAAAGAACGGAAAGCAGCTGCCATGTCAACTGACCATAGATTTGTGCAGTGCCCACATCGAACCGTTACTATATCAAACATGTTGTTGCATGGCACACTTACCTGATTAATTAATATAATCACATCAACCATATATTATATATCTTCATTTTAAGAAAAACATCACTTCAAATGTTTTACAAATAGAATAATTCACTATCAATTGCTTAGGAAAAAAAATGAAAAACGACAAACGACACGATTACTATTGATTGATGGTTACACTATCAGATCGAATTTACAACAGTTTTACCCTTAAATCGTTAAACCGGGTTTAAAATATATTTCAAGGGCACATTTCAAAATCAAAGAATATATGCAAATATATATTTGGTGATTAGGGTATAAGAAAAAGACCCAAATTTTAAGCTCATCTATATATATTTCCTATATATTTTCACTACCCTTTTTTTTATATTGAGCTAGTGTTTTAAAAGTGTGACTTTTATTTGACTGCAAAAGAAGAAGAAATCAAAAGAAGGGAGAAAATAACCAAATTAAAGGGTCTCATAAACGATGGAGACTAGACAGTTTTGCCGTACAACATTTAAAAAAAAATCCCACCTCTCTAAAAATCAAATCTAATTAAAAGAATAAGGGGAAAAAAAAGAACTTAAAAGGGTACTTTATATAAGAAAATAAAGCAGTAAAATAAAAGAAGAGATCATAGTAATATTAACCGCAAGAACAATATTGCAGAAGTTGCAAGGGATGTAGCAAAGTTGCTCAGATGAAGGAACAGCTTGATCTACACAGCTTGACATCTCTCTATTCTCTCTTTTTGTCGATTCGATACGAACCCGAATGAAAAAATATAGTACAAATTCGGAAAACCGAAAGAAAAATGCCCAACTTGCGAAGAAGAAAATATACCAGACAAGAAGAACAAGCTAGCTAGGTTATATATATATATATATATATATATATATATAGATATTGTTCTATCTTTTGGGTTGTTTTTTTTTTTTAAAGAAGAAACTATTGGTGATCTTACTAAAATCCAACAGTAAAATTATTCTGCCCTTGTAGTATTTATAACAAAAATTCCCTGAAAAAAAGATGTTATGTTATGAAGAAGTAGAAGGAGAAAGAGAGAGAAAGAAGACAGAGAAAAGAAGAAGATATAGCCCGGAAGATGAGGAAGAGAGAGAGAAAGATGATAGGACTAGCTAGGGAAGGGCTAATAATGGTAAATGAACATCAATTATTTATATAAAGATGAGGGGGAAAAAAGTTGGATGGTTTTTGTTTTCTTTTTGTAATAAAAATAATTTTAAAAAAATAAATTCAAAAAATAAATTAAGAAAGAAGTGTGGTGTTCAAGGGTAGTAAAAGAAGCTAGAAATTTTGATGGGGCCAAGAAAGGGAATTTTTTTATTTATTGAGGCCGGTCTAGACCGGCCGGTTTAGGGAAAAATATAAAAAAGTGAAGGGTAAATAACTACTAATAAGTAATAAGTAGATATATTGGGGGATGAAGGTTTTTGGCAGGACTAATAAAATGGACAGGTGAGTATGGCTGGCTATTATTATGAAACAATGTTGTGTGTCTAGTCCCTCTCAATTCTTTCCTTACCACTATACAATCGGTGGATATGAATTTCTGTGGATGTTTTTTCTCTTTTTCTTCATTATTCATTATGGATTTAACGAAATTGGTATCTTATAGAAATTAGCTAGCTAGCTCAAGTCATTTGGTCATCTAGTTGTTACTTGTGAGATGTATTTTTCATTAATATAAATTTCTGCGCTTTTTAACAGTTTCTCCGTTCTCTAAGTATTATTCAAGTTTAATTATATTACCTTTTCAACAAACTTTACTTTGACCAGCAAATTATCTTACCAAAACTTAAAAAAAAAATATACGAACTCTTATGTGTAGTGACCTAGCACACAACCGTATACAAATAAGCATATATATATATACAAGATTATGATAATCATGTACATATAGGGGAACTAATACTTCCTCTAAGTACTTTTGCACTATTTACACAATTTACTTTGACCGTAATGTTTTACTAATATATAAAAACAAAGTTATTATAAAATGTTATTGGATTTGTCTCAATGAATATTTTCATAATATCAACCTTTACTATATATAACTAATGATATTAATGGTCTAAGTTGTGCGTCAACAAACGTAAAAGTCAAATAATTGTTGCACTTATTTGGAAACATATAAAGTAAAAAATCATTTTCTTAGACTGCTGATAAGAATCTATCATAAGCTCTAGTAAGGGTTGATAAGGGCAAATACATTAAAATTTAGGCGAAAATTAAGTTTACTAATAAGTTCAAGTAAGTTAATATACGTCTAGATAAGCTAATACGTAGCATAAGCTTATAGTTTTGTTTAATTAAGTGAAATTCAGGTGAAGAGAATGCATTGTGTCCTTTGTTGCAAAAGTTAATATAAGTCTAGATAAGCTAATACGTAGTATAAGCTTATAGTTTTGTTTAATTAAGTGAATTCATCAGGTGAAAAGAATGCATTGTGTCCTTCGTTGCAAAAGTTTTTCGTAGCATTAACCAATCTGCCCAAATATCCTAATGGCTTACTTTTTTGTATGGCATCTTGTAATTAAGGGTGTCATATTATACTTGTATCTTATTCCAACATATATAGGAAAAGAATCCAAGATATATATGAAGCATGAAATAGGACGATTATATTTATCTTCTAATCAAGTTACCACCTAGGAAACTTTGGATGCAAATCTTGAATCCTACATTTGTAGTGTTCCTCAAATTGAGCATTCTAAAATCACAATAAGATGTAGAAGCTTGTATTAGAAGACACAAAAAAGGGACTAGAATAAAGAACACTTATATAGAGCAAGTCCCTGAAATCAACTACATTTGTCACTAAAGGAAAGTTTCTTAAGCGACAGGGTTCTGATTCTAGTGACAACTTCATTGTTAATAGTGTTTATAGTTTCTTGTACACTAAGAATCTTAAGAATTCCAAAGAGCATCATTCTTTTCCATCCATACATAGTAGACAACAATACACTTAAAATATGTACCATTTTCATCCCTTAATAAAAAACTTTTTAGTTGCATAATATATCTTTGATTATTCATATCTTTAATTAAAAACTGATAAAAATCATCAAAAAAAGTATGAGAATTGTCCTATTTTTTCTTAAAATAATGATGTTCATATATTGATGGTGTAAATTCCGACACAAATTACCTTTATCAGTAACAAATCTTTTAGTCTAGATTCAGATATGTAGACCATTCGATTAGCAATTCACATGAAATTTAATTCAATTTACGACATGCAACCTATATAATACACTGCATACATCCTTATCAATTTCATCATAGTCAAGAAAAATGCCAATATGTATCAATTTCCAACCAATAATTGATTAGATGATCAAAATAGATAGGTCTATAGCTAGCTCCCTTGAACTTGAAAGATGAAGTCCCCTCCTTGAGTTCCAGGTAAATGCAAAAGTCCAAAAACTTTGTAGAGCAGGGTCACAATGAAAGGGCCAATACACCATTTTGACATTATTGTTCAAGCACTTTAGCTTGTGAATACCCGGAGAAACTAAAAGTACTGCAATGTATGAGTACTTATCAATGTCTAATATTTATAGATAGGAAAATTTATTTTGTATTTTCAATGTAGACGCAAAACATAACTAACAAAAAACTTGGATTCAACTCCAGTCCGAGATGCAGTGGCACTTGTTGGGAGAGCTTCCCAGTCCCCCCCCCCAATTGGACATATATGTGCTTGAAATCCGAATTGGTTAGAATATATACTTCCTCCGTTTTTTGTTTTACTTGCATTGTTTCTCTCTTTTGGCAATTCTTATTACTTGAATCGTTTCTATTTTTGCCAATATGTTCTCTCTTTCTCTCTCCTAACACATACTTGAGGTTCTTTTTTATATCTCTCTCCTTTCCTTGGTCCTTGTGCAAACACAAATGATGCAAGTAAAAAAAATAAAGGAGGTAAATCGTTTTATACATGTTTGTTGTAAAAAATAACTATCTTAGATGTTTAGCATATAAATTAATAATGTATTATATTTCATTTTCTATAAGAGGAATAATAAAGCATAGTTAGTGAGTAGTCTTTTATGGAATGAACCGAAATAGAAAGTGGTTCCTCACGGAACAGAGGGAGCATTGTTATTAAAATCACGATCCAGATCTTATGATCTTACGATCTGAAATGATATCATCGATCACGATCCTACTCAAAATTTTAATTTTGTAAGATCTTTAGATCCTACCAACTACGAAAATTCAAATAGTAGGATCTTAATACGGGTCTACGATCCTACGATTTTACAATCTGATCCTAGCGTAAAAAAATCATGAAGTAATTTCACATATTATCTTTCTCATATTAGATTTTGGTTGCATGTTATTTCAATATAAGAGTATTGAACTACTATCACCATTTGCAAACGAAAAATATCATTATTAATGTGTCTAAATTTTTAACATGAACATTTTACCATATTGTAGCATAATTGTCACTAATTTACTCAATTTTGTAGGATCTTATGATCCTATGATCTGATCCTGTCGATTTAATCCTAATACCAACCACTGAGATTTAAAGTAGGGATCCGGATCTTGATAATATTTTAGAGAGAGTATATACAATATTTTTGTAGAATTTCCCTAAAATTGCTTAATTACCAATTCAATTACCGATATATCTATAGAAAAACCTCTTCACGTGGGTGGTTTATTTCAACTATAAATTTGAACGGTAAATAAAAGCGGTGTTAGAATAAATTGCAAATGTTAAGTCAAGTTCGTAAATCAGGATTAGTAAAAATATAAAAAAAATTGTGTCTAAGCTTATGAGTAGACACGAAGCACTACTTTAAAAAAATATTTTGTAAGAAAAAATAGACCTTGACTTTTTGAATGATTTTTTAGTTATTATGTGACAGTAGAACTTGCTATATTTAAACGGTGAAAGACCATCAGACCAAAAAACGGAGTAGTAGCTAATGGTGACTGCAACTATTTAACCTTTTTGATGGTGACTGTTCACTAACATTATATGGTTAAGATAGTAGGAGAAATTTACTCCATGTTCACGTAGTAATATAAAAAAGGCCATTCATCTCACAACTAAGACTACTAAATATAGCACAACATTGAGCTTATATTACTGTGATTTGATCGCATGCTATTTGGAAAGGTTATGTTAAGTCATGTCAAGAGGTGGGAACCCTTTTTCACTTACAAAATCAGTTGAATTTCATATCCAATTTATAATTTTCCATATTTACTAGTCATTGTCTTAAAAATTTGTCATTGTCCTTAGTTGAAGTTAAATCAGACCATTAATGTTAACTTCCGACACATAAATCAAAAATAAAATTATGGGGAGCATTATATATATATTAGATCGATAGAAAACTATCAATATGAAGTTCCTATCAAGTATCAATATGAAGTTTTTTTTTACGAGCTGTATTGGCATTTATCTGGCGGATACCAAAATGGTATATAAATTAGTACCGGTCATATTTGTTCCAATTGGTACTATGAAATTTGTAGAATATTACTAACATGAACACCATTTGGAAGGATTTTAATTTGGGTGCCAAATTAAAATTATATTTTTTTTTTTTTGTATTTTTGGGGATCCATTAGGGTGTTAATACTTAATAGATGTCGATTGCAGTACTTAAATACAATACAATAATACTTAATAATTTGCATAACATATTGATAATAAAAACAATACAATAATCCTACTCCCGTGTGACGTGTTGCAAACTTAAATACTAGTGCAACATTGTGAGTATTCCCATATATGCATCATCAATAATGTTACGTGTGCTTGTCAGTAAGCCAAACTATACAATTTTTTAGGTTGTAAGCAAGCCCATCTATACATTAAATATACTAATAACCTAAAACCTTAGTCATTCATGTTGATCGGTAATCCTATCATTACATTATGTATATCAATAGCTCAAGTACACCATCGTATAATAATGTGACACGTCATGTATAAGAAATCTAATAACAGTTTACGAATTAATTAATTGACCATGTACAACGTGGAAGTAAGAGTCTTTCATTTTGGATTGGATATTCATATCCAACATATCATATGTTATATATTTTCAAATTGTTATTATCATATATCCCTTTGAAAGAAGTGGTTTTTTTCGAAATCAATTGTGATTCTCAACCTAGAATAGCTCAATACTACACGATATATCGAAAGCAGAACAATAGAAAGATTACATAGAGTCAATTTTGTAATTTATATAAAATAATTTATAAAACTATCTTAAAATAAATTGTGGCAAAATCATCGCATTTTGTACCATAAAAGATTCACTATCTAATAATGGGTCACCTTGCACCTTAAAGGAGTTTATTATAGTAGAAGTAAGTGACCCTTTCGGACAACGTGTTAACCTCGTCTTACCACAAATTATGATAAGGCAGTCTTATATAAGATTTTATAATTTGAATGATCATGAAAGGATTAATTAGATTATAATTCATAGCGATGAAATCTACTTGGCGTCGTTGTAATCGTATTATTATTGTCGTTGTCAGTTATTTCCTTCATGATCAATTTTACTAACATTGTTCGATCTTTCTTTGTTATTAATGGTTCAAAATGTTTGGGGAAGGAATGAAGGTTGTCACGTCATGTCGTCTCATTGTATATGCTGACATGACACTATGTAAGCTTTGACCTGACATTTCTCTTTTTATTTTAACCCAAAAAGTTACGCAAGATGTTGATTTTGAACCTCTAATCATCTACATATGCCCAGTTCTTTTGGGCACAATTTCAGTTTAGCCAGTTTCATCTCACTATTTTGGTGCAGTTCAGTTCACTTCAATTTAGTTCAGGCCAAAAGAATAGGACCTTAGAATATCATCATTTTACCACTAATTTATATCGTCTTTGTCCAGATTCAATTACTGCTGATGCTTTTGCCTAATTGAAAATTTGTAATTTTTTTTGTAGAGTGTAGCTATGAGCACTCCCTAAACAAAACTAAATGGCAACGCAAACACTGAAAGTGGCCCTATTAATACATAAAAACATACTTCCTCCGTTCCATAATAAGTGAAACATAGGGATTGGACACAAGATTTAATAAACATCACTTTCAAAAGCCAAAAAGTCATAAAATACCCTTTTTCATTATCAAAAGGAGGAGAGAGAAAAGCAAACCACACAAGTTTGTGATGGGTACTCTTGTCATTTTGTCACTTTCTTTTTTCCATTTGAGGTATGTTTCACTTATTTTGAAACGTTCTAAAATAGTAAGTGTTTAACTTATTATGGAACGAAGGTAGAGATGGCAACGGGTCGGATCTGGACCGGGTCCGCTAGGACCCAGATCCAGATCCGTTTTCAAAGAATGGATCCGAATCCGCCCCGGATCTGCCGGGTCTGGAAAAATAGGACCCAGATCCAGATCCGACGGATCCTACGGATCCGGGTCCAAAACGGATCCGTTCCTAAAATTATACTATTTCTCAAACCCTAATTTCTTCGCCAAACAACAATTCAACAACGCTTAAAAAAATACAAGCGAAGAATAGGAAATTACGCATAAGTAAAAAAATACACTTAAAAGTTACGCATAATTAAGAAAAAATAAAAAAAATCTTAGATTACAAAATCAGATAAATCAAAGTAAATAAAAAGAAATTAAACTATACAACAAAAGCTGAAAAACGAGGACAAAGAAAAAACAAGAAGAGGAAATTTATAAATCTAACCTAGAAGTTGGATCTTACATCTAAGCAGGTCGAATTTAAGCTGCCTAAGAACCGAAAAATCATCTTTAGAATCTGGATCGAAGTTCCGAGTGAAGCTTGAAGAGAGTTTCAAAACCGCCATTGAAGAGCGCTTGGAAACTACCGATGAAGAAGAAGGGGAGGTGATGCGATGTAGCCTGGATGACTGGCAGTACGGTGGTGCGTGGCCGTCTGAAATAAGAGAAGGGGAGTGAAGCTGGTCCTGCTTGTGCGAGAGACGGGAGTCGGCGGTCGGTCGGGATTGTGAGAGCTAGTGCCGACGGCCTTCGAGACTTTAAGAAGGGGAAGGACTAAGGGCAAAGGGAAGAGAGAGATAGAGAGGGGGGTGAAGGTATGAGGAGTTGAGGACGGCTGAGAGTTAGGGTTTTAGGGGAGAATGGTGACTTTTGGAGTTTTGACCGTTAGCGGCCTCTCATTGGACTTAAAGCGCTTGAGCCCAGCCAGCCCAGCTTATTTTTTTTTTTTTAAAAACGAATATGCGGATCCGGGTCCGGGTCTTGGGGTCAGATCCGGACCCGGACTCGCAATTTGATGACAGTACCCGGATCCGACCCTGATCCATCGGGTCTGAAATTTTAGGACCCATATCCAAAAAAACGGATCCGGTTCCACGGATCCGGACCGGGTCCAGAATCCATTGCCATCCCTAAACGGAGGAAGTACTAGCTACTTGGGCATCACTCAGGCCCACAAACTCATTTTTAGTTAAAATTTTATTAGGCTTATCATTTACCATTACTAGTGATCAGTGTCGACGATGATTTGTATACATATGAACTAAATGTGCTTGACTTCCACGCACAAATAGCGAAGAAAAAGTGATCGTCAATGACCAGAAGTTTGACCATTTGATCTGAATATAATAATATGGTAAGTATTTTCATAAAATGTGTCATAAAAGGTGTTTTTCACCCAAAAAAAAGTCTGAAAGATGTTTTCTCACAAAATAAGGTCGTTTTTGACAGAAATTCCTATTGTTTAGGATTCCTAAGTTCCTATTAATACATATTATAAAATTAATATATATCTATGCGGAGTCTAACATATTAATAATCAAATATGTGTGTATTGCATAACGTAAAAGTAATTAAAGGCGAAAGAATATGACAGAGGAGTACTTAATTTTGAGACATGTAATGAAAACCACAAGTGCATGTCTAAACCATGTTTTGAATGAGAACTACCCATTTTTATCAATGGTTAGGGGGTTTGATACCCATCACTATAGGAAACATCAATACTAATCGCTTCATCAGTTTATCCTCTCCACTGGTGAGGTGATTGTAACCTCACCTCGTCTAAAACCAAAGAGAGAAATGTATTGCTACGAACCTCGTATCCCAATGCATGTGAAATTCGTAGGCAGGTATTGAAGGCCAATTCATGATTAAATATTCCTAGCATATATCACAATAGACCTAGCTGGTTAAATTGTCTTCTATTTTAAGAACAAGCATCTGGTTTCTGAAAGCTAGGCTATGTTTTTATTTGTTCTTGGAAGATGTGTGCTTAAGAATGGAAAACACAAGGTACACTCACTGCTAGCCGTGGGCGGGACTTACTCCCTCAAAAAACTCTCTTTATTTTAATTGTCACTTCTGCCCTTATCTCTTTTGGTTTCACTGTAGTACTTCTTGCTTTAAAATGGCAAATGGTTAATATACAAAAGTCAACTTATACCAAGTATATAGTAGGGTTTCCTCTCCTAGTTTGAGGTGACTAAACTTTGCCATATATTAGTTTTAAATTAGTTGCGATTAGAACTGATCCAGGTCGTCCTGGCTCGAAAAATGTCGATATTGGGCATAATTTTTAGGCACGACCCAACACGATTTTAATTTTTTAAGGACGGGTTTTGGGAACAAAAAAATTGGCCAGAAAATGTAGAGAGACACAAGGTTTAAGGAGTTCGTTTGTGTAAAGATGAAGTTCCATATTAAAACCAATTGACAATACAAAGAATTCAATCTTATTTTTAAGCAGAATTTTTAGGCACGGCCCAACAAGATTTTAATGTTGTTTATTAATGTGGGATAAAACTTACACTTACGTGTGGATTGTTCATTGAATTTCAACATAGAGACAAATACAATAGATAACTCATTATCAAAATAAAGCAGTGCGGCAACTATTATAAAACTAGAACATGTACAAGTATTTGTGATTATAGTATGTTGTTTTAGCATTTTAATATTATTATTGGTTAGTTATATACCTATTCATTTTATTTCGTTTCTCTAGATGATGGAATAATATGGGATCCACCTTCTGAGTGCTGCACTTATATGCAGTACTCTCTCTGAGGGTAAATGGAGGATTCCTTCTTTTAATAAAACCTAAAGTCATAGAGAGGATAGCAGCTTTCTTCAATTCACAGTCCACACTTCACAGCATAGGTAGGTTGTACCTCAGTTTTGACATACTACTACTATACAATCCTATTTTCACTATTATTTTTAACATTAACACATGCAACTACTTTCACACTGCCCCAATAAACACAATTTCGAAAGTGTTTTTCTTTTCTCAATTAAATAAATAAAAAAGTTTAGCAAATCAGATACTACTGCATTACTACTTGTATCACGTTTTGAAAATTTCAGGCTTGCAGCCTACCAAATTATAATTTCAGAAAAAAAAGTAGTTGGATCAGAAAAAAGTGGTGGCTGCTACTAATAATGCCTAATTGACCAAATAAAGCACCCTTCTTTTGATGGATGTTAGTGATCTTGAATGAATACAGTTACATAAGTATATAGCTAACCTAAGAACTCCTTTAATTTCCGAGTAACCTAATTTTTAGCCCAAGAGAAGTTGACCGTTGGGCAGCCCAACAGTCAACTTCTATTAGGCTATTAGACTTCAAGATATACTAGATTAGAGAATGGATACAAAGTTTTGCAGTCTGAAAGAGAATAGGCCACAAGTGGCACGGACACGGGACACTGACACGGACACGGGGACACGTAGACACGGGGAAACGTAAATTCTAAAAGTGAGAAAACGCGGGGGAAACGTTAGAGAACACAATATTTTACACTTTTGATAGTAGATTAGGCTATATTTTGAGAGATTTAAAGATATTGAAAGGAAAAAGTAAGGTTGAGAGGGAAAACATTACTTCTAGTAACAAAAAACTATGTCGGTCTCGTTTCAATTCACTATTTATCTTCAAAAGAAAATTCAAAGTGTCTGAAAGTGTCCTGAAGTGTCGGAAACGTTTAAAGTGTCGGAAACGCGAAACGTTGACCCGTAGAGAGTGTCCGTGCATCATAGGGCCACAATAGGCCACAAAAGTCCACTATCAGCACAAGTGAAGAGAATCTCCCCAACCTCAAAGTTGGGTTGATAAGACTCGAACATCGAACCTCCGTGTCCTTGGATGAGATGCTCACCAACTAAACTCCATCAAAAGAACTCAACCATCAAGAATACAATTCAAAAGATCTGAATTCTCGATCACAACAGATTATTACTATATTTCAAATTATGGATTTTTTTAACTAATTCGGCTAAACTGAACTTATATGAACTTTTTGTTGTTGAAATTTAAGTCAAATAAGTTGAACGTATATAACACAATCTAAGTTCAACATATGTTTGATGCACAATGTTGAGTCATGTAGTGTTTTGATGATTGTAAACAAATGATGATTATCTAACTAACATGTGTCTTTGAGAAATGCATACTACATTAACATAGAACAAGTCATGCAAGGTTGAATATTTCACGTCATGAAGGAATTCCAATAAGAGAAGTTCCTAAGGAAGAAATCCAAAGAGAGAAGAAGTCTGATTATACAGATGTGATGCTAGACTTTATGTAAGTTCCTAAGATGGAACCAAGCATGAAGAGTTCAAGAAAAATGATATAGAAGCAAGCACAAACAAAATTCCTTGAAGAGTTCCTAGAAGGAACACAAATAGAGCGGTTCGTAGGTATATCCTAAGAGGAACATTGAATATGAAGTTCCGGAGCAGTTCCTGAGTGGGAGCAGCAAGATGAAGTTTCAGAGTTGAAACAAGCAGTTCCTGAGCAGGAACTATAAGTGCGAAGTTCCTTAAAGGAACTAGCACGTTGAAGTTCCAGAGGTGGAGCTATCAACATGCGGTTCTTGAGTTGGAGCAGCATGGAGCATAAAGGCAGAAAATATGAGTTTATTTTATAAGATTCATGTAAGTATGTGGAAACGTGAAAGGTAATGGATAAGGTGTCAAAAGGAACTCGTGGAACTTAGAATCAAAAGTATTTAAGAGTCAGTAAGTTGTTGCATATTATTATCTTAATGCTTCTTCCGTTCCATAATAAGTGAAACATAGGGATTGGACACAAGATTTAATAAACATCACTTTCAAAAGCCAAAAAGTCATAAAATACCCTTTTCATTATCAAAAGGAGGATCGGAGAGAGAAAAGCAAACCACACAAGTTTGTGATGAATGTTCTTGTCATTTTGTCACTTTCTTTTTTCCATTTAAGGTATGTTTCACTTATTTTGAAACGTTCGAAAATAGTAAGTGTTTCACTTATTATGGAACGGAGGAAGTATGTAGGATTTTATTTAGAGTTTGTTTCTTCATAAATATCTACTTGATTAATTGTTTTTAAATAATATGCATTAGTTGTTTTAGGATAAGTTTTAATTTTTAAATAAAAGATAAGTTTAAATAAAATCGATTTTTTAAGGAATCTGATTTTAATATCTTTTAATTTTTTTAATTTTATCTTATCAGTTTTTGGAAAATAAAAAGCCTAGATTTATAATACGTATAATGAGTTTTTGTGAGTGCAGAAACTTGTAGATGCGAGTTCTTGTACGAACTGGAACTCATGTATTCATAAAAGAAACTAGCAGTCATAGGAGCACAACAGCTAGTAAAAAGCAACGGCTCTATTGCAACTGATTCACACGTCTCTAAATCAGTTAATTGTTTAAGGTTAAAATTTAGGAAGATTTAAGAAAAAGATTTTGACTAATTAAAATTAGTTTTTAAGAAAATCTTTTCAGTTATATAAAGATTTTATTTTGTTTGAAAAATTAAATCTTTTGTATTTAAAGAAAATCTTCTTAGATATTATTTGATAAAAAGATGTTTAAATCAGTTTTATTTAAAGTAGGATAAACCGTAATACTAGTGATCATGCTAATTAATTGCTAAATTTTAGGAAAGTGGTTGGGTTGGTTTCACACGTTTAATATGAACGTGCAGTTAGTGGTGAATGTGCTGCTTGTTCGTCAAGCAAAGGAACAACGTGGACTAATGCGCTAATCCACTAACTCATGATTAATCCCACGTTTATTCTAAATGACTGCTATAAATATACAAGCTCAATTAGGTTCCAAATTGTCTGACTGGTGTCATTCCATAGTATCTGACTTATGTCATTCCATAAGGGTTGGCTTAAGGAATAACGTTACAAAAGAATTATATTTTCTATTCCTTGTTTTGAGTCCGTTCCTGTGAGTTTCAAGTTCCTACAAGTGCCATGTTCCTTTACAGTTTTTTAGTTTCTATATACTAGAAATAAACCAAATTATCAAGTGTCTGTATTTGAGTTTGGGGTTAAAGGGTTTGAGTGAACTCTTGTAATGATGGGGACTTGGTGAAGAGTTTGAGTGAATTCTTGTATCAAGTTCGAGTTAGGAACTTGAGTAAGTTCTTGTTGTTTTTGCGTAGACTTGGGGTGAAGTCTATCCAGGGGTACTAAAGGGTTTGAGTAAACCGTTGTATAGAGTTGTGGGAACTCTTGAGAGACTTTGAGTTAAGTCTAGAGTTCCTAGTGGAACTTGTGAGGGAGTTAAAGTTCTGAGTGGAACTTGTGAAAGAGTTGGAATTCTGAGTGGAACTTGGGCATGTAATAGGTTGTAACAGAGGAGGCATCCTATTATGATGAAGAGTTTAAATCCTGAGGAGGTCGTGGTTTTTCTTCTTGTATTGAGACAAGAAGTTTCCACGTAAAAATCTATCTTGCACTTTAAGTTCCTTATTGCTTATGTTTTAAATTCCGCATTATTTGAGCAATAAGTTCCACACTACAATTCGCCCCCCCTTGTAGTGTTCCTTCCGAGTTAACACACAACTACAAGAAATAATCTATATATGGACGTCATCTCTAATTTAATTGGGAAAGTCATGTGGCTGTGGGGGTAGTACACTAGTACCCAAGACTTAAGATCGAATCTCGTCTATAGTACATCATTGCAATCAATCATTTCTTAACACAAAAAAGATAATCCTTATAATACTTTTTATCTTCTATATATATTAATCTTTTTATTAATTCACGCACACCCAATGTACAACCTTAACCATTAATATCTCCAATTACTAATTAAGTAAAATTATTTAATTTTTTTTTTGAAGATATATATCAAAACGAATTTGTCATGATCTCACATGATTAACGGGGTGTACACTCGTATTTGGATCATGAATGATGTATCTATCATTACAGAGATCCCACTTGATAATGTTTATCCTTGTATATAATCATAATACAGTCAAAGGAGAATTTATGAATTGTGTAAATGATCAATGTTGCACTTAATATGCTAGCTTGCATGTCTAAAACATGATAATCACATGCCTACTATCTATACAAATATATTAAAAGGGGTTTCTATCAAAGGAAATGTGCCACGTGACACTCTTCTCAAGCTTCTAATACACATGTTCATAATCTCAATCAAAAATATTAACAATGTATAGTTACTAGGATTTGAACACATGACCTTTGAAATGAAATGTGAGAGTTTAACCACTAATCCATTACAATTTCAATGCTTAATGTTTCAAAGTAAAACATAATAAAGTCTTATAATTGTATTTAATTATAAAAACATGTAGACAAGCTTTTTTAATCTTTATCCCTTTTATTAAGTAATAACATTATGTTATCCAAATTCCATTGAAATTGTTATTTTTATTCCCAATTCCTTAGATGTTTTTTTAAAACAATTTATCATGTCATAACGTCCAATTTCCAATTTCGCACTAGACAAAATATTACGAAAAGCTAATATAATCAATTATGAAACTTATGAATAATAATATATTGAATAATTGTAACTAATCTGGGGTATCGCCCGAGCCAAAATACTAGTTTGTTAATTTAAAAAAAAAGTGAGCGTTAATTCACAAACTATAGCGTGACTTTAATAAACTATGCTCGAGAAAACTTTGATTGCTGATGACGCCCTTTAGTTCCTTTTCTCTTTTTTTTGACAGGAACTCATAATATATACCCGATTATAAGAACTATTTAAGTTTTTCTATTAATTTGCTCCTCTTAAACTGAGCAAAAATTTGGATGTACAGTGTGCACCTAGCAATTTATACATGTAAAACAGTAAAAGTTCTATATGGGTCTTTGTCTCTTCAATCCGAATATCCGATATTGGGTGTACACTATTACATTGCCGCTAAACAAGTCCTTCCAAGAAAAAAATATCCTAATACCAACCAATGATATTCTTCAAACTTGCCTAAATTTAGGGACATCTTCTCATCCATGTTGCAATACTACAATTATTAATATAATCCCTACCACCGAGAGTGAGGGGTAGCTCAGTTGGTTAGAGCTCCTCTCCCGAATTTCAGTAGATCCCTGGGATCGATTCTCATCCCTACCCTTGTGGCTCTCTAAACACCAATAAAAAATTAATCCCTACCACCGTTGTAATTAAATCTTGTTGAACTATGTCTTGAATTAATTATTTGGCGCTAGGATTAACCTAGCACGATATGTTATTTAGTATATCAAGTCTGTTTTAGTTTCGGATTTAGGCCCATTTGTTTAGGTTAATTAGTAGGTACTATATAAACCCTATTATTAACATCTGCCTTCGTATTCTGAAATCTGTACTCTCTCCTAAATCTAATAAAAACTGTTTCTCCTCTTCCTATGGACGTAGCTAACACATTGTTAATGAACTATGTTAAAATCTTGTGTCGATTGTTCATTATTATTTGTTTTGTTAATTGCATCTGTCACAACAAAATCATACGTGGTACAACTAATCTTCTTCAACCAATATAAAAATATTTTAGAAGTTATTTCCATATTTCCAGATAACTTTGAGGAGTTCATCCACATTGTTTATCTAAGGAGGATTGCTCAATCTATTATATCTCAAGCACACTTCCAAGGAAATTATATATCGGCGAATTGATCGGTCAGTTAATAATGGGGTAATATATAGCAAGCTAATATAATGGCTATTCTCAAGCACCCTTCTCCCAACTTCGAAGTATCATTATAACGATAATTCATAATCTATATTGTATGTAGGAGACAAGGAGTGACTCAACCACAAATAGTTATTATGCAATTGAAATATTTGACTCCAATAGTCTCCAAAAGAGTCTAAACTACCTAGTTATGAAATCTTTATACTATATTACACATAAAATTACTAAAATATCATTACTGATTTATCACATTATAGGGTATTAAAAACTTTACACATGCGTTAGTTGCCCATAAGCCAGTTAACTCACTAGTCACTATGCTTGCCCCTTACGGTGGGTGATAATTGATAAATGAGATAATGATTTGATAGTTCTTTAGAAAAATACAGAGTTTTGCCCTAACTCTTACATACAAAAAAAGGAAGTTGTCATGCTAAATCAGGAAGGATAGTGTACCCTCTCGTCCTTTATTTTGTCTTGGGTTATTGCCAGACATTCAAGTTCACACTTAACTTCTGTGCATGAGACTTCCCTAACTTGTATTGTTGCTTGTATGTCATGTCAAGCAAACTCATTGCATATGGTTGG
Organism: Beta corolliflora; assembly: GCA_947648045.1. NCBI lineage: Eukaryota > Viridiplantae > Streptophyta > Magnoliopsida > Caryophyllales > Amaranthaceae > Beta > Beta corolliflora. The sequence continues at coordinate 3,879,671 of CANSZD010003019.1, forward strand.
ACAAATATCTACACATTTGAACTCCTCCACGGCCCCTACCTATATATCTTTCTCTCTTTTGGATGTAAAATAAAATGAGAAAAAAAATTTAGTGTTACAAATTTTTTGCGTCTATTGAAAGTCACGAACGTTAGTTAAGTAGACGAGGTTTAGTATCAAGTACTTGGTATCATCCTCAAAGCTAACCAACTAATGTAGTTATTACTTATTATCTATGATTATGTATGAATTTTGTTGAAGATCGCCTTATATTACTGTATGTTACCCTGTATTATTTGTACTCTCTCTTTTATACTCCTCCAACCCTTATTCTTCATTAAACTCCTCTCATCCTCCCATCTCATTTTTCTCTCTAAGATTCGGTTTTTAATTTTTCAAATTTATTTTCTTGTATATTTTATATATAGTTATATTAAAAAACAGAATTTGACCTTCAACCAGAAAAAGTATACCGAGTATGACTAAAACTCTAGACGGCCATCACTTTGGCATAAATTTCAAGATCTACGTTGTAATTTAGCCAAAGATAAAAAGCCAATAAAAAATTTGTTAGTGTAAAGTTAGGGGGTCATGGTTTTCTTTGAATTTCCACTTGTAAGTCTTTGAGGTGGGGTTTTCTTTTATCCCCTCCCTCCAAAGGCCTAACCTACTAAACTAAGGCCCTGTTCTTTTGGACTTATTTTTAGTTCAGTTCAGTTCAGTTCAGTTTCTTACAGTTCAGTTTAGTTTCTCCCAATCCAAAAAAAAGAGTCTAATACTAAGAAATCGTATGAGTAGATGACTAGCTACTAGTTAGGTCATATTTATCTAAAACCTCATCCTCTCAATTGCTAAGTCCACATTTTACTCTTATTTTGGCGCATTTTGAGGGATATTATGTTGTTATTTGGATTGGTTTTAGTGGATTTGTGCCCAAGTGATAGGAATTGAGGAGAAATGTCAAATTATGAGAGGAGCATGCATTTGTGGCTCATTTGGAGGCTTAATGATACCATGGATATAATGTTAGGTCCAAGATGGAAGTATTTGGGCTTCCTACAAGGTCCAATTGGGTTGAAAGCTGTATTTGAAGAGTCCAATTAGGAAGGAAAAGAGTCATCGGTTCTACCACGAATCGCGGTGGAATGCCGAGAGCTTACCGCGACTCACGGTCTAGGGCGCGACTCGCGGCACTGGACGCGACTCGCGGTACTCAGCGCGGGTCACGGTGGACGCGGGCAGCGTTTTTCCCTTGTGTTATTTTCTCGCTTATATTTTTAGTGAGTTTTCGGAAAATATAAATAATAGTGGATGTTATTTTCTATTCAGTTTTATGCACGTTATTATCTAGTTCTAGCCCTAGTTTCAGTTTCTTGGCAAAAAACTTGGAGTTTGAAGATTAATTTGATCAAGTATTTTGAAAATTTTCTACGATTCAAGCACTCTTAATAAGTTTTACTATTTCCTCTCTCTTTGATCTATTTAATTATGTATTCAATTATGCTTATTGTTCTTATTGCCATGATTAGTGAGTAGTATTTCTATCTAGGATTAAGTTGAGCCCTTTTATGGATTGGTCATGTAAATTGTTGCTCTAATTCCCATGTTATTGATTTATATGCTTAGGGATTGACAAGATTGTATTTGTAGTCATTTTCGCATCTTATTTTAGCCCTAGTTTTTATTATCAACGAAAGTTGGAGTAGAGATTAGGATTATAAGTTTGTTTGCTAAATTGTTATTTTATCAATTGAGTTCATCAACGAAAGTTGAGTCTTAATTCAGATTGTCTTGTCATTGATTTAAATTCTCCCATGAAATTAGGCGAGAATTAGAATTAGGGATTAATTGGCATTGACTCTTAATGCTTCTAATTGTGTATGTAAGCCATGAAAATAGGAGACATACATGTTAGTTAGGCCTTTTGCTATCATGAAGTGAGCTTTAGGTATTGATGAATGATTTGGGATTTAGTTTCGGTTCACATCTGTGCTTTATTGCTAAGTCATAAGGGAATGTCATTCTCACTTGAGTTATAATTGAATAATTGGGAAGCGAGTTATGGTTTGGTCAATTCATATTAGTGGTGATGCTTAATCTTAGTGCTTTAATTATCATATTTATATAGTTTGCCATATTTTGTCAATAGTTTAGCCTTTAGTTTATAGATTATTCCTCATTTTTGGATTGTGTAACTATTTTGTAATCTAAAATCAAGTAGTGTTTAATCTTGCACCTCCCTGAGTTCGACCCGTATGTGCTACGACACCGTTCACTTGCGTTATTAAAATAAAACCCTAACATCAATCTTTTAGGTTAGTAGGTTTTCTCTCAACAAGTTGTTGGTTCGAGCGATACCTCAGATCATTTAACAATGTGAAATTGAAGTCTTAAATCAAACACTTGAGAGAAGTGGAAAAAAAGAGCTCATGTTATGTATCATGGAGTATGTCTATTTGATTGTATGGGGGAGGGATATGTACATATGGCAACATGACATGTTTTAGCCTACTGATGTTATGTATAATGGAGTATGTCTCATTTGATTGTGTGGGGGAAGGGGATGTACATGTTTGAAAATTAGACTAAGCAAAACACTAATTCTCAACAAATGGTATCAGAGCCAAGGTTAATTTTGGTGTATTGGAATTAGATTTGTGTGCAAAACTAGTTATTTGTTCATTGGAATTCAAAGTTTGTTGCTTTGTGGATATAAAGTTGTGATTTTTGAACTTGGGTTGTTCTTCAACAATGGAGGATGGAAAGGTGATACTTGAGAAGTTTGATTGGGAAAGATTTCGGCTTTTGGAAGATGCAAATAGAGGACTATTTGTAACAAAAGAATCTTTTCCTACCACTTGAATTAAGGCAAAAAGCCAAGTGGTATGAAGGTGGATGAATGGACAATGCTTGACCGACAAGCTCTTGGTGTGGTGAGATTGACATTGGCCCGGAGTATGGCTTTCAATGTCAAGGAGATGAAAACAATGGCAGAGTTGATGCAAACTCTATCAAATATGTATGAGAAGCCCTCGGCAATTAACAAGGTGTATTTGATGCATCGGTTGTTTAATCTTGAGATGGTTGATGGAAGTTCGATCGCCGAACACATAAATGAGTTCAATTCGATTATTAGTCAATTGTCTTCGGTTGATATCAAGTTTGAAGATGAAGTGAGGGCATTGAGTTTGATGTCTTCTTTGCCTATATCATGGGATACAGTGGTTTCCGCCATTAGCAACTCTTCGGGGAAGAAGAAGTTGGTATGTGACAATGTGAGGGACCTTATCTTGAGTGAGAGTACTCGGAGGAAGGAGTCCGGTGAATCACTGGGTGGAGCTTATCATAATGGTAATAGGGGAAGGGGAAGACAACAGAAAGGCAATGCCAAGCATGGGAGATCGAAGTCTAGGGGGCGAAGTAAGTCGAAGGGTGGTGCTCATCTTTTATGTTGGGGTTGCTGATAAGTGCATATTCTAACATCATTTAGTTGCATATTAGGGTGCATTTTCATGTAGTATTAGAGCATTTACTTGCATTTATGCATATTTAGGTCCATTTTCGTAAGCTACGATGCTTTCACGGATTGTTTGGTCTTTTGATGTAATATCAGGTACTTTGGACTCCTATTTGAGGACATGATGATTTAGGCGCGTAGATGACCTTCAAAACGATATATCATGTGCCCCAAACGGATTGAAAGTGATGAAAATACACATGACTTTGTGTACTTGTGCGAAATATGACACCTCTTCACCATTTCACTCATAACTTTTGACTCAAGAATGATAATGAGGTAATTCCAACTGGGTTGGAAACTAGACTTCAAGATATTTCCAACGATATATTGCATGTGTGAAACAAAGCTCTGGATCAAAAGTTATAGCTGTTCAAAGTTGAGCTGAAGCCACTGTCTCGACCGCACGCCCGTGCGCATATCTGCTCGGCCGTGCAGCCTGCAATCAAAAGTCACTGAAGCTTCTGCCTCGCTCGCACGACCGAGCGAGATTTCGCTCGACCGTGCATGACCCTGCACGCCCGTGCAATACGTTGCTTGCCCGTGCAACCTGCTGTAATGTCGTATCTTCCGCGTGACCTAACTTATGTCGGTTTATGTTAATCTTAGCATATAAATAGGACTTTAACCCTTATTTTCGAGGAGAGTTTTGGAGTTTTGTAATTATATCATCATTATTAGTTGGGAAATTCTCTTTGGTAGCCCTTAACTATTTATTTTTCTCTTTAGTATCTTTACTTATGGGTTAATGTCCCTGGTAGCCCTAAATTAATTAAAATGTTAGTAAAATAGGATTATTTAATGAAAAACGTTTAGTTAGTGTTAAAAAATGTTAGTTAGTGTTAAAAAACTTAGTTAGTGAGTTAACCTAACCCTAAACTCTAAACTAACCCTCTCCCCCACCCCTTCCCCCACCCCCCCCCGGCCCCCCCCTCCCACCACCCCTTCCCCCACCCTCCCAGCGGCCCCCCCTCCCCGGCCAGGCCCCCCTTCCCACCACCGCCCAGCCAGCCCCCTCCCCAAGCCCCGCGCAGCCCCTACCCCTCCCCCTCCCCCACCTCAGCCACCGCGTCGTTTTTTCCCCCTCCCTCCCCCCCCACCCTCGCCGATTTCGCACCTCTCCCCTCCCCACCCCCGTCGATTTCGCACCCTCCCCCCACCCCCGTCGATTTTCGCACCCTCCCCCCAACCCCGTCGATTTCGCGTGAGCTTGGACGCTCTTCGATTTTCGCACCCCCCCCCAACACCCCCGCTCAACCGGAAATTCGACGGGGGTTGGGGGATTGCGAAATCGGCGGAGGAGGGGGGAGGGAGGGGAAAACGGCGCGGGTCTTGGGGTGAGGGAGGGGGAGGGGGGGAGGGGTTGCGCGGGGCTTGGGGAGGGGGGTTGGGCGGTGGCGGGGGGGGATTGTTGGGAGGGGGGGAAGGGGTGGTGGGGGGGAGGGGGCCGGGAGGGTGGGGGAAGGGTGGGGGGAAGGGTGGGGGGGAGAGGGTTAGTTTAGAGTTTAGGGTTAGGTTAACTCACTAACTAACTTTTTTAATACTAACTAACGTTTTTTTAACACTAACTAAACGTTTTTCATTAAATAATCCTATTTTACTAACATTTTAATTAATTTGGGGCTACCATGGACATTAACCCATAAGAAAAGCTACCACAGAGAAAATAAATAGTTAAGGGCTACCAGAGAGAATAATGATGTTTTTAGAGAGAATACTTAGGGTTTTTAGAGAGAGAAACTTGTAGATCTCCATTGTTCTTCAAGACTCCACCTTCCTTCCAGTAATTCAAGTATCTTTTTTCTACTTCTTTTCTCCTTGTTTATATTATGATGTTTTATTATTCTTCTCTATTTTCTTTATTTATTTCAATTATGCTTACATAGTTTTGTAATCTATGGTTAAGTTGAACCCTAGTGTGAATTAATTCATGATTATTTCTTTAAATTCCCAAACTAATTGTTGAATTGTTCTTGCTTAATTGCTTGTGCATATTCCAATACTAGATTAGGGATAACTAGTATTGTTACGATTCCTTTGTCTTGATCACAATGGGAGTTGGGTTTTGACGAATTTGAATATTTCAATTAAGGACATGAAGTTCTCCACGGGAGTAGGTAGAATGGATTGTTAGGAAGTTAGAGTGCCGCGTTTAATGTCTTTAATTTGCATGATTCCACGGGAGTAGGCTTGAGTGCATATTAGAGAAGCCATAGATACTCGGGACAGGTTTATGGTATTTTATAGGGTGTACTTTTCCTTGTGAGCATTTAATTGACTAGTTTGGGGTAGAAATTATTGTTGTATTAATTCATGCTAGTGGGGATACTTAACTATAGAGTCTTTTATTTATAGATTGATTAGTATAGTTTATTCCACCATTATTCTTGATATTAAATCTCTTTTAGTCTTACCATTACTTAAGGGCTAATCATAGAACAACTTTCTCTCTGTGGGATCAATTCTGACTTACCCTACTACATTGTTAGGAGGATTAGTTAGGTTATTTATTTTTGTTAGGTGCGCGATACGCCTATCAAATTTTGGCGCCGTTGCCGGGGAGATAGTTTGTTTTATTTAGTTTTTATTTTTTGGTGAGACTAGACTGTATATACATTTTTTCCTTTCTTTTGTGAATATATTTTTTTTTCTTTTCTTTTTTTCGTATCATGGAGTCATATAATTATTTTGATAGGGATAATTCTTCTGATAGGCACCATAGTCATAATTCTTGTGGTTCTCATGTTTATAGTTTTGATGCATCATATCAAAATTCTCCCAATTTTTGCATGAGTTCTCATGAATTATCATACATGTTCCATGAACCCAATATTTTTGCTAGTAATTCTAGAGCAATTTTTTCTTTTCCTCAATATGAGAATGAATTGTTTTGGAAATACTATTATAGACTTGACGATTTTGTTGGTCCTAACCATGAAATTGAAATTTGGGATATGTGCCTAGTGATTTATGAGGGTTTAAATGAAGAAACTAGGGAGGTGTTGGAGTCTATGTCTAATGGTCAATTTCTATCTCAATCACCTGATTATTGTTGGGATCAAATTGAGTGGTTGGCTCAGAATAATTATGAGTGGGATATGTCTTCATCTTCTAGACCATCCTTTTCATCCGAGATGCATATTACAACACCTCCTTATTGCTCAAATTGTCAATCTACTTCACATGATTTTTCTTCGTGTGATGTGACGTTAGTGAATGATTTTAACCCCTCACCCCAATATGAATTTGATTATTACACTCAAAATTCTCATCCCCAACCGTATATTTATGATGTTGATGATGCCGGTTGTATAGAGAATGAGAGTATGAGGATGATGATCACATTATTGGAGAGAGCAATGTGATGGATATTTTAAAGGAGGAAGAGCCCTTTGTTGAAATTTCCTCTTTGGAGGAAAGTCAAGTCGAGAGTGAAGTGATTTATGAGTCTTTATCGGTACCACCTATAGTTTTTGAGTCTCATGTTCCTTTTTCTAAAAAACTTGATCTTATTCCTTCTTCCCCTATATTATATCCTCCATCGTTCCTTCTTCCTCCCTTCTTGAATGACTTTTATGATAATGTAAATAATGTACATTTTGTTTCTTTTCCTTCTTTTGAGTCATGTAAAAAGACTAACAATTTTCCTTTTTCTTCTTCTTGTAAATATAATTTTTCCTTTGATTTTTCTTTTTGTAGTTTTAGTAATTTTTTAGTACTAATTTTTTTCATTTTTCCTTTCCACTCTTATATAATATGCTCTGAGATGTTTGCAGGAACATATGATAAGCTTCTTAGAGCATTGAACTATTATGAGTGATCTACTAGTCTTAAACGGTCATGCAAGACCTTAAATCAGCGCTTATCGGGAGGCAACCCGACTTTGTTCATTTTATTTATTTATTTTGGTTTGACTAACTTTGCTAATGTGTGACGAAGTCTGTTGCTAGGTACAAGCATAGCCAATTTTTTTTTGGCTAAGTTCACTGCCTCATTACAACTATCGATTGTGGTGGAGGTGTCGATGCTTTTTGACACTCCCTTTGATTACCCACCCCTTTTGTAAGTTGTACCTCTCCTTCATTTAATTCCTCTTTGTTCACATTGAGGACAATGTGTCATTTAGCTTGGGGGAGGATGTTTGTCATCATTACTTAGCGCATGTTAGTTGCATCTAGAGTAGTTTTTTTTTTCATTGCTTTCGTAGGATGTTGCAAGGTTTGTACCGCTCACTAGGAGTGGGAGTTTACGTGTAACCTAAAACGTTGTATTGCTTTCATAGTTGCATTGGCATACTTCATCTCATATTAGATTTCATGTCATTTTAGTTGCATCTATGGGACTATTGCTAGCACTTATTGAGAACCTTGCTGATATTTTACTACAATTCCTAAGCATAATTCATCTTGTTCATGATTCTTCATAGCACGATTGTTTCGCAATTGATTATTTGTGGTAAGATTGATTGATCTCTCTCTGGCTCGATTTACATTTATTGTGCAGACACCTTAAACTAAGTGAGCTTATGTGCCTATAAACTGACGTATCTGTGTCAGTTATGTTCTTTCATGTGTGATTAGTTCCTTAGTTGTCGCATTGATCTTAATTTTGACTTAGTACTCCTTGATATTTGCTAGTGCATACATTTTGATATGATTGAGGCATTCTATTTCATGATCTCAGCTCCAGAGTTATTCTTGTTTTCATATTATCCTTCCTCTAACCCCGCTGAGCCTTTCTGACTATGTTTGATTGCTACCTACATTACAAGCCATTGGCCTCATTCGATATTTGTCCAAAGCCTAGCTTGGGGGAGCGAGTATTAGTTTTGGTTTGGTTTGTATTGAATTAAAGTGCTCTATTTGTAGTTTAGAAGGATGGAAAAGTATGTTTAGTGAGCTTTGAAATTGAATTGAAAGTTAGAAAAAAAAAAAAAAAAAAAAAGGTGAAAAAAGAAATGAAAAAGAAGTAGAAAAAAAAAAGTTGTGAATAAAGTGAAATAAAAAGGGTTATGATTGAATTTCTTGAGTGAAAAGTGTCGTTGATTATATTTGGAGATTGTTGGTTGTTGGACGGAGTTGTTGTGACCTTTCTTGGTCATGTTTTCAGTTATATAATGCTCCCCCTTCTTGGTTTTTCCACCACAATTCCCAAATTATTTTCCATACCTTTAACCTCAACCCCATTACAACCCTTAAAAGTCCTCTTGATCATTGTGTATTGTATTGTTGAGTATTAAGTGAGTCAAAAAGTCAAAGTTAAAGAGTTTATGTTTCATCTGAGTCGACTTGTTTTAGGTTGAGTGTTATCATTTATCCTTTAAACACATGAGAGATTTGAGCGCACATGACTATAGTGAGGTCTGTCAGGTTTGGTTAAATCCAAATTGGGAGAGATGGTATGTGGTATGATTGGAGAGTCGATTGCGATACATGACATGCTATGCGGCTTTGTTCAAGCTTGTATTGATGCTTGGTTTGTGTAGTGATTTTATCTCTTGTGTTTTCAGTTGAGTGTTTAGCCCTGTTGTAGTCCTATATTGTAGGTCGTCTTTCTTTTCCAATGTTTATGTCTTATTGCTTGGGGACAAGCAATAGTTTAGCTTGGGGGAGTTTGATAAGTGCATATTCTAACATCATTTAGTTGCATATTAGGGTGCATTTTCATGTAGTATTAGAGCATTTACTTGCATTTATGCATATTTAGGTCCATTTTCGTAAGCTACGATGCTTTCACGGGTTGTTTGGTCTTTTGATGTAATATCAGATACTTTGGACTCCTATTTGAGGACATGATGATTTAGGCGCGTAGATGACCTTCAAAACGATATATCATCTGCCCAAAACGGATTGAAAGTGAAGAAGATACACATGACTTTGTGTACTTGTGCAAAATATGACACCTCTTCACCATTTCACTCGTAACTTTTGACTCAAGAATAATAATGAGGTAATTCCAACTGGGTTGGAAACTAGACTTCAAGAGCTTTCCAACGATATATTTCATGTGTGAAACAAAGCTCTGGATCAAAAGTTATAGCTGTTCAAAGTTGAGCTGAAGCCACTGTCTCGACCGCACGCCCGTGCGGATATCTGCTCGGCCGTGCAACCTGCAATCAAAAGTCACTGAAGCTTCTGCCTCGCTCGCACGACCGAACGCCCATGCAATATGTTGCTTGCCCGTGCAACCTGCTGTAATGTCGTATTTTCCGCGTGACCTAACTTATGTCGGTTTATGTTAATCTTAGCATATAAATAGGACTTTAACCCTTATTTTCGAGGAGAGTTTTGGAGTTTTGTAATTATATCATCATTATTAGTTTATACTTAGGGTTTTTAGAGAGAGAAACTTGTAGATCTCCATTGTTCTTCAAGACTCCACCTTCCTTCCATTAATTCAAGTATCTTTTTTCTACTTCTTTTCTCCTTGTTTATATTATGATGTTTTATTATTCTTCTCTATTTTCTTTATTTATTTCAATTATGCTTACATAGTTTTGTAATCTATGGTTAAGTTGAACCCTAGTGTGAATTAATTCATGATTATTTCTTTAAATTCCCAAACTAATTGTTGAATTGTTCTTGCTTAATTGATTGTGCATATTCCAATACTAGATTAGGGATAACTAGTATTGTTATGATTCCTTTGTCTTGATCACAATGGGAGTTGGGTTTTGACGAATTTGAATATTTCAATTAAGGACATGAAGTTCTCCACAGGAGTAGGTAGAATGGATTGTTAGGAAGTTAGAGTGCCGCGTTTAATGTCTTCAATTTGCATGATTCCACGGGAGTAGGCTTGAGTGCATATTAGAGAAGCCATAGATACTCGGGACAGGTTTATGGTATTTTATAGGGTGTACTTTTCCTTGTGAGCATTTAATTGACTAGTTTGGGGTAGAAATTATTGTTGTATTAATTCATGCTAGTGGGGATACTTAACTATATAGTCTTTTATTTATAGATTGATTAGTATAGTTTATTCCACCATTATTCTTGATATTAAATCTCCTTTAGTCTTACCATTACTTAAGGGCTAATCATAGAACAACTTTCTCTCTGCGGGATCGACTTTGACTTACCCTACTTCATAGTTAGGAGGATTAGTTAGGTTATTTATTTTTGTTAGGTACGCGACACGCCTATCAGTTGCAGTGTGAAGGAACACACTTAAAGAGAGTGTCCTAATCCCAAGATGAAGGATGATGTGAATCATAAGAATCGGGATGATGCAAGTTCATCCGGTAGTGTTGCATCCGATGAACTTGGTGATGCTTTGATCTTGAGTGTTGATAGCCCAATTAAGTCTTGGATCCTTGATTCAGGAGCTTCATTTCATTCCTCTCCATGCAAGGAGCTATTTCGCAACTTCAAGGGTGGGAAGTTGGGGAAGGTTTATCTAGCCGATGATGAACCTTTGGATATTATGGGGAAAGGGAAAGTTATGATCAAGACTTCAAGTGGGAGCCTATGGAAACTTCAAGATGTTAGGCTTATACCTAAGTTGAAAAAGAATTTGATTTCGGTGGGTCAATTGGACTCATGTGGTTATAGAACCATGTTTGGTGACGGTGTTTGGAAGGTAACCAAATGAGCTATGGTGGTGGCTCGTGGCTCTAAATCCGGCACTTTATACACTACCATAGGGTGTAAAAGCATGATTGCTACAACTACGAAGTGTGACACCAAGCTATGGCATACTAGGCTTGGGCACATGAGTGAGAAAAGGATAAATATTCTAGCTTCAAAGGGTAAGTTGTCGGGTTTGAAATCAATCGACATGGAATTTTGTGAGAGTTGTGTCTTTGGAAAGCAAAAGAAAGTGTCCTTCACAAAAACCAAGAAGTCTTTGAAAGATGAGACCCTAGAGCTAGTGCACACAGATGTATGGGGACCTTCACCCATCAATTCCTTTGGTGGCTCACGGTATTTTGTAACCTTTATTGATGACTTTAGCCGGAAAGTATGGATTTACTTTATGAAGCACAAGTACGAGGTGTATGAAACCTTCAAGGTTTGGAAGACGGAAATTGAGAATCAATCGGGCAAGAAGATAAAGAGTATCATGTCCGATAATGGAGGTGAGTATGCGTTGGAAGCTTACAAGAAACTTTGTCAAGAGCATGACATTGTTTTGATGAGGACTATTCCAGGGAAACCTCGTCAAAATGGGGTAGTGGAGAGAATGAATAGAACACTTCTTGAGAGGGCAAGGAGCATGAGGATCCATGCAGGTCTTCCTAAGTGCTTTTGGGCCGATGTCGTGAGCATTGCGGCATACTTGATCAATCGGGGACCTAGTGTTCCCTTGGAGTTCAAGATTCCGGAGGAAGTTTGGAGTGGTAAAGAGGTATGTCTTTCACACTTGAGAACTTTTAGTTGTGTCATTTATTTTCAATTTTGAAAAGCGTGATAAGCTTGACCCAAAGGCCATTAAATGCTACTTCATAGGATATGGTTGTGAAAAATATGGGTATCGTATTTGGGATCCTAAGAACTGTATGGTGATTAGGCATTGTGATGTGACCTTTGATGAGAAATCCTTGTATAAGGATAATTTTGGTGAAGATTCAATTGAGAGAGGATGGATTGGGGAAGAGCGAGAAATAGTTGAGGTGGATGATGTTCAAGCTTCTCAACAATATGTTCAAGCTCCCATTGTTGATGAATCTAGTGATTTAGAGGATGACCCTCTTGATGACATAGATGATGAGGTTCAAGGTGAGTCAAGCACTCCACAAGCTAGCTCCACTCCTCAAGTGAGGAGATCTTCAAGGTCTATCAAGCCACCGAATCGATACTCTCCCTCATTGCACTATTTGTTGTTGACCGATGCTGGTGAATTGGAGTACTATGGTGAAACAATGAAGTCTAATGAATTGTTTAAGTGGGAGCAAGCCATGAAAGATGAGATGAATTCATTGATGAAGAACAAGACTTGGGTGTTGTGTGAACTACCCAAGGGAAAGAGAGCACTAATGAACAAGTGGATTTTTCGAAAGAAGGATGAACCATATGACACTATCCGTTTCAAGGCAAGGCTTGTGGTAAAGGGGTTTTCACAAAAAGAAGGGGTTGATTATCAAGAGATCTTTGCTCCGGTTGTGAAGCTTACCACTATTAGAATCTTGTTGGCAATAGTGGCTCCGAAAATCTTTTTCTTGAACAAATGGATGTGCAAACGGTGTTTTTACATGGGGATTTGGAAGAGGATCTCTACATGAAGCAACCGGAAGGGTTTCAAGTTCCGGGTAAAGGGAACTTGGTGTGCAAGCTCATGAGGAGCTTATACGGGTTGAAGCAAGCTCCAAGGTAATGGTACAAGAAGTTCGACATGTTCATGCTAGGAAATGGTTTTGTGAGATCGGATGGAGATCATTGTTGCTACTTTCAACAGTACATAAATGGTTGTATTTATTTGCTTCTCTATGTTCATGATATGCTTATTACGGGTACTAGCATGGATCTTGTGAACAAGTTGAAAGAGAAATTGTCAAAGAAGTTTGAAATGAAAGACTTGGGTGAGGCGAAACAAATACATGGCATGAGAATTTTGAGAGATAAATCGGCGGGTGTGTTGAGGTTGTCTCAAGAGGATCGGAGTATGTCAAGACGGTGCGAAAGAGGTTCAACATGGTTGATGCGAAGCCTCAGAGTTCCCCTCTTTCTATTGATCTCAAATTGTCAAAAGAGGATTCACCCAAAACGGATGAAGAAAAGGAGCAAATGACCATTGTTCCTTATGCTTCGGCCGGGTAGCATGATGTATGCTATGGTGTGCACAAGGCCCGACATCGCTAATGCAATGGGAGTTGTGAGTAGGTTCATGGCAAATCCGGGTGAGCAACATTGGGAAGCCGTGAAATGGCTCATGAGATACTTGCTAGGTACTTCTTCTATGGCTCTTTGCTTTGGGAGAAAATGAGTGATCTTAGAAGGGCTTGTTGATGCCGACTTTGGGGGATTTGTTGATTCAAGCAAGAGCACCTCGGGGTATGCTTTTACTATTGGTGGTACGCCCATTAGTTGGATGTCCAAGCTCCAAAAATGTGTCTCCATGTCTACCACGGAGTCCGAATATGTGGCTATGTCGGAGGCGGGAAAGGAGATGGAATGGTTGAAGAATTTTCTTAAAGAAATGGGCATGAAACAACAACAATGTGTGTTGCATAGTGATAGCCAAAGTGCGGTTCAATTGGCTCAAAATCCTATGTTTCACTACCGAACCAAGCACATAAAGAGGCACTACCACTACACTAGGAGTTTGGTGGATGATGGTGTCTTGGTTTTGAAGAAGATTGTCGGTTCAAAGAATCCGACGGACATGCTCACTAAGGTGGTTCCTAGTGAGAAATTGAGGTTGTGTATAACCTTAATTGGTCTCCATTGCTAGATGGAGAGAGTAAGCATCTTTGGTGATAATGGGTTTGGATGATGATATTTTTTTTGGGTTTGTATATGGTGTTGCATATGGGGTTGCATATGGTGTTGTAATGTTGATGTTTGTGCCTCGTTTGCCCCAACTCCAAGTGGGAGATTGTTGGGGTAAATGATGGAGGTTGAGCAAACAAGCAAACACAAGCGAGGAAGGTGTGAAGACCAAGGGAGCCCAACACCCCACAGTAGCCCGGGCGGGCCGTCACTGGGCTCGGGCGGGCCAGGTAACCCGGGAGGGCTATGCTTGGCTCGGGCGGGCGCTGGTTTGGTGATGGGTTCCGCCTCGAAGGCAAAATGTAATCTCCTCCCTGCACCCGGGCGGGCTGGACTGTGGCCCGGGCGGGCGGGCTTGTAGCTCGGGCGAGCTGTCTCGAGCCCGGGCGTGAGTTAATTTAGGGGGCTTGAGGCAGTAGCTAGCAGTGGGGTTCAACCCGGGCGGGCGGCATGGCTCGTGCGGGCTCTTCTTCGGGCTCGTCCGGGCAACCCAGATCTGTCGGGATTTTTTACGGTTTTAAGCTTTAATCTCAACCCTTGATTTGTATTGACCCCCATAAAGTATATAAACCCCCCTCTTTCATGTTTTAAGTTATTTATACACACAAAGTGAGATCATCCTAGGATTTAGTGAAAGAGGAGAGAGAAAATAGCATTAAACTCATACATTAATGCTTGTATTGTTCATCCATTGTTACCATTAATCAAAGGTGCTTGCTTGGTGGGTTTTTTCTCCCGGTGCTCGGGTTTTCCCACGTTATTCGGTGTTTTTCATTTTTTTCGTATTTGTGCTTAGTTTCATCACTTTTATTAGTTGTTGATTAGTGTTAATTACAAGTAATTAGTGTTTTGCTTAGTCTAATTCTCAACAGTGGCAACATGAAATGTTTTAGCTTTGGATTTTAGATATAGATATATAGATATTAAAGCTTTATAAATAGCTGCATCGGGTTTCTACATAGAAGATCTAATGAATATTGATCAATATTTGCATTCAAAATGAACTTTTGACCAACAACAATTACTTGAATAATTGCTGAAACATTATTTTTATGTACATCAATTGGAACAAATGAATATAGCTCGGATATGACAGTATATACTTGTACTCTTATGTAATCCTCCAATGAAAAAAATTGAGATCTCAGTCATAATCCTTGAAGCTGAAACCTTAGCGATTTGTCCTGCTGATGTTATGCATCAAGGATGAATTTGTACGGTCAACTATACATAGGAACATGCTTAATTGCTTATCATAATTAGATGTCTTTTCTCTAGCTATTGAAGTATTAGTTTCATGTTTTCATCCCCTACGGCCCCATATATTGATTTCTTCTTAGACGGCTAGGCATTTAGCTAAGTAATTAACTTCCATATTATAGTACTTATCAAAAATTATCTTTCCTCTAAAAAAAAAAAATCTTGCACTTTCTAAGATGACTAATGAATCCCCCGCCTTTTTCTTTCTGATAAATCTATATCAAATCGGATAAGAAGATCCCATCTCATGAATATTTCTCAATATAAAAAATAAATGGGATTAATTGCTATAAAATATACATTGGATTAATATAATCTCAATTACAGGCAATCTTCTTATAATAATCATGACTATAGATTATTCCTTGATAATCCTATAATTATTTGATAACCTTGAAAAACTAATTATAAGGTTAAATTGTGATAAATCAATCTTTTAATTTAGATGGCTAAGTAGGAGAAGGCAAAACAATATGTATAGACAAGTAATCAGACACTTGAGATCATTTGAGAAATACTCCTATTACCGGGATTATTCTAAACTAACCTTAGTAAAAATTATTAATAACCGAAAGAGCGACAAAAATTAGGATTATTTTTGTGAAACTTTCCTTTCATATATTCTTGACGTGCATATATAAAGCAATTAAATATATTTGTGACGAGCAAATAGATACTATTTTGGAATTAAAAAGAAACCCTACAAGATGATTTTACTCATCTTTGAATTGGCATTATCAATCATCATTACTACTCCACCCGTCTAATGAATACAATTACTATGTATTGTAATTGATTTGTCCTTTGTTAAACTCAGAATGTTTGTTCCAAAATCAGAATTATATATTTATATAACATCTCTTGTCAAGACATATAATTAGGACGTAACAAATAGTAGCAAAAGAATATAATTATAATTTATGAACACCTTGCATTAATTATCTTGTGAGTTGTGACCCTACTACTACAAGTCTACAACTCCATGATTCATATATCATATAATATAATGTTGATTAATTTCCTTAGCTTGAACCATCTCTTCAAGTGGATGTAAAAAAATATAATGCTTCTGCTAAGTCTTTTTCTGACCCTACTTAAATTTGAAGGCCTTTGTAATAAGTTGGTCATATCACTTATCAGTGCATGTATCGATCACGCATCAACTTGCTTCCCAGAGTCCTACTTGTTTAGCTATGATTTCTACAGTAAATGTCAACCATATACTATAACATTATTCATCAATCTTCCAAGAATAATTGGAATGAAAAAGTGATAAGCAACAAGAACAAGGTAATGTAATCTAAACTAACCATGTGCACTTGTACACGCATTGCACACGTTGTATAAACATATAGTTCTAGCTCCAAAAGTGTTGTAGGCCTAGCTTATTTGGTAATCAGTAGTCGATTGTCGAACATTAGTTCGTTCAATTAGTTTGGTTGACCACCTAATTAATATTGTTATAGATGCTTTTGTTGTGAAGTGTGCAGAACTGCATGATTTTCATTTTTTGTATTTGTCAGCAGAAAAAGAAAAGAAACACTAGCCTTAGCCATACAGAGTCTATTAGGCATTAGCCATAGCTTCTTCCCAAAAAAAAAACATATTTTCTCCGTTTCAAAATAAGTGAAACACTTCTCTCATTTATGTGAGAGTTTTTTGAGACAAATGTTTCACTTATTTTGGAACGGAGGAAGTAAATGTGATGATCTAAGTTGATAGGTAAAGGATGAGATCCATGAGAAGAAGAAAATAAAAAGTGCAATTGGGCTAAGAAGGGTTTGGACGTGTTATAGGCTTTCTTGTCTACCTGCATAAAAGCACAGGCTTCGATAATTTTACATGTTTTGGGTGGACTTGCTTTATTCGTGAGCCGCAACTCATGTTGGATCGCATGGGCTGCCTCACTGTAATTTGGTCCCAATCAAAGTGGGCTTTTACTTTGGATATAGTGGACTTCTTGTTTATTCTCTATTCCAATATCTTTTAACATGTGTCAAGATGTGGCAACTTAAATTAAAGTATCGAGTAGTCTTCCTTGGTTAAATATCATCTTATAACTATAGCAATGGATATCAAAGTAAGGAGATTAGAAAGTGTGGGAGTAAGTCTTTTTATTTATTTAAGTAATAGAGAGAATGTGGTTGTAAAAGAGTGTAAAATTATATAGGTAATGCGGAGAGGGAATAAAACCATACTAAATAAGAAATAAAGGTACGAAATTTTTATAAAAATGAATGTAAATGGAAAGTGAAAAAATATTTAGGATATAAGGGGAGTATTCTACTATTGACTGACTTTTTTTTATACAATATGATTTTTTTTATTATTCACATAGTACCTCCTACTTTTGTAGTACATTATTAACTGTGTAAGGCCTCGTTCTGTTGGACTTGTAGAAACTGAATTGAATTGCGAGAAACTGAACTGAATTGAACTGTGAGAAAGTTGAACATGAGAGAGTGTCTAAATCAAACTGAACTGAACCGAACTGAAAATAAGTCCAAAAGAACAGGGCTTAAGCCTACCATAACAAAAGAATAATAGAGTGCGGACAAAAGATTATCACATTTCTATAGTATATCTTTTGATATACTCAATTTATACTTGTTTATGTAATACATATCACAATAAAAAAACATGCAGTATGGATGAAATATCGGTGCTTTAAGGTGTAGTATTGTAAGTGACTAGATAATTAATCTATTGCTTAGGTTAATCATGCAACCGGTCCTTTTAATTAAATTCCTCTGTGGACGTAAATCTTAACATATGTTTTCTCACAAACATTAGAATGAGACTAAAGGGTCTAAAGCACTATAAAGTATTGTAAGATTGTTGCCAAATAAAATTATTGTAAGATGGATAGTAACTTTTTTATCGTAAATATTATTATTTTATAAAAGTAATCTCTTTTAATGTAAAAAGTAACTCGTTTTGACTTCAAAAGTGACCCATTAAGCGAAAAAGTGTAATAATTTTACAGTAATTTTATTGTGAACCTAACGCATGCAAGATTTGTTGATGTTTTGTCTCACCCTGTAACCCGCTAAAAGTGTCTTATGGATTCATAATTCATTTTTAAATATTTCAACCATCATATGGTCATTCCCAACTTTTTTTTAAGCATGTCATGCCCAACTTATATAGTTGATTTTAGGGATATTATCTCAGATGACCCTGACATATAGGTCTTTTTTCCAAATAACCCCGACATTTTCGCCCTTATCGCAGATAACCCTAAACTTGTATTTTGTCATTAAACTTGACGGAATGGCTAACGGTGTTAACTATTTGATATTTACAATTAAAAACCTATTTTTTAAATGAAAAAAAGGCAATTGTTCTTCATCCTCTCTCCTTAGCTTGTTCTTCACCCTCTGCCATATCTTCATCCCCTCTCTCTCTCCTCCACCTCCTCCTTCTCCATTGTTACTCCACTTGCTTCTCCGTTCATTCTCTCTCCATCACCCCCTGATTTTCTCTCTCCTCCACCTCCTCCACCACCCCTTGGTTTTCTCTCCTCCACCTCCACCTCCACCACCAACCCCTGATTCTCACTCTCTCCACTTTTAGTTATTTTAGATGATTATTGAACAATTTTTTGTCTCGTAGCTAGATTTAGTTTTCTTTTGGTATTATTGCTATTGGGGTCCTTAAGATTTTGGGTCACTGTTTGAAATTTGTTGGTTAGTGTTATGAGTTTGTTTTGATTTATAGTGTTTTCTTATTGTTATGTTGTCGTTGGCAACATTGTGCTGAATTTTTTTTGGGTTTTGGTTATTTTGTGGATTTGTTTAATATTGTAGAAGTAGTTTCACCTGTGTATGAGTAATTGGCAAGAACTGATTTCGGGAAATTAGGAGATTAATGGCTAGGTGTGGAAATGGGTATCTTAGGATGTAGGAAGAGAGACGTATGACCTAAAACACACCCCTGTAAACCTACCCCATACCACGACCATTCTACTGATACATACATCGACTACCTTTGGCCACCACAACCAGTCAACCACCACACAGCCACCACCACGACCCCAACCACCACCCAGATCTGAGAGAAAGCAAGACCAAACCTCTACAAATCCACCCAACAGTCTTGTAAAACCCACACAATAAACCACCACCACCCCCACGAACTAGCCACGATAAGAAATCCAGAGAGGCAAAAGCATCAGTTCAAAGAGAAAGGGAAAAAACACCCCGCCACCGCCGGAGAGTATTGGACAGAAGCCACCAAGGATGTTGGAACAATTTCGAGAAATTCAAGTTATTTCAATGAATCAAAGAAGGAATTCAAGTTATTGGTTTGGAAAAAATAAATCAAGGAAGACATGTTAAGGGGATGGAGAACAAGAGAGGGGGGGGATGAAGAACATATATTTTTTTTAAAGAACTAGGTTTTTAATTATAAATGTCAAATACTTAACACCGTCATGTTTTCTGTCAAGTTTAATGACAAAATACGAATTTAGGGTTATCTGCGATATGGGCTAAAATATCGGGGTTATTTGGGAAAAAGGCCTATATGTCAGGGTCATCTGAGATAATATCCCTTGATTTTATATGTGTGTCAACCCTATAGTGAACAAATTACTAAGAGGTCACGAGTTCAAGACTTCTTATGAATTTTTTTATCAAATAGTACTTGGTCTAGTAGTAAGGTTTGTATCTAATAACCAAACCCTACTAGAGGCTCTTCGGGGGTGGAATTCCCTTACCACCCCCAACTCCCAAAGAAGAGTCTGTGTAGCTGGGTCGGATTAACTAGTTTTAGGCTTTGGTCCAGTAAAGCACTTCTCCTTACCAATCCAAAAAAAGTTACACCAATACGAAAAAAAAGTTGCACGAATACCAATTCGTAATATTTAGTAAAAACTAATATTCATTCAAAAGCAATAGGTAATTAATAGGATATTAAAGTTTTGTATAAGTAAAATAGCAAGAGAAGAAAGAAGAAAATAACCATCAAGTTAGTTGTCTACTTTTCAAGTAATTAAAAATTCTAATTTGCTACACATCTAATTACTCGACACTCAATTAGGGATGGCAATGGGTCGAGTCTAGATCGGGTCATTGTGGACCCGGATCCAAATCCGTTTTCAAATGTTGGACCCCAGATCTAACCCGAATCTGACAGGGTCTGGAAAAACAAGACACGTATCTACATACTGCGGATCCGGGTCCAAACCGGATCTGTCATATTTTGCACTATTTTACCTTAGAACTTAAATATTTTACCTAAAAAACCGAATTCAAATATAAAAAATCAGCAAATATTCCGAATGATGTGAACTATTTAACCTAAAAATATTTTACTTAAACATTTATAATATTTTGAACTATTTTACCTAAAAATATTCTGAATTCAAATATAAAAAATAAGCAAACTTTACCACAAATTCACAACTAATTCAACAACTTTACCACAAATTCGAAACTTAATAATTAAGTAAATCTAAAAACTTACAATAATTAAAATTAAATAAACAACTTAAAGAATTCGAAATAAAATTGTAGCTGATGGCTGGGTGTGAGGTTAGCGCGGCAGGTGCAGGTGGTGGAGCTGGTGCATGGTGCGGCTAGGGGGCCTGGTGATGCGGCTGTTGTTGATGGAGATAGAACATGGTGGCGGTCGTGCGGTGGAGGTCACAGCTGGTGGTCAATCAGTGGCTGTCGTGGGTTCGGCCTTGTGGTATTGGTAGATGGAGGAAAGAGAAAAGAGGAGTGAGGATGTGTTGGTTGGAAGGAAAACATTTCCAATGGAAGGTAGTTTTTCATAAAAACCATTTTCCAGAGGAAAAATCAATTCTAGATTGATTTTCATTTGTTTGGTCGTAAGGAAAGTAACTTTCCTTTGAACCGATTTCCTTTAATTTGTTTGTGTTGTGTTATTGTTTGATAGAGTGGAGGAAAATGTGGCTTCCCTTGCCCCCCTGGGGAAAGAAATTTTCCACCCTTGAAAAATGAAGTTCAACCAATATTTTCTCTTCCTTGATCCGATCCAAACCTAGCAGAGGAAAGTGAGGAAAATAGTTTTCGTGGAAAACACTTTCCTCTCAACCAAACACACCCTGAACGTAGATGGAGGCTTTTGGAGTTATTGTTTGATTGTTGCTAACTTCATTAACATGTCAAAGAATTGACTAGTTGAAGATTTTTAAGAAATCAGAGGCAAAGCTCTCAACCAAATTATTCAGTGAAATAGTCGCCATAAAATAGACAGACTAGTGGGTGGGAAACTTGGCACTGCTAGCTGGAGAGAGAGGGGGGAGGAAAGGGTGGGTGGGTGGTTGGGTGAGGGTGCCTAGTGAAAGGGGGTTAGGGTTTTGTGAATTGTGAGTGAATAAAGAGTAAAGACTAAAGACGTGAATATTAACAAAAAAAAAGACGTGAATAGCCACTCCGAAATTAATATTTTAAAAAACGAATCTACAGATCCAGGTCTCGAGGTAAGATCCAAACCCAGATCTGCATCCTGTCGACAGGACTTGAATCCGACCTGGATCCAACGAGTCTGAAAATTGGGATCCATTTCCTAGAAAACGAATCTGGGTCTACGAATCCGGTTCGGGTCCAAACTCCGTCACCATTACTATTAACTTTTCAAATCGAGTAACTATTCCAATAAGAAAATTCATATTTTAATTTTCGAATTGGATCAAATTTTCTACTTTTCCGGTCCGTTTGGTTAGTGGTAATAAATAGTGGTAATGGTAATGAAATTTAGAGCAAATTTGCAAAGAAGTTTTCTTGTCAATGACCATGGGAATGAAACTTTATCACAAAAAATGGGTTTCCCTTTATAAATTTCCATTACCACCCAATACCACATTTCCAAGTGGTAATAGATAATAATGAGATTTTAGGAAGAAAATGGATATCTTGGGATGGAGTAGTATTACCATAGGTAATGACATTGGATTTATAGTACAAATTTACACTATAATGCATTACCATTCCTACCATTTATGACCTCTTACCAAACGGGCGGTTCAGTTATCGCATACTGTTGGACACAAATCCGAACCCAAGAGCAGTTGTTGAATGGAAAGGAAATAATTCAGCATTGAGTCGTTGACAAATGACATAAGCTAAGAAAAGCGAACCCAAAAACAAAAATCAGTTACCGCCGTCCGATCTCAATTTCCTCAAATTCCCCTAACAGTTGTCATCATTAGAGCTCACCTTTGATTTTTTGTCATCACACCACCTTATCAATAACACCTTAAATCTAGTAGTACAGAATACAGATGTAACACTCTTAAAAAATCTATATACAAGACAAAAAAGTAGTTCCTTTCTCGAAATCTCAACAAACTTGTGCTTTTATATCCAGTTTCTCTCTCCTTTCTTCGATTCTTGTTTACCTGATTTTTGAGCACCCAATTAGATAAACAAACAGTAAGAAAAATTTCTTAAAAGTGTAAAGGATTAATCTTTCTCTTTCTCTCTCTTACCCACTTTTTTTTTCCAATTTTTCCTCCATTTTTTGCGATTTTTTTCAAGTTTTTTTGGAAATTTAGTTCTGGGTATGTTTTGATTTTTTGCAGGTGAAAGTTCAAATGATGAGTGAAGTTGAGAAGAATACTCCCCAAGAAGAAGTGGTTTCAGTGGAGCTTCCTGCTCCTTCTGGTTGGAAGAAACAGGTCTTTTTTTTCATTTTCTGAAGATTTAATTTTTTTATTGTTAGTTATGAAATTAATATATTTTTTTATGTATTGAGTTTGATTCTGGTTGATTTATGATATTTTCTGATGTGGGTTTGTGTTTAATTTTTGATTTATACTGTAAGTTGTAGGATTTGTTTTTGGGTAATTAGGGCTTCTGATTGTGTATCATTTGTTCTAGATAGTATGTTCTAATTATGTGTCCTAGGATTTTGGGAAAGTAATTTTTTTTTTTCATTCTATTTGGGGAATTCTTACTGATTTGGTTTGATTGATATAAACTTTTATACTTCACATGGGGAAGGAGTATATTGGAGCTATATATTTCAAAATTTTGTTAAACCGCACTAATTTTGTCTTTTAGGGTTTAGTGGGAAGCAGTGACATTTTTTTAATTAAAAAAAATATTGTACTAGTTTCTAATTAACAAATTACTCTTTTTTAAGAAATTCAACTTCAAGCAAATTTATTCTCTTCCATTTTTAAAAAAATGTAATGTCCTAACATGGCATATTCTTTTGTTAATGTTGTTTTACTAAATGTATACTGTTTTTCTCCTTTTTGATTTTTTTTTGTTGGGTTGGGAGTTGGGACTTGGGAGGAGGGAGAGGGGGTAGTGGTGGATTTTCGTATTTTCGGATTGCAGATGCAATGGAAGTCAATTTATAGGCTTCAATAAATTTATCATCAGGTGAATTTGCTCTACAGGTTAGAAATCTTCCCATTGCTTCAACTAGCTGGACACTGACATGGAGAAGTCCATAAGGCAATTTTGGAACATGTCATTGCTAGTAGTTATTATTCACTGGCATGGGTGGAGTCGTGGAGATGTGGAAATGTAGGAGGGCCAGGGGGAGGGTGGGAGCCCTGAGCCCCTGACACCCCCCAATTTTTGATTTTTTTTTCAATTAATGTGAAAAAATGTTGATTTTTTAAAAATAGAAATTCTTTACTTGGTCCCCCCACCCCCCAATATAAAATGCAAAGGAATTTTGGTCACCCCTCAAAATAATTTTCTGGTTCCTTCACTGCAGTCACTGGATCCCTATTTGACTTGAGTTGACATCATGGGAAAACTTAACACATGCTTAATGTGTTATGAATTGAAAATAGGGTGCTGGATCAGTTTTAACTCTGCTCTTTTACTAGCAGAAGTAGTAATTTTATCACAACTCAAGCATAGGATATGGTGAATGCTTGATCATTGTAAGGGTTAATCTTTGAAGTTTTTCCCAGTGGCAAGTGATGGAAACAACCCAAAGAAATGCTGATGTGAAATGTTTACATGAGTATTCTCGTTCAATATACAGTAGTTATGATAATTTTGAATTTTGGATGGCAACATAAAAAGGATCCACATACACCATGATCTACCTATCGACTTTGCTTTATTTTAGCCTAGCTTTTCTCCATGAACAATAATGGGATGGAGACAATTGGCAATGGTTGTGAATAACTGATGTCTAGCTGTTAGCACAAGTAGATACTATAAAGTCTATAATATATGGTGAATTGGTCAGTCTCAAATGATTGATTATCTCAAAGTAAGAATTGTCGTATTCCTTCTTAGTTTATGAGATATCTCTTGCTAATGGGATTGGAATCAGTGTATTAGTACTCATCCTCATGGGAAATCACCAAGTGGGCAATCCGCATAGATTCAGCAGTGTGGGCTACCTAACCATATTGCTATGTCTTCAACTCTTTAGAGAGCCTTCCTTACCCCAGTCTTTCTTCCTATGTCAAAGGGCTCCTCAAACACCATAGCATCATGATACCCCTTCGAGTAATTTCCATATTCTGCATTTGCACTTCCTACAAATTTATTAAAATTTCACATGTTTAGGCTTTAGACCTTTTCCTTCCTCTAGTTGCCTCTGATAAAGAAGAAAATCACCTCCTTGTGATCCACATGTCATGATTTGTTGATGATATGTATGGGTGGAAGATACTACAGATGAATTTAGTGCTATTTTGGAGCAATGGAAGCAAAAATTAGAATATTGAGGGTTAGGTTAAGTCGGATTAGAATTGAGTGCATGGAGGGTACTTTCATCAATGAGAGGGTGTTAGGCATAAATATAGTAATATTGGATGGTCCAGGATTGCATATAAGTGATCGTATAAGTGATTTGGTTGATTTTACAAAGATTTGGAGATATTGACCAAGATGTGGCTCAAATGGTTAAGTGGCTCAATAATAGAGAACTGGAGACAAGTTAAGTCAAATATTCTGCAATAGTAATGTAACTCCAAGGTCGAAGAGTAATTCTACAGGATGGCCATTAGACCTCCATTTTTATATGGGTTGGAGTGTTGCGCATTTAGATGGGGGAGTCATGGATATGCTGAGATGGATGTGTGAGTGTCCCTCAAGAGATACATTACGAAATTAAGATATTGGGAAGAAGGATAGAGTTGCGGATATTAAAAATAAGCTAAGAAATAATTACTTTTGTGTATGTGAGACATCCACCACAGGATGTGGCATTGGTAGGGAATGTACAATCAGGGTTAGTGAGGGTCTGAACATCTGGTACTAGTGTGCTTGAGCCAATGAAGTCTCCAATGGTCTATGCATTGGGATAGAATCATAGAACTTAAACCGAAAATGAATATCTTGGAACCAGTCACCTTGTTTTGCTAGCCTTTTTCACGAGCATAATTGAGCGTAAACTATCCAATGACTAGTGGGATGGGAATGAAGTTTTTATATCTGTATTTTAAAGTGTTTGGGCACAAAATTATCCCTAGGCATTAGATTTTCACCATACTTTATTTGCAAAGTAGCTGAAGTTGCTTGATTGTAACAAACACATTATAGGAGCAATTGAAGGTGAGAGCGGTTTGAAACTTTGAATTGTAAAAGCCTGAATATTGGCACCATGTGTAGAAGATAATGATCATTGCAAAAGATTTGCCTTAGAAATGTGCATTCTAGAGACCACTGAGGAGAGCTCACAACACAAAAGTCAAGGCAATGCTTGCCTAGTTAAGGAATGGTTATAACCATATATATAACTTTTTCTATTCTTCTTTAGAAATTAGGAATATTGTTCCTGCCATTGCCTGTTCAGAGAGACAGCGTTTAAATTTTTCAATGTTGGAGGTTTGATGAGATACCTTGATTTATCAGAGGATGTTGGGTATAGGAGTTGTAGATTTGATGATACTATTTCGGAAATTGGTTGCCTCTTATTCCTGAATTATACATGTATCACTTTTTTTCTGTCCCTGAGGGTTAATCATCTCACCATGTTTATTCATTTCTTTGTTTATCAAGAAAGATGGGATTTGCATGAGATCAGGTCTATTACGTCATCAGGAAATTCTTCTGAAGGGTAAGCAAATTGATGCTATTCACTGTGTCGGTGTGTCCTGTGGTGGAGGTTTCAAGACTACTAGGTGATAACAGACGTGCTTAATTATCTAGGCTGTTTGTGAATTGTATGACTTTGCCTATATAATAATGTTAATGGCTATAATATGAGTTTTTGCTTAGTAAGGGAAGGCGTGGTTATGCTGATCCTATGTATGAAGTTCTCTCAGGGAACTTTGCTGAGCTCATTGCAGAGCCACAGTTAAGAGCCCTCTGAATTGTTGTCGTGGGAATCAATATCCTTACTTGCTCAGGATCTGTTGATATTATAACAGGGATGGTGCAGAGTCTGTTAAGCTGGGCATGACTTGTTTTTGGTGACATTTGGTAAGTTTTTTGCTACTCCATTTTACATGATAATTCTCTGAAAAAAGCATCTATATTGGTGGTGATCATAATAGGAAACCAGTATGTATCAGGTGTAGTAGTCTGTTGAAGGTGTATAGTTTGTTTAGTGCTTTGGATTCCTGTACTTATGAGTTTGTGGAAACTCTATCTTATTAAATCCTTGACTCGATGTGAGATGATTAGGTTTTTATTTCATCAGTAAACTGCTGATTGAACAGTTTAGGACCCAAGGTTTGTCTTTACAATTAGTGCGTCTTAAGAGCTGGATTATCTGGATACTTCTTTTTGGACCTTCTTCTGGAAGTTTGCTTTGGGAAGTTGGAGAAGTCCTTACTAATTCTTGACTTGATGCTGCATTAGACAGTTGCTTGAATAGTTAGCATCCAAGTGTTTAACAATTAAAGCATCCCAAGAGCTGAATGATCTGAATACTTCTTTTGTTCTTTGGTAAATCAATAAAGCTTTTCTTTGTGTTAAGGGTCAAAAATATCAGGAAAGTCTCGTTGTGTTAAGTTTGTTAATCTGCAGCCTTTTCTTGGCTATTATGTGGTAAGGTGAATGTGGTTCTTCACTCAAGGCCTATTATCTCGGTAAAGAGGCTTCATGTTCAACAAGAGAAAAAAGGGTTTCTTGTGTCAGCAAGAAGTTCCTGATTTTAATTGCTAAGCTTTCTTCAGGCACAGCTGCTGTCGACACTATATATAGCTGATGGAGATTAAACGATAAGAATATAGTTTATTGGTATCAGAACCCTATGGCATACTTGGGTTAAACCTAGCACTTCTGGTATAGCTTGATTAACTATGCATGACAGATTGCTATATGAGAATTTTCAGTCCAGAGGAAACATTTTTTTATTCAGGATGTGTTGTTTCTGTTCCATTGCTGAATGTGGAAACCTATGCACTTGTTGAGGTTTATGGATTGTATTGGGGATGGATTCATGCCGACACTGGCTTATAAACTGATAAGCATGTTAGAACAGATCTTCTTGCAGCAGCCTAGGGAAGAATTAGTTACTAGTGTCATCTATGAGACATGGCACAGGGGCAACAAGTTGCCTTTTTGATAAGGATTGAATGGTCGAGGAAATTGAGGGAATGCCAATGTGGTCACCAATAAAAGGAGGGAGATTTTGTGGGGTCAATCCATGGTAGTGGACGTAATTTTCTCTTTTGACGGGATAAATTTGTAATAGTGAATTAGCTCCAGTATCACAAAAGATTGAATTTTTGATTAAACAGAACCATCCTTTTTGTTGGCAAATTTTAGGGTAAGGTAGGTGCTGTTGTAAGACAATTAAACTCACCCAATATTCAAGTCTCCCCATATTTGCTCATCTCCTTTGCATACTTAAGCCCCACCCCCTCCAAAAAAAAATCTTTTAAGTCACTGTCTTACTGTACCTTTATTCTTACCTTAGAACTATAGGCAATGTTGCTGTGTGGTTCAATAGCAACGGTGGAGGGAAAGGGATGGGAAGAAAGAAGGGGAAGGGAAGTAATATTACATGCTCAAAACCTAATTTCATCTTTATTCCCATAGTGGCAATTTGTGGTTTCTGAGTCCTCATCTATCTATTTGAGCAAGTTCCATGTAGGAGCTTATATTCTATCTGTGACTACTTACAGAACTTCAAGTTCTGCTCTGAATTTTTTTTTGTTTAAAATGTTATTTATATCAATCCAACTAAACTAAGGCTTTGGTATCTAGGGATAGAAGAACGAGCATAGACCACCTGAACTTTTACTTCTTCTCTGGTTTTTTTCTTTTTTATATTAATCCAACTATCAGCAATGTTTCAAGTTTTCTTTTTCAGCCGTATCATTAACTGTTACCCTTTTTTATCTCTAATCTTTCTGGGTCTCTTCACTGCCTGCCTCTTCATCTTCAGTTCCTGTTTATCAGGATGACATCTAGGAGATAACTTTTTGGCATTTTTTTCAAGCGTGGCAAAAACAATATATGGCCTATGATATGTTCCCTGCTGTTATATTAAAAACCTTTGGTATTTTTATTTCGTGTTTTATACAATGGAAGCAGATAGGTTGGCCGAGAGCTTTAGCTTAGCAACCTTATCAGGAGTGGGGATTGCAAAACCTTCGTTCTTCCAACCTTGTGGAATTCTTGACATAAAATTTGCCACCTCCCTACCACCTCTACTGGCTAATATCCACATTTTGTCCGAATTTTGTCTCTGCTCAATGGATAGTGTTTTCTATATCTGCAAGCCATTCCCATGCCCGCTCTAACTGGGGTAGTATGGTTTTTTGTGTGTGTGCTAAGAGCAGATTTACATGCTGAAAGACTGTTTTCAATGCCATATATGAGGTGTAGGTTCATTCATGCAGCACATTGGAGTAGACTACTCTCACTGTCGGGTAGTTGGCCATTTATGAGGTTGAAGATGACAATAACAGTGCTTTCTTAGGCCAAGGTGCAAGGAAAGCATATCTAGGTTTCCAAGTGTGAAATCTCAGTGCTAGAATGGATCTCCTGTAGTATTAAGTCATCATCATGGTTTCTTCTCAGTTACAAGCCTAAGTTATATAAATTAGGCCTGCAAAACGAAGGTAAGTGAGACGCCATGCTCATTAAGTTTTGGAGTATTGGTGTCCGAGGCTCGTAGCTTTTGCATTTTGTGAAGTTAAGGAAACTAAATTCATTTTTCGTATTGTCCGGTCTTCTGCATCTATTGCATTTTATGTAATAAAAGGTCTAAAATTAGAAGCTGACAATGAAAACACTAAATGATTAAAACGCTGGATGGCACATAATTTTGACATAAATCCTCAATTTATGGCTATGGTTAGCAAATTCCTGTTTGGATTGCAGTTTTCTTATTGTGAAGTACATCAGACTGCTGCACTCTATGCACTCTTTTAAGGGGGGAAAAATTGTGTTTTTCTCATGGTTTACTTTTGCTGAGTCTTGTAATGTGATGAGGTGTTTGCAGTTCTTCCCTAAGAGAGGAAGCACCCCAAAGAAGAATGAGATTGTATTTACTTCCCCGACAGGAGAGGAGATCCACAACCAAAGGCAGCTGCAACAGTACCTAAAATCACATCCTGGTGGTCCACCAGCATCTGAATTTGATTGGGGCACTGGCGAGACACCTAGAAGATCAGCTCGAATTAGTGAGAAAGTAAAAGCTGCTCCTCCTACTCCTGAAAGTGATCCTCCGAAAAAAAGAAGAAAATCATCTGCTTCCAAGAAGGATGATAGCAAGGATACCAAGGCCACAGCTGAAGGAACTAAGACAGATGAGGTCCAGATGGAAGATGCTGAAAAGTCCGAGAAAGAAGAGAGAGCAGAGGGAGCCGAAAAAGATGTCCAGATGCAGGAAGCTGAAAAGACTGAGAAAGATGAGGCAGAGGCCCGAGATGAAAAGGAAGTCATGAAAGAGAACCGAGCTGGGAACATAAGTGTGGCTTCTGAGACGAAGGAGGCTGTTCCTGAGCCTGAGAGAGAGACTGCAGTGCCAGGTCATGAGGTTGAGGGAAATGC
This sequence comes from Beta corolliflora, assembly GCA_947648045.1. Classification (NCBI taxonomy): domain Eukaryota; kingdom Viridiplantae; phylum Streptophyta; class Magnoliopsida; order Caryophyllales; family Amaranthaceae; genus Beta; species Beta corolliflora. The sequence continues at coordinate 3,909,760 of CANSZD010003019.1, forward strand.
AGAAACTGAGGAGCAAAATTTGAAAGAAAGTGAAGGTGATAAGGCTTCCATTGAAGATGCTGAGGTGACCATGGAGGCTGTTCCTGAGGCTGAGAGACAGACTCCAGTGCCGGTTCGTGGGGTTGAAAAAAATTTAGAAACTGAAAAGAAAGATATAAAAGAAATTGAAGGTGATAAGGTCTTCACTAAAGATGCTGAGGTAAAAGAAGAGAATAATGACACTTTGCAGGAACAGGTAAAAGCAGATACTGAAGAGGGGAAGAAAGATGCAGCAGGCAAACCAGGATATGCAAGAAAATTTGAGGTCAAAGGAGTGGATTCTTCTCAATTAATTACTAATCATGAAGAGAATATAGTTGAAGACAAATTTAAAGTTGAGGAGCAAGCGCAACCTGATAAACAAGATGGCTTTGTAGAGTTGGTGAAGCCTGATATTGATGCCACCAACAAAGAGGCAAAACTTGATGTGGATAGCATTGAAAAAGACAATGGAAAAGCTGCTTCGGAATCCGTCGAAGAGCCGAAGGAAAAAGATGGCGTGGAGGGCAATATAAGCAAGAAAGTAACAGAGGTGACCGAGAATGGAAGCAAGGCAGGCGAGGCTAGGTCTTGATTCTTGCTAATGTGATTGTGCCATCTCCTTTTGATATTCCTGGAGCTCTCTAAATGACTGTTGTAGGCTTATAGCCTTGTTGTTAATGATAGAATCTGATTTACTGTTTAGTCAAGATTACCCCTGTACCCAGTTGTAGATTAGGCCTAGAGTCTTGACTTATCCAGTGATTAGGGGAGATATTTGTAGCTCCTGCAGAGATCTGTCTGTAACATTATGCTGTCAAATTACTGGTTCTGTTACACCTTGACAACCATCATATGTAGTGTATGAAGCTACTCTTTTGTACTGTTAACAATCTTCTCTTTCGTTTTACTGCTAATGTAGCTCTTTCAGCTGTTTGGAACCCCCGCAGTTTGATTGAGGACATAATTTCACTGTGCATTATCCATATATTGCTTTCTGAGGTACGAATACAGGGCAAATTGCCTTTATTTGATGATGCAAGGTACCTGTGTTACTCTGACACAAAAACTCCTATCAAACAATGGTATATGTCCAAGTGTTTGGGTCGGCTATTTTGTCTAAAATATCCATGGTTTTGGCCCAAAATGAAGTGTCGAGGATCCGACTCAGATACTTGAAAGAAAATGAAGAGTCAAAGTAACATAGCTAGATATTGAGATCATGATGTGCTTAATATTGATTATTAGTTACATGTGAAAAGAATACAAAACATAAAAATACTCAATGAAACACTGTTGCCGAGCTAGAGGATGGTCTTTACAACTCGTGTAGAAAGTGTATGAAAACTACACTAAACAGAGAAAGTGGATGCAATTCTGACTCAAAAGGCAGAACAGGAAGCACTGTTAGAATCAAAAAATCTCTTTCAAAGCCCCTTGAGAAGTCCATTAAGTCCTGTTAGTGCAGTCCATTTTTCGAACGCACTAGCCGAAGATACAAAAGCGATCTTAGATGATTCGACATCTTTCTGAGCCACTACAAATTGCAGAAAGATAGTTCAGTAGCAAATAATTTGACATATCTTCATTCAGAGGAAGTAGGTTTAAGACAGTTTTTCAGGCTTACCAGATGATATCAGCTCTGAGATTGAGGTGTTAAACATATCAACTTCTTCCTTCTCCTCAGGACCTAAGCTTAGCTGTTAAGGGGTGTTTTGCAGTGTGTTCAAAACAGAGAAAAAATCATTCAGAGATCATAAGATTTATCAATGGCAGAACTCGAGTCCTGCCGTATACTATTGAGTACGAGTAAAAGACAAAGGGCAGACCTTGGTGAAGGCTGAATTGGCCTTCTTAATCCAATCAGTGTCAGTGCTAGTGCCGAGAACTGAACTCGCAGCATTAAGATCATTGCTTTCTATAGCTTGGCCTACCTCGCTTAACTTGTACACAAGATCTTGTAGATACCCTGAACATTTCAGAATTCAGATGATTGTCAGAAACAATGTTACCTGATTCTTCGTACGAAAATGGGTAAGGGACGCAATTTCCTGCCTAATCCTGTTAAACTAGCTCACAAGTATACCACTTGCATGTACCAATTCACTTTTATGAGATAGTCACAAAGGTTTTAGCGAATTAGGTAAAACTGGTTACAAATAAAGTTATCCATTGTTCCATCTGTTCAAGGTCTCGTACCATAAGCCTTTAATGAGACCGTCTTACATTAACTTCTCGTTAAGACTTTTTAAGCCACCCACAAAATTAGGTGGAGAGTCAACGTTATAACCAGACTAAATCACACCACTGTCACAATGTATGTGTGTGTGTACTGTTATGGATTGGGTTTAACACACAAATAGAAGAAAGAATTGAAAACTTTATAGATATTAGAACCAAAATTTACTCAGATCCTTCACTTAAATAACACATGAAGTCAATTTGACTAATGTTATTTTGTAAGATAAAATCAACATTCACAAAAGAAAGGGAGCATGTAAGAAAAAGAAAACAAACCTTTTTCCTTAGTAGATGAGTTTATAACTCCTTGTCTTTCAAGCCTTTTCTTTCTGTCCTTCTTCACCTTCTCCAAGAGCTCCAAATCATCCTCAGCTTCCAATGGCGCCGCTTCGGCATGGGGCCCACCTTTCCCTGCCATTGATAGTAGTAAGGCAGATGATAGAGAAAGAGCAAAGCTTCTTTTGCTTAGACATGGAGATGATGATGATGATGATGATGATGATGATGATGATTTGCAAAAGGGAACTAATAAATTTTGTCTGATAACATTGTTTTTTTGAAGGCAAAATGAAAGTGAAGATGATGAAGATGTTAATGATGGAGGTAATAAAGAGTTGGATGATGAGTGATGAGGATATGTGTTAGTAGTAGATAGAAAGGTTGTTACTGCCATTGTTTTTTTTTTCTTTGATTGTGCTCTTTCTTTCTCTTGTTCCTCCTTCCTTCACTTTTGGCTGTAAGAGTACAAAAATTAGTTCTTTTTTTTTGGTGGGAAAAAGAATTTGTGAAGGAGGGGCAACTTGGGACTTTGAAGAGATAAGATATTGCTGGATTTCTCTGATCCTAAATATAGATGTATGAGGTCATTTTTGCAAAGTTGGAAGGGTACAATTGTCATATGCAAGTTAGTCAAGGGAATACAGGATGGCAATGGGGCGGGTCTGGGTCGGGTCCACCTGGACCCAGATCCAGACCCGTTTATTTTTCACAGACCCAGACCCGCCCCAGATCTGTTGGGTCTAGATTTTTCAGACCCAGATCCACTGGGTCTAGTGGGTTCACGGATCCTAACTGGGTCTTAAATGGGTCCTTCTTAGTTTTAAGTTTTCATCACATTTTTGAATATATGTAATTAAAAATTTTCGCCCTAATATATATAGGTTCATGTATCCATGGTTAAAGCATTATCTAAACAAAATTTTAAGAATTAACTCATAAAATATTAAAATGTTACAACTTACAAAGTTACAAGTCTTAGATTGAATTATAACACTAACGAGTTCACAAAATCACAACTCATAAAACCTTAGAGTTTAGGTAAAAAAAAAAATTCTAATATGTAAATGGGTCCGCGGGGCGGGTCTGAGTCTAGCATATGTGGACCCGGACCCAAACCCGACCCATGCTCTTCGGGACCCAGACCCGACCCGGACCCATTGGGTCTAAAATTTCTGGACACAGACCCTTATAAATAGATCGGGTCCTAACGGGTCTGGGTCGGGTCCAGGACCCATTGCCATCTCTAAATTTTATTACAGGTTGATAACATACTAGTAGATTTTAATCTTTTGTAGTTAGACATGATAAAATTGATAGACCACATCTGTCAAATAGACTAATTAATTAGACTCAAACTTAATTGAATGATATTCAAACAAGAACCACTTGGTATCAATCTGGTGCCACTGGTGGACTCTTTTATAAACTCTACTAAATTTTTCTTTGTGCATATATGATGCGTTTCTAATGCAAATGATGATTGACCTGACTCAAAAACTGTTATAACTAGTATGATTATTTTATTATAAAATATGCTCTAACGGATGATAATCTCAAATATGACTTGCACGGATTTAAAAACAAACCAAATAACTTCTCATCCAAAGGTTTAGCTATTTGTTTTTAGCTTTATTCAACCAAATTGATAAATATGACATAGTTAATTAAAGATAATATTCTCATAATTGATATTTAACTAGTTTTAAGCCCGGACTACACCCCGAGTACTTAAGTTTTACATTTATTAATATTTACTTTAAAATGATAAAGACCAAATATTACTTGGTTTAGTGGTTAAGACATTAATATATATAAGTTTGAGATCATGAGATCGAATCTTATGCAATCCATTACTAATTTTTTTTTATTGTATGCGGATTACCTGGAGCAATAGCTAAACCTATGCACTATGTGAATAGGTTAGAAAAACCGAAATAAAAATTATCTGAATAGTCCATTTTAGTTGAATGTCTACAATGTATTGTCCTTGCACTGATCCTGCCAAGTTATGAGATTCATCATGGATACTGTATATTGGTACTCTAGATTCCAGTTCACATTACTGTTTAGTGTTTAGTTTGTTAAAAATTAGTTAGAGCAATATGTTAGAAGTTAGTTAGAGCAGTTTGTTATGCTTGTTATGATAGTTTTTTCAGTCTTCCTTCTCTAATTGTATATAAATACTCCCTAGCTCTAGTTTTGTAAAGGAATTCTCTCTCAATTTTTCCTTCTTTTCGCTGAAAAATTCAGAGCAAAACTTCGTTCTGCAAACCTGATCATCCAAATTTTTGGTAATGAATTCCGCATTTTCAACTGATTTTCTGCTCAAAAAAGATCATCTGTTGAACATCTGATTCTGCTTAAACATCTTCTTTCGAAGATCTGAAACCTCGAGGAGTCTAAAATTCAGGTGTAAACTTCCTAATTCAATCTGAAATTTTGTTTTTTCGTTCTTGTTCTACGAAATTGATTGACTGAAATTATTGATTGAGAATACTGAAATTGCTTCCTGAATCTTACTCCTTTGAGTTGTTTTTCTCTGATTCTCTGTGTTCTAAATTTCTTCATTATTCCTGAAATCTGCAGATTTAGAATCTCTAAAACACTGATTGTTTCTAATTGTTTATCTGAGTTCTACATCTGATCTGATTCACTTTCTTGAAATTAATTCATCTGATTTGTTCTAGTAATCTAAATTATTCATATCTGATTCAAAATCTCATATTAAGATGCCTGAAATTGAAAATGAAATTCCAAATTCTATTCCATTAAAGCAGGATTCAAGCAGTATCTAATATATACATCCTTCATATGCTAATTCTACAAAAATTGTTTCCATTAAGTTCAATGGAAGTGCCTTTAATGATTGGAAACGTTCTATGGAATTGTGGTTGGATTTTATTGGAACAACTTGAAGCAAGTAAAATCATGTGAGAATTATAACACAAAACCATAGGTCATTTGGGTTACTTAGAGAACAATCTAGCCAAAATTTAATAAAGCGAAAGGCAAGCAATATAACACGCATAAGAAGAGAAAATTTCTGAATTTATTCCTTGTATTTATGCTAAAATTACCATTATGAATTACTACTAACTAACCAACAAAAAAATTAACCATCATTACGAAGAATATATAGTCTACCTAATGCTATTAATGTTTTGTGAAAAAAAAACCTCTATAAGGAAACACTCATTGACATAAACTAATAACAAGTAATCTCCACGGCAAGTCTCTTGGTTTTCTCTTCACAATTTAAAGCCGCACCAAATGTCTTCTCAGAAATATCCACAGAACAAGTCTCTTGACCAACACAAGCCTACAAAAGTAATAAAATCAAAGTAATTAATAAAATATCATATTAACAAATCATTCAATTGTTAAATAAACACACAGAAATATAATACCTTAGTAAGGATGTGTTGAGCATCAATGTCACAAGATCCTTTCTCAAAGGAGCCACAATCACCTAGAGGATTACCAAAACTAGCAAATTTAATAGTAGAAATTGAGCTTCCTTCACATGACAACTCTAATGTACTTCCTTCATAACCATTTGCACAAGCTCCTTTTACTCCAATGGTCTTGAATTTAACTTGAGTTGGGTTCCCCCCAAATTCCTCGAACAGAACAAGAGTATTCACATCGTCCCTTAGAAAAGATCGCGGTACATGATACTCAGTTTGTATAGGCTTCCCGCAATTGGTAACACACTTGGTGTTATCATATTCACCGCGGTAGTCACATGGATCAAGGCTACACCCATCTTCATCGGCTAGGTAGCTCGGCCAATACCTTCCTATGCTTATCCCATTCACCCAAGCTTCTCCTTTGCCCATGCTACTAAGATCTAGAATAACCGGGTTTGTTCCCAATGGTGGCTTGAATGTAGTCTATTAAAACACAAGATTCATCATAACTTATTAATGTTAAATGGAAAATGTATAGTGACATTAAGTTATATAGTTGCGTATATGGATTAATAATTGTTACCTTATACCATGTCATCTGAGAACCTACTGGCATATTCATCTCAGTTTTCCACCTTTTGACAGAGGGTGATGTTTCACTATAGAGCATATCATGATCAAGACCTTGCAAACCAGTTTTGTATGCCCATACGTGAGAAGATAGATCCTTTATAACAATCTCATCGCCTCTCTTTCCAACTAACTCTATCGGACCAACTATTCCGACTGGAGTCATATCATAATAAGGCCCATAGTTCTACAAGCAAATCATTCTTATCAATTGACAATTTCATGATTAAATGTATGTATTGAAGATGGTAAGAAACAATTGTAACCATTAAAAAGAAACTAGGGGATCTAGTATACCATAAGTCCAACTGTGGCACTAAGGAGCGAAATTGTGTTCTTTCCCTTCTTCAAATTAACCTTTCCTTCAAAAATGTAGGTAAAAGAATCTTCTTTGGCATATTCATATCCTATAGATTAAAATGATAGATTAGTAATTGCATATGCTAATATAAATACTATATAGAACGAGAGTAAAACTATATATAATAAAAGAAATTTTACCAAGCTCTTCACCATTGACATAAACATGAAGAACATGAGCACTAGAATTGACACGGAGCCTCATGTCATCACTCCAAATGATATCATTCTTGTCAAGGTGGAGACTGATTAATAAAGAGGAAAATTATATTAGTTACATGTTCCATCTAGGTTATAAAAATAATAGAAGAATACATAATATATACTCATTAAGGGTCTATTCTCCCCAGCTTATTTTCAGTTCAGTTTAGTTCAGTTCCTAAATGATAATCATTACTATTAATTAGTTATAATTTATTTCAGTTCAGTTCAGTTGTTTTATGCCGAAGAGAACAGACCCTAAGGCAGATTAAGCAAGTATTATATTGTAGAATAAGATAAAATTACCTGGTCATGTACCACAAGTAGTCACTAGTATCATTAGTAGCAGCCTTCTGTTCAAGGAGAACATCCCTTGCAAATTGACCTTTACCTTGTTTGGCATACTTAGAGATCGATTCTCGTCTCCAATTCCAGGTTAGGGAACTTGGTTCTTGTTCAGCTTTATTGTGTTTCTTTTCTATCATGTTCGTTTGTGTATTCACCTATAACAATTGAAACATTACATTTATCAAGTAAATGTTGATATAGTTCCTATATTCTTCTATTAAAATTTTTTATCTTTCGAAGGGTTTTCACTCATTATCTTGTTTTTCTCTCGCTTGATTAATTACAGTAGAAAGTGCTAAGTGAAACTAAATTTAGGTGTGATGTCGTGAATTTGTTGACTGTTGTTTTGAGCTCAGATTTCGAGGTTTTTGCGGTGGGGCTGGGTGGTCCAGGTGGGTTAATTACTGAATTACCATCAACAAAATAACAAATAGATATATTGAATACGCACAAGAAAAGTCTTACCTTAGCAGTATTATATGCTTCGTTTTTGCAATCTGGGAGGATACTGACCGACCAAGCAGGAACAGTAAAGGTATGATGATTCAATACTATTGTTGCATCGTTTGTTGAATTTGCATTGCTAAGGAAACAACTTGAGGTTTTGTTGTTCGTAAAAGTTGTCACCTAAACATAGATAATAATCTTATCAAATTTCGGGTAGATGATTAGTTAATTGAAACAATAGTTTATATTCTCTATAGAACTTTTACCGTAACAGAATTTCCCATATCAGTTGTATTCACATCTCCATAAGTAAGAAGTTTCTCCATTGAGTGTAAGACAGAGTGAAGTTGCTTGAGATGTCCATATTTAGGTTGATTCATATTTCCTATTCACATAAAATAATGAGCACATAAATTAGTTAATTCTGTAATTACTTCATTACAATTGAGCTAATATGTCAATAATCAGCATATGAATTCATACCATATTCATCAAGGGGTGCATCATAATCATAACTTGTAGTGATATATGGACCGCCGGATGTTCTTCCGAAGTTTGTTCCTCCATGAAACTGAAATATTATATCATAAGTTGCGATATATGTATAAAATTTCCAATCTTTTTTACATATAATATCTTGTTTTCTTTATTTACCATGTAATAATTCTGTACAGTGCCTCCAGTTTGGAAGAACCGTGCAACAGCATAAGCAACATCTTCAGCAGTCCTATGTGGAACCTTACCACCCCAATTTTTGAACCTAAATTTTGCATTCATATATATTCATTCATAAGATAATCATTTTCAAGTTGTGTTGAATATAATTAGCCAGATTAAATGATCATCAACTAACCAGCCAGTCCAATTTTCAGTCCAGATCTTAGGACTATTGGGATTGTTTGGCGTGAAATCATGACAATACCAACCATTGCATGTATTAATCTGAATAAAAGAAAAGAATATACAAAATAATTAGCTTATTGTATATACAATAAATCCGAATTAACGATAAGAAAACAAAAAGAATATTTTTCTTAAAAGGCCATACCATTGGTTGAGGTGCATCACTCTCTTGGCACATAATCCATGGTACTCCAATGTTCTGTGATACAGCCATATTTGCACACCAATCACGGTATGCTCTCCCAGCATCTCCATAAGAGGATATAACATTGCCATATTCATTCTCGATCTATATTTATCGATACACAAAGGGAAAAAGAAAGTATACTCAATCAAAAAATGTAAATACAACAAGTTTATATCATACACCAAACTTTAATTTAGTCGATCACCCCACATTGCATTAAAATCACTTGTTATAACATCATAATGAAGTTGATTATTTGGGGTGATTAAGGCCACGTTATGGGATTAGTGCTTAGAGAAACAAACCTGAGCAAGGATAATTGGTCCACCTTGAGAGGCAAAAAGATTCTCATCTTTCACCTTATTAACTATCAATGTTGTGAAATTTTGCATCTCTTCCTGTACAATTAAGACATATCTTAGCTAAAAAGTTTTTTTTGTAACATTAAAAACATGATTAGATGTATCATAGATATGTCATTACCATAAACACTTTATTAGCAGTCCGGAGCTCAATGCCTGGCATGTTGTGCAACCACACAGGAAATCCACTGTTCAAAATCAGATTAATATAGCATACGTTAGAGATGTGGTATGAGTTTCAAGTTATTAGAGAGAATCTCTATTCATTATATGCATTCCAAACATGAAATTAAGATACCCATAATTCCATTCAGCACAGGCGTATGGACCAATACGAAGAATAGCATAGAGTCCAGCATCTTGAACGGTCTTTAAAAACCTTATAAGGTCATTTTTACCAGTAAAATCATACTGCCTACGAACAGGTTCATGGGCATTCCAAAACACATAAGTCTCGATTGCATCAAGTCCTCCTTCTTTCGATTTTTTTATCAAATCCGGCCACATCTACAAAAGAAATACAGCAAAAAAAACTCTAAATACAACAACAAAAAACGACTAATACTTTGAAACCTTATGAAACCACTAGCAAATATCATAGTTTACCCACAGTCCCACACGTAGCTTAACTAAGAACAACATGATCAATCAGCATTACCTTACACTCCCAACATACATAACACAACTTCAGTCTTCATGAATCACAAATTCTGGAACTAATAAGATTACAGCTTGGCATCTCAAAAACACCCAACAGTGGCGTTGGTGCAGGACGACAGCAGCTATACAACAACTAACTACCAGCCTCGATCAACCCATAATCATTCATAACTTTACACCCATTAAACAACCACGTAATACTATTACTTCAAAGATTCATGCTTTCACATATAACAATCAACATAAAAGTATTTCATAAATTAAACTATAACAATCATGATAAACAAGAAATTGTGCGTTTAGAAACTTTTGCTATCAACCTAAACAAAATACTCATGGCTCTAAATAAACATAACAAACCAAGAACATAATATCACAAGAATTCACTAATCATATATAATTCATGAAACTCATAGAAAAAAACATAGAACATATAACATATGATTCAAAATCATATAACAAAAAGAATCTGAAAATTTATTTGTCACAAAATAATGTATTCAACAAGTTTACTCACTCAAGATTTGAAGTTATATATAACGAATTAAGTATGTTATTTACAATACACCAGATATATACAAGTTTATTTTTACGTTAATTTGAAAAAAAAAAATGCGCTTGATTAACACACCTCAGGAGTACTGCGAGGATAATGGATGGAACCAGAAAGTATGATCTTACGCTCTCCATTGATGAGTAGTGCACGTCCATCATGAGAAACAACGGTCGATAACGTTGAATGTGAAAAACTTAATATGGTGATTATGGTTAAGAGAAGAGTAAGCATATGATTATTCATCTTTAATCAGAAGCTAGCAGACGTCTTATAATATTGGAAGTTTGAGGAATTTTTTCCGTTATGATGATTAATGGAGATACGAGTCACTATTTATACCTAATTATAAGATTTTGTAGATTTACCTTATCCAAAATTGACTCGTATCTTTGAGCATGTACTAAAGGATAAATTTTACCGGATATCTTTTTTCTCCAAGTTATCCTAAAATTCACATATATATCTTTCTGTCATCTTTTTATGGATAAAGTCAACGTTTCAAAATATAAATTAAATTCTTCATAAAATATAAAATAAGAGTTGTAGAATGAAAAAAATTTATCTTGTTGGGGTGTCTCGAATTTGAGTTTTGGTTCTACATGGTCTCTCAAGTGGTTCATGTATATTATTTCCTTGATTTGCCTAGTTTCGTGGCTTCTAGTTTCTTACGGGAATGTTTGGTATTGTTTAGCTTTAGGAATTATATGCCAGTTAGTATTCTTTGTTTTGGAAGGATTGATTTTGCTAGTAGAAACTTTCCTCTTTCTAATGGTATTAGAATTTTAGTGTTATGGAAAGTCTTTGTCGTCTCGGTTTATTATGCGAAAAGTTTATCGTAAAAGGATTGATTATGTGTACGCACTATTTTTATCGTATAAGAGAATATGTTTGATCAGAAAATTGTTGTTGTAAAGTATTATGTTGATTGTTTAGTAATAAGGAGTTGGAGTTTCCTTGATGTGGTTGTTTGTTTTAACAACATGTCTGATTTATGCTTGGTTTTGGCTTTGGCTTGAATATGTTATTTTTTGGGATATGTGTACAGTTCTCTAATTGTAGGTAAATTTACCTGTATTTGCTTGAGGTTGTGGCTTTTTCAGTTATTTATTGAAGATATGTTTTTATTGATTTATAGTACGTATATGATGAAGCTGTACTATACTTTGGTTTAATTTTACTAATTCCTTAGAATGGGTTATGAAAAGGGTCACCGGCGTTGTTGTGATTTTCAACTTTTTCTAGATTATGGAATTGCTGGATTCAGGAGTCAATTTTATAACAATGTTAATTGTGTTTAACTTTTGCCTGCTTGTTAAACTACTGACCTTTCAGGATAAAGATATTGAACATATCAATGAGAGGCTGGTTATTGTGATTTAACTAAATGAGGTTTGGTGGATCATATGAAATATGTGACTGTTTCATATGGTTAAGGGGACAAATTTGCAATTGTATTTCCATGGCCCTGTTCGCTCAACAAACGTTGTGAATTTTTTAGTCTTTTGTGTTTCAGTAAGTAGTGGCTGGAACCTATATGTTCGGACTCGGGTACCCATATCCGACACGGGTACGTGTCTAAGTGTCCGACTCGGCTATTTTTTGGTACTTTTTCAATTTTTTGGCCCAAAACGAAGTGTCCAAGTGTCTCATCCATGTCTGAGTATCGAGGATCCGACACGGATACTTGAGGTGAAATGAAGAGTTCAAGCAACATAGGCTGGAACATATGCTATCTCATCATGCTTGTTCATTATTTAGCTCAAAAATCCACAAGACATTAGGCTCTAAAATAGTTATTACACTGGATAATTTTGGAGATGATGCTTAATTTTAACAATCAAACAATGTCTTTTACATGCTATTCTATCCTATGTTGTTAAAGTGCACTCCTAGCAGACTCCTATATAACAAAAGATGTGCTTACGAAATAGTTTTGCTTATAGCATACTATAGAGCAGAGCTCAAAGCCCTCGAGATATTATTGTTAGAAATAGTTTTCAAAACTTGAATTTTATTGTTAGAAACAAATTAAAGGAATGAGATATTATCTAGATTAGCATTCTTGTATCTTGTGATGTCTTTGAGCTGTTGACATTTTTGCATAGATTAAAAAAAGAACTCCAATCATTTGCAACTAGTTGTCACATTAATAATGTAATATAAACTATTAAATATGACAATTTAACCTAGATTAATATATCAGAATTAGTTGTATACCCATTATCTAATGCAAAACAACCTGAATCCACTTGTAAAGATAACTACCCTTTCAAAAATACTTCTTGTGTTTCTTTTAGGATTTTGCTATTTGACGCCCTAATATTTCTTACTAACGCCCTAAATACAGTATTTTTATACTGTATTTTTATACCTCTATTTCTTTTCTTTCTTCTTCCCTTCCCCTTCCTGCCACCACCAACACCGCCGCCACCGCCACCTTAACTCTAGAAAGTTCAAACACCACCACCGCCGCCGTACTGCCACCATAGTATCACACCCCACCTTTTTTTTTATGATAAATTGGGGCATATTTCATTCATACGGCATTTAAGCGAGTTATAAGCCATGTCAAATGGTTGAACATCTTACAACTTGCAATGGTATTCTTCGGTGCTGTTAAGTGTTAATCAACTCCCCATCCTTCTTCAACCTTCTTCTCTCTGAGTCTCTGTTATCTTCGATTTTTTTTAAAAAAAAAAAAAAAGAGGCGTCCACCATGGATGCCCCACCACCGGTGGAGGCGTCCATGGCAGGCGCTCCACCACAAGGCGCCTGCCATGGACGCCTCCATCGGTGGTGGGGCGTCCATGTTGGACGCCTCTCCATAATTTTTTTATTAAAAAATTCAAAAAAAAGGAGGCGTCCACCATGGACGCCCCACCACCGGTGGAGGCATCCATGGCAGATGCTCCACCACAGGGTGAGGCGCCTGCCAAGGACGCCTCCACCGGTGGTGGGGCGTCCATGGTGGACGCCTCTCCATCTTTTTTCAAAAAAAATATTCTAATTGATGGTAATTGATTCAATTACTGCTTTTAAGTATAAGAAGATTGATGGGTTTTTCGTTGATGGTAGTGATTCATCTTGTTCTGTTTGTTTGACTGAGTTTGAGGAAGGGGATGATTTGAGATTATTGCCTAAGTGTAGTCATGCTTTTCATGTTGTTTGTATTGATACTTGGTTGAGGTCTCATAAGAATTACCCTCTTTGTCGTGCTCCTGTTAATGAGATAACTCAGTTTGTAGCAGTAATAAACGTTTGAAATTTGTAGAGTTAAGGTGGCGGTGTTGGTGGTGGCGGTGTTGGTGATGGTGGCTCCAATGGTGGTGGTGGTAAGGAAAGGGGAAGGAGAAGGGAAGAAGAGAGAAAAGAAATGGAGGTATAAATATACAGTATAAAAATATTGTATTTAGGGCGTTACTAGGAAATTCTAGGGCGGTGTTTGTAGAGTTAAAGTGCAACACTTTGAATTTTGCACCATTCCCAATTTTCCACCCTCACTTTGACTGTACTTTTTTTACCATACTTTTTTACTAATATATAAAACAAAAATGATCATGTAAATTATTGTTGGATTTGTTTCTAAAAATATTTTTATAATATCAACTTTTTATAACTTTTATAAATATATAATTAAAGATATTAATAGTTAAATTTGATCTAGCCGTAGGTTGTTGACTGTCCCTTGCCCCCTTTCTCTGCCTTTTTGGAGTACGAGAAAGGGGCGGGGGGGGGGCGTAGCCCGGAAAAAATATGATGCGAGGCCCCGATCTACCAACTATCTGAAATGTTGGCAAACGGGGTCTATAGTAGTGACCAACACTATCTTTTCCTGATCATCATGGCTTTTTCCTTTTGTCCCTCTTTGTACTTATTTAGAAACAAAGGTTATTATTTCTTAACCTCTTTAGTAACTCGTAAGATAGCTCAAAGCCTCAAAGCTATAAAATAATTCTTAGATATATTTAAGATATTTCTCACATGAATAAAATAAAGAGTAGGCTATGATGGGCTCCTTTTGAGATCTCGAGTCATAATAAAGCCTCAAACAGCGAGTAGTAAGCTCGAATTAGCCCCACCTCTAGTTAGAGCTAAGCCCACTACTAACCTTACAAGCCTACCAAAGGGATTGGTTGTTTTTGAGGGTTTATATTGGGGCTCACGTTCATGAAAATTATCACGTGAAATTATGAAAAGATGTTAACATTATGTAGTATTTCCAGTCCTTCACTGAAGCTGTGAAGCATACTCCCTTCGTATTTTTTTAATTTTTCCCATTTGAAATATTTGACACTATTCACAATTAGAGAGAATCTTATATATTTTTCACAATACATAATAAAAAAATAGTCATGTGGGGTTTTGTTTCATTCTTTTTAATCGATACTTTATTAATATTCAATCGTTATAATATTTACTAATGTATAGTGAAAGATATTTAAAAGCAAAGAAGTGCATTCCAAACGCGCACAATGAAAGTAGGAAAGATTTAAGAAAATTCAGAAAGAGAACGCTTTTAGTTGCAACACGTCGTCTTCTTTTATGGATTTGCAGTGTAGTTGTAACATTACCTATAAAGGATATACTTTTCCCTCCATCTCCCTTCTCATCACATGGGTCCCTTTTTTACATCTCTTTATCTTTCTCCTTAGTCCTTATCTTTAATGTCTCTCTTCCTCCTACCCTATGACCTATATTGCAACTAAGTTCAGTAGTTGTTTTGATTTTCTTATATAGAGCGCGTTCTTTTCACTTTATCTTATTGGGAAATTTCCTCAGGTACCCATGAGGTTTGACGTAATTCTCAAATTACCCCTCACATTTGGGGAATTCCTCACATACCCCTGAGGTTTGTGTTTGGATCTAAAATACCCTTACTCTTAACGGAACCTTAACGCTGTTAACTTTTTCTCTCTCTCTTCAGTTTTCTCTCTTTCCTCCCACCATCCTCAATTGATGAACCTCTAAGCTTTCTCTCTCCTCCCACCATCCTCCCGAGAAATGATAAACATCTATCTGATAGTAGATGTTTGCAAACATCTATCAGGCAATAAGAAATAATAAAAGGCTGAAAAGGTAGTGATGTGGGTCCCAGGAAATAGAAGAGGAATAAAACACTATTTATATTTCATGAACACTATTTGTTAGTAGCATGAACACTATTTTTAGTTACATGAACACTAGTTGTAATAGCATGAACACTATTTTTTAGCATCGGAATTTTTTAGACTACTTTTTTGTTTGACTGACACTTTGCAATTTTCGAGATAACTTTTTTGTTTGACTGACAACTGTTTCCCATATATATTGACAGTTTTACCCCTGATAGATGTCTGTAAACATCTATCAGATAGATGTTTATCATTTCTCCCATCCTCCCACCATCCTCCAAGCTTTCCCGAATTTTCTCAGAATTTTCTCTCTCTCCTCCCACCATCCTACCTCTCTATTTTTCGGTATCCAAAACAACCCCATTCACCACCTGCACCGCCACCTGACTGCCGCCCCACCGGCGAACACCACCTGCACTGCCACTGTAACACCCCCGCCAAGCCGAACCCTTTTTCATTTAATAAAACTCGAGATGGGGGAAAATCCACGAAGGTTCGACTCAACGGGCGTGTTACCGCCGCACTTATCTCCTTGGAAATAAATGCAAGGCTACATTAATCACTAACTTACATGGACATTTAGTCCCTTTTTGAAAGAAATACTTTAATAATAAATTAATATTTTTTCGAAAATTTCTAATGAGAGTCTCCTTTGTAAATTGGACAACCCAAAATGGGAAAATGTTTGAAAAACCCGTTACAAATAAAATATATATACCAAATCCCAAACTCAACGCTTTCGCGGAGTACCAGCTAAAGAAAATCAGGAGCACTATTGCTCAACCAGAAACTAGAAATGAAACTAAATCAATTAATTATCTAACTATTACAAAATGGAACATCCTCGCCTCAAAGAAAACATAAAACATTCATAGCTGAGATCGTAGTACTTAACCGCTTCTATCTTGGAAGAGATGCTCCAGAACTTCAACCTGACACTATTGTAACACTGCCACCCACCAAGTGACAGGCCACAGTAGTGACAAAACAAAACATTGACATACACATCAGCACAACGCTGAGTACTAACCCATAAAACATTCTTAAAACATGCTTTGGTGTCTACGATTCTCACGTAATCAATACATGTTCACATCATTCATAACCATATCACAACAACATAGCAATATTCACATAATCCATACGTTCACATGTAGATATATATACAATGATTAATTACATAATTAATCTTAATTAATCCAGTTATTTAAGGAGAGGAAAGAGAACGCCAGATGCCGGGTCAATCCCCTGTAACCACTTACTTCAACATTGTAGGCCGGGGTCAATCCCCTGTAACCACCTACGGATAACATAATGGCCATAATAACAGAGTCCCTAGTGTGCACACCCCTTCTACTTGGATCACAACAAGATAGAAGGAAGACAAGAATGAATAATCAGCATAGTAACCAGAGAACCTGTAGGGGCCGCTGAACCACTCATACAGGGCAATCTGTTCATCATTTCCCTCCGATATTTCACTTTACGTGATTAACATCTTTTAATTCACGTCATCACATAAATCACGTATACAATTACGTCATCATTGTTCAATCCAGTGTGAACATATTTCATCCATCATAATCTCAATCCATTCATAATCTCAATCCATTCATAGTGGTTTCAATAACTCATTTCATAAACACAACCGTCACTTGAGTTCATTTGTCACTTCAGATTCATAATCATTTCATAGCATCGTATCATCATAACCATCATAATATAATTTTTCATTTCCCGCAATCCATATATATAACATATCATTAATCATGATCATAACGTATACTTTTACCTAATCGGAAATTGTAAGCATATCTCATAACTTTAAATACTTTTCAGAATACATAGCAGAAGCATAGCAATGGCATAGCAGAAGCATGACAAAAGCATAGCAGTCTTTTTGTATTTTATATCATTTAAAAGTCACTCATACTTTGAGACTGTTTCAGAATTAAAAGAATTACTTTGGCATATTCGAGAATTTATAAACATAACTCAACAAATCATCCTTATAACTCATCCATAGTTATAATAATTCTTAACAACAAACTTTGAATAACAAATCAACCAGAAGACTTCTCTTCAGAGAACTATAATCGTTTGACAAAATATCATTATGTGTGAATATTTCATCTCAATACACCTATACTTTTATATGCAATCCAGTTCCACACATCACATACTTTTGTGTATCGATAGTTCATATTCTTTTCCACTTCACAAATATCGATGTAGACTCATCTCAATAATGATAATAACTATTATCAAACACCAACGATACTCGCAATAGGTCTCTCACTGAGAATTCACTAAGGAGAGTCAACTTAACTCTACAACTCGAGGTTCACCAGCCATAGGTTGATTAAAGTGACTAAATATGATCCAACTGTCCAAGTTATACCATTAGTTGAATTCTATTTAACATACTTAATATTAGCGAGCCAAGCTTATAATTACTTAAAACGAGTCGAACTCTTTCCTACTAGAACACTATTCCAGTAAATACTAACTCTTGTTAACTTACATATTAAATTCGGGCACTAACTTGATGTTGTGGCATTAATCAATCAGTCTAACTGTATTATGTTACTGATCTCTTTTTAATACGATCTCAATAATGTAGTTCATAAGTAAACAACTATAACCAACAATAACCAGTACAGCAATTCAATAACCCATTCACAATAAACCACCACAACTCCTCTCAATTAGACTAATACTCCTTGATCCATTTGCAAACCATATTCAAAGCTTAAAAAGAAAATAAAATCCATTTTCAGATCAACCATTATTTCATACTCATCACCCTAATCACACACATCGTTACTCTATTCGAATCTTCAATTTACAAGCAGCAACAATTTCAACAACACCAACCACATCAAATCAAAAATCCATAATTAATTTACTACTCTCTATTCATAATTTGAAGAAAGAAAACCAATATCAAAGAAAGGAGGAAAAGGTGTAGTACCTTTGGTACTTTACCAACCACCAACACACTGCCACCACTGTAGGTGGCAGCACCACGTAGCAGAAGCAACAACAACACAATCAGCAGCAACGGCACAACAACAAGCAGCAGCAACAAAAAACAGAACAACTACACCATCACCACCATGACAACTCCGGCGCGAGCAACAACCACACCGCAACAACAACAGCGACCAGGCAACAACAACGACACACAGCAGCCACAACAAACAGATGAGGGGAAGAAACGGTGCACGAAAGGGAGAGAGAGAGAAAACGCGAGCTAGCTCCGGCGAGCTTCGGGCTCCGACGAGAATGAGGGACGAGAAAGAGAAGGAGAATTGTTGTTGTGAGATTTCAAAGCTCCATTTTTACTGGGCATTTATAGAAAGATTTTTGAAGACATTAATGGAGGTAGTAGATGATGGATGGTGGTTCAAATAGGGGAGCTTAGAGTAGGGAGTAAAGAGGGAGTAGAGGGAAGTGGGTGGTTGGGGCTTTGGGGTTCTTACGGGTGAGAGAGGAGAGAGAGAAATGGGGTTCTTTGGATGAGAAAAATGACAGAGAGAGAGGAAGAACTTGGGTTTTTGTTTCCCAACTTAACCGACCAAGGAACCCGACTTTAAATTCGTAACCGGCCAAATACAGCTCCATTCATTTGGTTATTTAAAACCCAAAATAAAATTTGTAATAATAATAATAACCTCATAGAATTTATAAAATAAACATATTATAACCACCACAAAATAAATATTTATACCTGAACCCAAATAAAATAATAATATTCAATATAACATTAACTTAGTAATTATAATTAACGCTAATTAAAACGCTATTAAAAATCGGGGTATTACAGCCACAGTGCCGCCAAGTCGCAGCACCAGCCACCCCACCTCCCCCCTTTCTCTTTCGCTGCTCATCCCGTCATCTCCCACCATTCTTGCCCCACTCTCTCTCCTCTTCGCGGACCACCAGCACCACCAAGCTCTTCTCGCCGCTGTGAAATTTCCGATCTTAAAATTTTGTAGCTCAACTTTTTTAATATGTGTTTAATTAAAGATCCTTCATAGAAGTTTCGTTCATTCTCCTGCATTGTTGTTGATTCTTGGTTTAGTTTTCTCAAAGTTACTTTATGATATGAAATTTACAGTGGCCTTTATTTTCCAAGTTAATCATGTCAAAATATTTCACAACATCTCACTAATTGTTGTTGTTATGACCATGTTTTAATAAAATCAGTTTGTAATTATTGTCTTTCTGGGTACTGTTTTATAGAGGATGCAAGAAGAAGTTTATTTGGAAGAGAAAATGGGGATGAGCAGAAGGAGAATGAAAGAGAGAAAATGGATATTGTTTTGTAGAGTATGCAAGAAGAAGTGCGTTTTTTTGTTTGGGTTTGGGTTTTTTTCTTTTTTCATATTTTGTTGTTTATTTCATTCTATAATATTCTCGCGTGAAATTTTCTGGAGCAGTAGAAGAATTTTTTTTTTGTCTTTGAAGTATTGAAGGTTAAGAAATAAGCTTGTTGCAACACTTAAAAAACTATAGTTTGATTACAGTTTGATGGTGAAGAAGATGAGTGGTGAAGAAGATGGGAGGAGAGATGAAGAAGATGAAGATGGAGAGGGGAGAGGAAAAAAAATTAACGGCATTAACCTGCCGTCATTAGTAAGGGTATTTTAGACCCAAACACAAACCTCAGGGGTATATGAGGAATTCCCCAAATGTGAGGGGTAATTTGGGAATTACGCCAAACCTCAAGGGTACCTGAGAAAATTTTCCTTTTTTTATTTGAACCGAACTTATGTAGATTTATTTGAACTTATCAAAATTTATTTTATAAGATGTTAAAAATTATTCGAAGTTAACTGAACTTATTAAACTTGAAAATTTTCTTTTCAAGATGAAGAGAACACATCTGTACATGGACACCAAGCATTGATGTTTGCTAAATGTGCTATTAGTATTAATTGTTAAAAGCCAAAACCTTCAAAAGAGATTTAGAGCATGGATAAAAAAAATTATTGGTCAGGCTTGATTTTAATCAGTAGAAATATGTGTCAGGGGAGAAAAGAATGTACGACAATGAATTTGTTGTGAGGAAAAATGGAAAATAAGTTGTGATGTGTAAAGTCTGTACACTAATTTTGATTAGTTACCACACCGCGTACATGTCACTTCTTATCCAATCCCCAATGGGAGTATACGCTAAACACAATAAATTTTTTTTTTGAGGGGAAAAGTTAGACCGAGATATTATTGCACATCATACTCCGCCAAAGTAATAATACTTTGGGGTAACGGAACCATACAAACAAGTTCAGTACTTCTACCTGTATCCCATCTTGCCACTAAATGAGCTATAGTGTTCCCGGCCCTTTTCACATGAGTAAAGAGAAAACTATTAAGAGATAAAGCTAGCTTTCTAATATCATCAAACAATAAGAAAATAGGTGCAAACCCCGTTGAATCATCCTCAATAGCTTTGACAACAGTGAGGGCATCACTTTCAAGCCATATGTTGTTGAAACCCGATCTTCGAGCAACCTGTAATCCAAATCTCGCTGCTGCTGCTTCGGCCATTGTTGGGTCCCAGTCCACCAGAAGCTTCTTCGTGGCTGTCAACATTACCGAACCCCTATCATCTCTACATACGACCCCCAAGCTAACATATTCACCCTTGACCACATGAGCGTCGACATTCACCTTGATAATACCCCTGGAAGGTTTAGTCCAGTTGGTATTAGATACACGCTGGTTAGAGCTTTGAGGGAAACATGGAAAGACATGCTTGGCATACGTGCAATATGATTCTACCAAGCTTTGGAAACTAACTGCCATAGCAGCACCATTCACCACCTCGTGCGCATACACATACTTGTTTCGACAAAACCACAAAGCCCAAGCAATAGACATCATTTCTCTCACCTCATGCAAACCTACTTGACCCACCCACCACTCGAATTTTGATGCAAAAGACCCCTCCGGAGCATCCCTCACCAGCTGCACATATCTACTTGCCTCCCACACCTCTTTCGTTACTTCACACTCAAACAACACATGACATATGGACTCCACCTCCACGCCACAGCACGAGCACAGTTCGTCATGCGCTATATGTCGCCTATAAAGTACCTTCTTTACAGCCATAGTCCCCTTACAAGCTTGCCATACAAAATGGCAGAGTTTCGGAGGGCCCCGCAAACCCCATACCATGCGCCACAAGCTACTGTTATTGTGATTTATTGCGGCCTGGCGACCTAAAATCCCCATCCAATAACCAGACTTCACAGAATATGCTCCATCCTTTGTTGGGCTCCAGTATCGTTTATCAATAGTAGGGAATAAAGATAGAGGAGTTTGTAATATTACCTTGCAGTCAGCATCATCAAAGCATGATCTAATAAGTGGCTCATTCCATGCTCTAGTGGTGGTATCAATACAATCTGCTACGGTAGAGATTAAATTCTTTGCTTTCAAAGATCTCGGCATTGGAGCAAAATCCTTCCCCGTCATCCAGCCCTCCTCCCACACCTTTATGGCTTCACCATCGCCAACACGCCATTGGAGGCCTTCCAGCAAAAGAGATTTTGCCCCCCACACGCTCCTCCAAGAGTAACTAGGGTCGAAACCACGCCGAGCATCTAAAACATCATCATGTTTGAAATACCTAGCTTTGAGAATTGAGTGAAGGAGAGAAGAAGGATCCGTATGCAATCTCCATACTTGTTTAGCAAGCAAAGCTTGGTTAAACACCCTCAAATCTCTAAATCCCATACCCCCATTAGCCTTCGGCTTACATAACGAATCCCAAGAGAGCCAATGCATTTTTCGTGCCTCCTCATTCGAACCCCACAAAAAGCGAGCCAACATAGCATGAATTTCCTCCAACAACCCATCCAGAATCTTAAATATACTCATCATGTATGTCGGAATGGATTGCACAACAGCTTTAATTAGAACTTCTTTTCCCGGCCTTGAGAGCATATTTCCTTGCCAGCCTTGAATTTTCTTCCATATTCTCTCCTTAAGGGCAGCAAAAATCACCTTCTTAGATTTACCTATGATGGTAGGTAAGCCTAAGTATTTTTCATGTTTTTCCACCTCTCTGACCCCCAACGTTGTCACAATATCTTGTCGCCGATTATCATCCACACATTTGCTAAAAACTACATCTGTTTTATCCAGGTTGATACTTTGACCAGATGCTCGCTCATATATGCTAATGATATCAGCAATTACAGAGCATTCTCTAACAATAGCTTTTGCAAACAGTATACTGTCATCGGCAAAAAATAAATGTGACACCCTTGGAGCCCCATTACAAATCTTCGCCCCATGAATTTTATATTCCTTATCAGCTGTAGAAATCAAAGTAGAGAAAGCATCAGCCACAAGAAGAAATAAATAAGGAGATATGGGATCACCTTGGCGAAGTCCTCGCGATGGGATAACGGAACCAGAAACTTTTCCGTTAATTTTGAAAGCAAACGAAACACTAGACAGGCACGCCATAATCTTATTCACCCACTTGTAACTAAATCCCATCTTATACATAACTTTCTCCAGAAAGCTCCATTCAACTCGATCATATGCCTTGTTCATATCCAGCTTCAGAGCAATTGATCCATCCTTCCCTTCCCCTCTCCGCTTCATAGCATGAAAAATTTCAAAGGCAACTAGAGCATTGTCTGTGATTAATCTCTTGGGAATAAACGCACTTTGGTTTATAGAGATAATATCACCCAAAAACGGTTTCAGTTTATTTGCCATAGTCTTCGAAACAATCTTATACAACACATTACAACAACTTATGGGTCTGAATTCCGTAATACGTTTTGGGTTAGCGCATTTCGGAATTAACACCACACAAGTTTTATTAATATCATCCAATTCCACATGACCTCTCCACCACTGCTTCACAAAAGAAATAATATCCCCTTCCACAATATGCCAAATTTTTTGAAAGAATAAAACATGCATACCATCCGGGCCTGGCGCTTTATTTGGGTGCATCTGAAATAAGGCATTTTTTATCTCGTCACCAGTGGGCTCCTCATCTAACTTAGCATTTATCTCGGCTGACACCAACTGTTGAATCCCCGCAAGAGCTTCCTCAAAGTTGCTCGGATTTTCAGTGGAGAATAAGTTGCCAAAATAGGATGACACTAGCTCTTCGATCTCCTCAGGTTTGTCACGCCAAATACTGTTATCATCATACAACCCGTGAATAGTGTTGTAGTGTTTCCTTTGGCTTGCTTTTTGGTGAAAGAACTTTGTATTCTTGTCACCATCTCTCATTTCATTTGCACGCGCCCTTGCAAACCAGTATGATTCTTCTAGCTTGTATAAGTCATCTAACTCACTTGAGAGTTCAGTACATTGATGAAGCATCGCCGCATCAGGTGGCCTGGTTTGCGCTACACGTAACTCCTCTTTCTTAGCTTTTATTTTCCTCTTAGTGTTGCCAAAGCACTCTTTTGCCCAGCTTGAAAGCCTCTCCGCACATCTCAACACACGTGAACTAGGTCTGTCACCAGTACCATCAGTCCACGCCTTCAACACCACCTCCCCACATTCCGGCTTAGACAACCATAAAGCTTCAAACTTGAACAATTTCTCCTTTTTTCCCCCTTCATTTCTACTGGCTGTAGACAGAAGTATAGGAGCATGGTCCAAACGATACTGCGTCAAGTGTTGAACTTTGCTATTTGGGAACAACAAACACCAATTCACATCCGCAAGATACCTATCAAGACGTTCACGCACCACCGTAGCCGGATTATTTCCCCTCTTCCAAGTGAATTTGCTGCCACTATAACCCAGGTCGCGTAAGTCACATTCATCAACAGCAACTCTAAACGCGTCCATTACCCTCTCACTCCTAGGAACACCACCTTCTTTTTCCTCTTGATATAAGATCTCATTAAAGTCCCCGAACATCACACAAGGAGTAGAACTGCCCCTTTTAATTCTTTTCATCATTTCCCATGTCATATGTTTCCTCTCTTGCTCCGGCCAGCCATAAACACCTACTGCCCTCCACACCGGAAAATTATTATGGTCATGAACATCCGCTATGAAGTGATGAGTAGAGAATGAACTTGTAGCAACATTAACATCTTTCCACCAAAATTCCATACCCCCTGATCGACCATCACTACTTAAGCAAATACCATTAACAAAACCACAAAAATTGCGAATCCTTTCTAGTTTACTCGCATCAATCATCGTCTCCATCAAGAAGATAATATTTGGTCTCTCTCTCCGGCACCAATCCCGGAGAGCATTAACTGTCCAAGGGTTGCCAAGCCCTTGACAGTTCCAACTTAATATTTTCATTACCCTTCGCGGGGTTGGGATATACCAACCTCCGCTATTGTCAAGGAAGCACTCTTCCCATCTACTTCATCACCTACTTTTAATTTCTTTCCTCCTGTTTCCACCTCTCTCATTTCTACATCAAAACCATCCATACCATCCTGTTCTCCCATACATTCCTTCCTTTTGCCCCCTACCATAGGGACCCCCCTATCTTTTACTCTCACATGATGACCCTTATGAAAATTCCCCACCTTTTTCTTTGGTTTTCCCCCTACCATGCTTCCTCGTCCTACACTGAAGACCATATGAGGTCCACCTTCAACATACCCCACCTCACCTACTTCTTTTAAACTCTCTCCCTCCTTGATATTACCAACTTCTTCATCCTGCTCTCCCTCAACGTTTTTTTATGATCCTCCAATACTTCCCCCTTATCATTATTACTCCCCTCCATCTCATACACCTGCAAAAATTTTCCCCCCGCCACGTTCCCATGCACTGTGTCACTCAGTTTAGATGGAGAAGATCAGCATCAGATTGGTCACAAGAGCGTGAATTATTATGATCATCACTCTTGTGTTTCCCCTTCTCACTCGAATCTAGTGATGACTCATGCGATTTGCCCACAAACACCAACTTCTTAGTAGCCAAAAGGTGAGCACCCTCCTCAAGATACCTTGTTCTCCCCTTTCTAGGAGATGCTTTAAGCCATAAACCCCAACCCATATTACTCTTAGCATCCTCCACATTCACCGCATGGTAGTCTTTTTCACTATGTCCCACAACACCGCACATAAAACAAAAAAATGGCAATCTTTCATACTTAAAGTCAATCGTAATAATGCGTCCATCCTTTCCTCTGACCTTTTGAGAACGTCTTAACGGCTTATTAATGTCAAGCATTAATTTCACACGACAATAATTATCAAGTCCAAGTTTATCAGATTCAATCTCCATCACAGGACCCAAAGCATTCGTCATCGATTTAATATCATTCATAGAACAACAATTAAAAGGTAGATTGTAAATTCGCACCCAAAACGGGGAGAACGAGAGAGGAACCTGAGTTGGTTGATCATTACCGGATAATTCATTGAGCACCAAGAGATGCTGATCAAAGCACCACGGTCTCCCATCAAGCACTTTCTCCTTATCCCTCCAGTGAAGGAATTGAAAAACAAAACGATTCGCCGCAATAGATTTAATCACTACAGCCTGTGATGTTGCCCACGCCATGGTCATAGTGCGCTTAAACGCCTCTATATTAAAAGGTCTATCTGTCACCAGTTTTCCAACGAGCATCAAAGACACTTGATCATCTATTTCCGAAGGCACAAAATCATCAAGTTCCACAATTTTGTTTTCGTCCTCAGTAATCTGTAACCTAGAACATTGAACTGAGAGTTCATCCGCCATAATTGGACAGAGAACAAACCACGAATGGTAGCGTCGTCCTGTTTCGCAAGGAAGGAAACCCTATCTCTCGAGGGAAAAAAACTTTCCGCTAAACACAATATAAAACCACTTCAAATTCAACCAAGTAAATTTTTATTTCTTAGTAATTTATTAGGAAAGATAATTGGTCTGAAGACCAACCCCTACTAGGCTATTAGCCTGCAGGGCACACCAGTTTAGAGTTTGGGTACAACCGTACAGGCTAAACAGCCCATAAGACAACAGGCCTAAAGGCCCATTGCCACCACAAGTAAAAACTTTTCTAATTCTACCATGTATATCATAAAATTATGGAAAATTGGAGAAAAGATGTGGAAAAACAGGGAACCATATTGGAAAAATATTTGATGATGTATATGGCATTTTGGGAGAGTTCGAGAGTTTCGGGATGTTATATGTGGCATCTTGGGTCGATTTTATGTGCCAGAATTTGAGAAAGTGCCTCCTCTTTTTCAATAGGGTTGAGATAATTCCAACTATCTTAAAGCAAATTCCACCAACCAATTACTTAGAAAAACATTATAGATTTCTCGTTATAGACTGGAATAGAGCACAACTCACTATGCATTAGACACTTAACATAGATATTATCCAACCAAAAAATAGTTCCAATGGCTCCCAATTACCTCCTATGAGCCCATAAACGGTCTCCTATGACCTTTGGATGCATCCCGACCATGAGTTAGTATTACTGGCGATGGAGGTCATTTAAATGTGTATTACAGTCTTTAAAAGTGGTAGAAATGGGACTTCTTTGGACCTGACGATATTTTTAATCGAAGAGCTTCCGAAGAGTTATAATATCTTTTTACTAACCTAAGGGTGGTTTACATTGGCTTATATTGCCTTCCACAGGTTTTTTTTTGCATCTTGCAAGTTTCATCATGAAACGGCTCTGGAAGCCACCATATGTCCAATTTGAGGCTTGTGCATGCTTTCACATGACATGTCATGACCATAGGACGCATCCCATGCATGCATGGGTTCCGTTGTCCGGCCCCGAGAATGTCTGAAAGCTTTTATTAATTATAGCCTTCAAATGTGGTTATTCTAAAGCAATATCCAAACTTTCTCGGGTCCAACGATGCTTTTTTAGGGACTCTTTTGAGAGCATGGCCGGCTATTAGCAAGAGCACCCTGAGCTACGGCTCAGGGCCCCTGAATTTATGGGCCCGGAACTGCTATAAGATAATGTTTGCATATCAAAACGTACAGCACATGCTCTACAACGCAGTGGTAGAAACAATATCTCTTTGAGCAAAGGACCAAGGTTCGACTCTCCCGTACTTTTTTATTTGAAACAAAATTGTATTTTGCAAAGGGTTAAAGTTGTTTGTCTGTTTGCATGTCAATACGATTTTCATTTACAAGAAGCAATCAATGCTAAGCAAATTGATGTCAGCTATTAAGATTCGGTAGCTTCCAATTTTCAATGATTCAAATCCTTTTACTCTTTATTTCCATATTCAAAATCCCTTTTTGTTAAATCTTACCTTCAACAAATAAATCCACTACCAATTTCTCATCTCCAAAAAATACAGCTTCTAGATTTTCTTCTCTACATACAATTTAATTCGAAGATTGAAAAAAAATGACAAATCTCCCCTATTCCCTCATAAATGGGGGATACTCTTAATTTAAACCCC
Source organism: Beta corolliflora (assembly GCA_947648045.1). Classification (NCBI taxonomy): domain Eukaryota; kingdom Viridiplantae; phylum Streptophyta; class Magnoliopsida; order Caryophyllales; family Amaranthaceae; genus Beta; species Beta corolliflora. The sequence continues at coordinate 3,937,871 of CANSZD010003019.1, forward strand.
TTTTATATTATTATGAAGAATGAAGAAGTAGAGAAATTTAAAAAGTTGGAGAAAATAAAAGAAAATCAGAGGGAGATGATATGCAAAAGCTTTGAAGAGAGACCCGTAGTACAATTTATATACACTATAACCTCCAGGTAATTTTCTCTTAAATTATTTAAATCAATGTGTATTAGTTTATATATTGTTGATTTTATCATGAACTAGTCGTATTCCTTATTGATTCTATAGTTTACTTTGCCAGTATCACCTTATAGAAGTTATAGTTTAATTTTATACCATAATTTATATAGAGCGGTACTATTTTTGGTCACAATAATGACAATGTTTGTTTAACACCACGTACCTATGGCGGCAAAAGAAAATTTTACACTCATAGAGGGCTGAGGGCCCAATTTATATTATTTGCTCAAGGCCCCCAATTTTTTCGAGACGCACTGTTTGAGAGTTTCAGGATGCCTTGGGATGGTTCCCTAGTGGTTGGGGCCCTATGCAAATATTGCCTCAAAATGTCTTTCACAGTTGTTTTGTATTTCTTTAGTTTCACCCTGAAATGATTCTGAAGTCCATGATATGGCTATATTAAGGCTTGGAAATACTTTCAAATGGTCTCCCATGGTCCTAGGATGCCTCCCTTGAGGTTTGTTGTTCAAATTTTAAGAATGTACTAAAATGTACTCCCTCCGTCCCATAATATAGTGCTTATTTCTCATATTTTACGAGAATTAAGGAAAGTGGAACATGAATGATAAACAATTAATGTTGTGGGAAAAAAAACTGATTTTAGGAGAGAAAATGGTGTATAATGGGTGAAAAAGCATTAAATATATGACTAATTCAACCTTGGGTTCAATAAACAAAGAAAATACTATTTCCAAGGAAAGAAATAAATGATGGTTGCATTGGTTTTTTTAGGCAAATCAAGGGGAATTGTGGAATTAAAAAATAGAAACAAGAACAACATTTTGGGACACCCAAAATGGAATGCAAGCACTATATTATGGGACGGAGGGAGTATATTATAACTTTGAAATCTGGCTATTTTGGGGTCTTTTTGGACTTTTCCGAGTCCAATGATATCTATTACCCGAAAAGGGTCTCGTGATACCTTGGGATTATTCTCGAATCATTGGACCCTTTTCATTGCCTCTAAATGCCTTCCACGACTTGCTTTTATTCTGTTCTATTCCACGCCGAAATGGCTATGGAAGCCACCACAAGGGTTCCAGCTTCTTGTCAAACTAAGTTCAGAGAGTAAAGTTTATCTCGCATTTTCGTCACAAATAAAGGCGCGCACAAGAAGATAGCATCAACACATCCAAATGACCTGAAATGAAACCACAAAAAGATAAACTGTAAGATATAAAGAAATGGCGGTGAATATAAGAAAGTTGCTTGTAAAAGTAGAGATTCCTATACGTGTGATATTACCAGTGGCATAGAAAAGGTCCTTATACAAAACAAATCGATAAAGAAGCGTTCACACAATTTGGTATTAGTATGTAATGAAAAATGGAGAGAAATGTGCTCTTTTTGAAAGAGACAGCTCTTAGAAGTGGCCTTTTCAGTCATGTAAGCAAAGACTTGCACTAATACAAAAGACTAATTACGTTCCTTAATTTTTTTTATGGTTTCTTTTTTATAGAAACTACGTTCCTTAATTTGCTTAACAAGCACATAGAGAAAGAAAAATGATATATTTTTTATTCTTTTATTATTTTTTTCTTGCATTTAATTTTTATGGTGTTTTGCTTCCAAATCAAACCTGTTTTTTTTGCCCCAAGAAGATGCATTTCTAATTTAGATTCTTTTTATTGATTTATTAATTTGAAGAGTAAGGTTGTGTGTTCAAGTTATTTTGACTTATCTAGGAATATACAAGTTTAAACAAAGTTAAATAAAAGTAGTTTATAATGGAGTACTAGTTTCGATAAGGTTAATGTTTTCAAAATAGTTGAATAAAACACACCCTAAATTTTAGTACTTAATTAGTTACTTTCATATATCACTCAAAATCTACGTTACAAAACATTTTGCTAACAAGAATGGACGCGAATAGCTTAGCTTATAGGAGTATTGAAAATAGTTATTAATCACACCTAAATTTATTGGAGCTAGTTATTCACTCCAAGTTTATACGTTTCAAAAGAACAAAAGCTCAAAGTCCCACATTTAACCCTTTGCGGCTTATCCTCATGTAGCTAATGAGTATCCCGGGCGATGTCCCAAGTTGTTACTTTTCGTAACTTTTTGTCTAGTGAGGAAAAATTGACGTAATGACATGATAAGTGATTGCATGATATTTTGAAAAATGAACTCTCAATAGTTTGGGGATGAAAGCAATAGCTTAACTTTTTACAAGGAATTGGAGTAAGAGTTTATGTCTCTAATACTCTCTTGTTGTTATCATAAAAAGGTTACGTATTTAACTACTTGTGTAAATCTTTTAATGAGATATAATTATAAGAACTTATAATATTTTATTTTGAAATACTTAACAATGGTGTTATGTTGGATTCATGGTTAAGCTTTCAATTTTCATTTCAAAGGTCACGTGTTCGATACCTTGTAACTGCACAACTTTATTTTTTTTAAATTGAGGGTTTAACTTGAAAATAAAGCATTTGCATTAAATCCTTAAAATAGAGTGCCACGTGGCACACAAACTTTATTAGGAACACCTTTTAATATATTAGTATAAATTAGTTCTTGTCCCGGGCCATACGCCCCCGATTATTTACCGGTGTGCATTTGAAGTCTTCAAAAATACAAATATTTGTCTTTAAATGATTTTTTCCCCCACAAAGACCAACATGAGCATTGTAGTGTAGTTGATTAGTGCATTACCATATCAAATGAGAGGTCATGGGTTCGAGTCTTGAAACACACATTTTAATTGTTTTATGTCTCATTTGATTGTGTGGGAGAGGGAAGAGTACATGTGGCAGCATGATTTATTTGTCTTGGGTTTTAGATATATATATATATATAGATGTATTATGTATATAATTAATATAAATGTCAATCTTGTATATGTAAAGTACACCTAAGTTACAAACTATTCACTCCTAATGTGTATATAAAAATTCAATTTACCACCTGAATGGGGAGGGATGACAATCCAGTTCGGATCCCTAGTCCGCTCCGATCTGAAGGAAAAAATCCGAGCCGACTCTGACAAAAAAAATCCAAATCCGACTCCGTTTAAAAAGCCCGACTTTGAGTCGGAGGAGGGTCGGAGTCGGATCTCATAAAATAATCCGACTCCGACTTTAAGTCAATTAATCCTTTTTTCTTATTTATGTTAATTAATTATTTATGTATAACCTGACTTCGACTTTCAGCCAATTGTATTCTATGAGATTTTTCCATTGAAGAAATGATTGTTAAAAATAATAGTAATTTTTAGATTATTTGTACTATATAAGATTTCCATATGATTATTAGAAAAAATTGTAATGATTAGATTATTGTATTATAAATGATTTTTCTATTATAAAAAATGGACGGAAAAATAAGTCGGATCGGGTTCTGAGTCGGATGTTCGGATTTTAAGTCGGATTCGGATGTTCGGATTTTAAGTCGGATTCGGATGTTCGGATTTTAAGTCGGATCGGAGTCGGATTTTCGGAGTCGGGCTCAGATTTAAAATCCGACTTCTTGTAGGGTCGGAGTCGGATTATGTATAATTCGGTCCAAGTTCGACTCATTGCCATCCCTAATGGCCTAATGGGGAAGGCCAGTGGTACTACCAAGTGACTTAATTACGCACATCTTCCTTAGTTAACTAACCTCTATTTATGATTGCAATAAAATTCTTTAGTTTATTCAACGTGTCATTTTTATTATTGAATGAAAATCAACGTCTCTCATTTTAGGTTAATTCATTTATTTGTACCAGCAAGGTAGCAACTGTTGCAATTTCATACTTAAGTAACTTAATTAGTGCTACAACCAGCTTACGTGCTAAAGAAGGAGCATGTTGAACTCTACTTCAATGGCTTGTGGAAATGAAATCTCCTTAGTTTCTCCACTCTGGCACATCATTAGAATTGGATATGCAACTCGCGTATTTGAATTGTCGAGGAAGTTTTTCTACATAGAATTAGAAATTTAGAATATGCTTTTATTTTAAAACGTACAAATGTCCTATTAATGCAATATTTGTGTATCAAACGAATGGATAATACTCCTTCCATTCTATAAAAACTACTCGGTTATTATTTATGTGGCTGAAGTTGTAAAACTTTAATCGTCTTTAGAATTTTATACTTATAACTATTAAAAATATGTGGCATGTTTCTAGATTCGTCTCACTATGTGTTTCTGAATAATCATTTTTATTTCACTATTTTTATTAATAATAAATTAAGGAATAATGGTCAAAATTAGCATTGACTGTGTAAAAGGCAAGTGTGTAGTTAATTATTTAGGGAATGAAGGGAGTATAACCAATCAAAGCATTACTTCAGTTATGCAATAAAAGTTACAAAAATGAGCAGCAAGTGATGACCTAGTGGTATTGGCTTCACCTCCAATTCCAGAGGGATTCCAATTTCCCCGGTGCAAGAGACTTCAACTTACCTACCTAAAAGAAAGAGTTACAAAGAAAAAGATAAAATACCACCCTACAAGTCATGCAAGTAGAAAAAAAAATCACAAATAAAAAATAATATATGATAGTAATTAAAAGTTAAGAAAAATAATTATAATTAGTGCTTTGTTTGGTTAAACAATATATCTGATAGGAAACGTAGCTATTCCCTATAAGATGAAATAGTGCAGATGTTGGCAAAACAGGAATTATCACAAGGATTATACTACTATTTCTATAAAATCATGATAAATCCTTAATTTAAGCAATTAAGGTTACATAATTATTAATCCGAACATATAGAACTTATATATAATCTCTATCATTCACATCCTCGACCACGTCAAATTGCACACATATTTCTTTATAATGGTGTCAATCAATAGATTTACCTTCAAGCTAGTAAATTTTCTTACTTTGTGATAGTGATATAAAATAAAAGAACATAGAAAAGAATGAATAAAGTTAGGTGGATTAAAAAGGAGATCGTCATCTTGTTTCACAAATCAAAGCTTTTTGCATACCCATAGCGTTGATAGCACTAACAATGAAATTGATATTTTGATGACTTCTTAAAATAAAGGTGGACATCTATACTCTACTTTATAATAGAAAATTTAAAATAAAACTGAAAAGTAGGCCGTGCTTTAGAATCTTGGAATATTTTATATTGTGGTTTCTTTGCATGGATGATCAAAAATATTGTCATACTAAATAAAGTCGGTAGACGAGGGAGGGTTTAGAAGACAAAAGACCTTACAATTACAGTTTTATATGTAGTCTTGTTAAACAATTAGTGGTTGCCTGATTTACTTCACTTATGTAACCAATGGGTACGTATCAACATTAATTGTTTATAAGGATGTTTAGCAAATTGCATGTGTGTTTAATTACAAACTTAGACACGTCCATTTCGATCCTTATTTTTTTGGGTGCAATCCATTTTGATCCTTATGATTGCTAGCTCTATTTATATATCATAGATCAATGAAGAGGAAAACCACAAATATATCTAATTTTTTATACATGTTAGATAATGTTTTTTTTCCATGTGAGCTTGAATAATATATCACCCCTTAGAGAAAATGCGAACAAGTTATGCTCACACCACATCATTTTTTTAAATTGAGAAGGAAAGATATATTTGGGCGAATCTTCTCTCGAATTGACCGAATTTTAATTAATTTGAAAAGTCTTATGGAAGACCATTTCAATCCTACATGACTAAAACGGGTGTCAGTTTAAGCTATATATCTATTAGTTTAACCCAAAAATCTACCAGTTTAATCCAAACATCAATCAGTTTAACCTAGAACATATATCATTTTAACCTAGAACATCACTAATACTTCCTCTACTTCACAAATATCTTCCTATTTCCACTTTTTACGTTTGTCAATGCACGTTTTGTATGATTAATATATTTATTACTCCCTCCGTCCCTAAATAGAGTGTCCATTTCTTTTGGGCACAAGTATTAAGAAGAAATCATGTGTAGGACCTTAGTTGCATCAAATCATAATTAAACATAGAAGTTGGTACACTTTTATGAATTGTTTATTAAGGAGAGATAATGTGGGTCATATGGGAAAGTGGGTGATATTATAAAAGTTGAAAGCAAAATGATATTTTAATTGGTGGACTCATACCAAATAAGAAAATGGGAAATCTATTTGGGACAAACATAAATAGAAAAATGGGCACTCTATTTAGGGACGGAGGGAGTACATATTAGTAAAAATTATAAAAATTTGATATTATTAATGTATTCATTTAAACGATTCAAGCAAGACATCACATAACTATAGTTTTTCTTATATATTGGAAAGAATTTTAGAAGATTCTTTTTACATATCAAAAGTGTCAACTTTTCAAATAGGAAGATCTTAAAAAGAAAGGAGGGGGTAGTTTATGCCTACAAAATGATAGTATTATGCCTATAAAATGATAATTTATATCCATAAGCTAATAATAGGACATCGTCTCAGTCATTTTAAATGATTAAGGTGCGTCTCACGCAAGACACTTTGTAATTAATTAGTTGATATAGATTAAGGTGATAAGGAAATTCATGATCTAGGAAAGGATCAATCTCTTGGTGGTTCGAAACAAAGCAATCAATCAAGAGCAAAACAACATATATAGTCAATAGCATGGTTTACTTCTCAATTAAGTGTGTCATCGAAAAGCATGTGGATCTTCTTCTTATTCTAGGGACATTGGATTATCCCTGCAAAATATAGCAAGCTAAGGTTATCTCCTTCAATAAAAATATCAAATTTATTTTCAGTGGCTAAAACCGAAGAATCATAACATATCATATACTTATTTTAATAATTCTCTCATCCTACTTTAATTACTTTGCCTACAACTGAATACCACAAAACTAAATCTACACAAGGGTTCTGAAATTGAGGATGGTTATCCATAACAAAACCAGTGAAAACCTCTAACCTAGGTCCTAGAGTTCTGGAAGGGAAAGAGGGAGGAATTAATTTTCAATGTTGGGTATAACATTTGAGAAGGGAATAGATAGGAATTGGACGGGTTCATTTTTCTTTTTTTTTTCTTTATACATACCTAAATCGTTCCAATGCTGAAAAGAATCCGAGGAACATGCACGCTCAATATATATTCTTTTCCTTTTCCTTTTCCTTTTCCTTTACTTTCCTCCCAAATTGTTATTCAAACAAAGTGTTAAAAAAAAAGAGAGATCAAATTTAGTATTCAGAATTAGATTATGCCTTGAGTAATTGAGTTGCTAATATATATGTGTATGTTTTGTTGTTAACCATTGTTACACGATGAGTTCCATAGGTGTTAGACTTACTAGTGTCCGCATAGATGCACTCCCCAAAATCGCCTTACATGAAGTCTAAACTAGCTATAGTTGTAAATTACAATAGGTTTATTACAATTTTGTGGACTTATTAATTCATTAATCCATTCAAAGCCTTGACTAAGCAGTCATCTTTGTATCATCACATCATCACATCATCAAAGGCATCTAGTGGTCTGTGGTTAGTTCCTTGCGCAAGACATTAACCAAGGGTGGGTCTCCTTTCTTTTGTTTTCTAGCCAATCGATTATTCATGAGTGTCATGATGATAGGTGACATAATTGATAGGTATGAATGTATGATGATCATTGATCAAATTTAAGCATTTTCAATATTTCCTATGTGCATGAAATTATTTAAAATAATAGGTTCAATATAATAATCATATGGTTATATAATTAATTTCATGGTTAAAAGATGTTTAACTTTAATCATCACCAAATTTAATTTTTCCTTTTGAGATTCTCAAAATTATGTAATGTATGTTGCATAATGGATTGTAAGTTAACTATACATATACTATTATTGTTATGCTAACTTTGAAAATTGACAAACAAATTATCGTTTCTTTTTAATCAGCTCCAAAACTTGATCGATTTAGTTTTCGGGAAAACGTAGAAATAACTTGTCACTCTAATGTGATGTGTCGCACGATTAAATGATATAAAACATCGTCAACAACCATGCTAAGATACTATTCGTGGCCTCTCTAAAGCTTTATTAAGTATATAAAACACATTGATGCATAAGCCATAGCATAACCCTACTACTAATGTTTATTTTGTAACTTCATGCATCAAGAAAAACGAAATCATAACCCTTGTGACATTTATTAGTAGTCTCATTTTTTCTTTTTAAATAAAATCATATCGTTTATGTATTATGAGTAACCCGCATCACAAGATCAACTAATAGTATAGCAAGTTACATGTAAGAATTTGTAAATGAAAATCTCCAAACTTAAATAGATAACCAAAAGATAGTAAATACTCCCTCCGGTCTTTATTAGTTTACCCATTTCTTTTGCACAGAGTTTTAGGAGAAATGATGTTGTGGGACATAGAAAGAAAGAGAAAAGATTAATTTATATTAAAGTTGAATGTGGGTAGGATGGAAAGTTAGTGGTCCATTCCAAAAATAGAAACAAAAGAAATGGGTAAACTAATAAGGGACATTCCAAAAAGGAATACGGGTAAACTAATAAAGATCGGAGGGAGTATGTTTTTGAGAAATATCAAACTCATGTCTGAGATGTACCAAAGTGTAAATCAAGTAAAATTTCAATAAATAACATTGCCACTAATATACTGTTGTAGAAGGTAATTACACATTTTCTTTCCAGTCATTCTATATTATACAATTATAATTGTTAAATATATAATTGAAAGTTTAAAACTTTAAGATATTTTTCTTACTAGACACATCTCCAAGATAAACCGGACTAGGATCTTTGTTTCATTGCCAACTCCCCATATGAGATTCTCTCTATAAAGAGGGAAAACATAGGGAAAAAAAGGGGGAGTGGAGGTATAGCGCGTTAAAAGTGGAAACTTCACTCAGTTTTCCTTTACCCCATTTGACCAAATTCTTTCTGTCAAAAATTCTCATTTATTTTCTTGAAATTTCCTGAAGAACAACAATTTGAAAAAAGAACAAAAAAAAAAGAGGAAATCAGTGACACTGTGGGAGAGTGTGAGGCAAAAACCCCCCTCACACCCAAAAATTCCCTTATAAAAACCCCTCTACATTCTTTCAAATTCCTTCCCTTTTTATTTTAGCTTAGAATCACTGCTTAAACTCTGTCAATTTGTAATCTTGGGTAGAAATTCAGAGAAATTTCTGAATTTCAAGTTCAATTTATCTGGGTTTTGAGGGAATTTTGTGGGTTTAATTTGATGGGTATTTCTTAAATAACCTATTTTAATGGGATCTTCAAGTTCAAGTTGAGTTCTTTTTCTTCTTTAAAAAGGGTTCTTCTTTTTTCTTTCATGGCATGTTTGAACAAAACTTATAATAATAGGAATTATAATAATAATTTCTGGGTGAAAGAGCAAAAAGCTTGTGCTTTCTCTTTTAGTTGAAGACTGTATAATTCAAATTTGTGAGACTTGGGACTTCAGATGATCCAACAAGCATGAGATTTTTCGGATTAATTTCTCTCCTCTTCTTGCTGTTCACATCCCAGATTGGTAATACTTCATTACTTCTTTTTTTATTATTTTTGCTAATATTTTTGTTTAGTATTTTGAAATTATGAATATAAGCTACTTCAATTTTATCTCATATTTAATTTTTGAGCTTTTTTTAATATTAAATTCTTGAACTTTTCTGGATTTGGGTGTTTTTGCATCAGCTTATTATGTGTTTCAATCAAGATATTAGAAGTTAATATTGAAGTTGCTTGGAATTTTGTGGTTGTGGTGGCTGTTTGTAACTACTGTGGCTGTTTGAAAAAGAGCAGCCTGTCTTAATCATGGGGTCAGTTTAATGAAAAGAAGAAAAAGTAGTACTATTTCTGTAATTCCATTATACACTGTCTCCTTCTGGATTTTTATTACTTAGATTTGGCTCTTGCAAGATGTGGATTATGCTATGATTAATCATGGCTGAAAATCTGCAAAGTTAAAGTATCTAGCTTCAATGAATCAGTGAGCTTTCTTAATCTTTGCTAAGCATTTGTGGTTGGTTTCTCTGAATTTAGTTGATGTACCTTTTAGTTTACATGTATATTAGAAGACCTATGGATTAGGATAGGTTGATTACTTTCGAAATCTTTGGATCTTGTTGAACATGTTGGTTCATGTTTAATATGCTTGAACTCTTAAAGTAATATTTGTAATTTGTTGATGTGCACTCGATTTGAATATGTGCGACTACAAAACTCTTCATTTCATCTTAAGTACTCATGGTCGTATCTGACATGGATATTGTCACTTGACACTTATAAGGGCCAATTTATCTATGTAGCATGCGAGAATTTTAGAGGGGATTAGGGGAATCGACACTTAGAGTTGGAGTGAACATGTAGCTGTGGCTAGTACAGTAGCACTAGTAACTTGGCTTTGGGAAACTTAGATATGGATTGTGTCATGTCATTATATAAACTAATTAGTATATTCAAGATATTGAAGCTTATGGATCTAAGTTGTTTGTATTCCTAGAGGTGGAAGTTCTAATCTTGACTGTGCCACTTTTCCTTCTTTCAGCACCCTCTAAAGTTAATGCTTTCACTGGAACTTATGGCATAAATTATGGAAGAATTGCTGACAATATCCCGTCACCGGAGAAAGTTGTCCAGCTTCTGAAAGCTGCAAAGATACGAAATGTTAGAATATTTGACTTTGATCACAGCGTGCTTCAGGCCTTCAGCGGGACTGGGCTTGAGTTAGTTGTTGGACTTCCAAACGGTTTTATCAAAGACATGAGTGCAAATGCAGACCATGCAATGAGTTGGGTCAAAGATAACATTCAACAGTTTTATCCTCAGACTCGTATTGTTGGTATTGCTGTTGGAAATGAAGTATTTGGGAATGATCAGGAACTCTGGGGAAGCCTTTTAGGTGCAGTTCAGAATATTTATAATGCAACAAAAAGTCTCCATCTTGATCATAAAATTCAAATAACCACGGCCCAACATTTCGGTGTTTTTGATAATTCTTACCCTCCATCCAATTGTACGTTCAGAGATAATATGAAGCAATACATGAAACCACTTTTGGACTTCTTTTCAAAGATTGATTCTCCTTTCTGTTTAAATGCTTATCCTTTCCTGACCTACATGAGTGATCCAAAACACATTGATGTAAATTATGCTCTTTTTGAGAAGAATGCAGGCATTGTTGACTCCCAAACAAAACTCCATTATGACAATCTGCTTGATGCTCAGATTGATGCAGCTTATGCTGCTCTGGAAGATGCAGGTTTTAAAAAGATGGAGGTGATAATCACTGAGACTGGTTGGGCATCTCGTGGGGATCCAAGTGAAGAAGTTGCCACTCTAGAAAATGCGAGGACATACAATTTCAATCTGCGGAAGAGGCTAGCTTTGAGGAAGGGAACTCCTATGAGGCCAAAAATCATGCTTAAAGCTTATGTGTTTGCCATGTTTAATGAGGACGACAAACCCGGGCCAAATTCTGAGAGGAATTTTGGGCTGTGGAAACCTGATGGCAGCATCTCATATGATGTTGGATTTCCTGCATTGAAGTCATCAGCTGTAGCTACTTCACCCTTTTCAATGAAGGTACACAATTGAATATTTTTTAAAAGCATATATATATATATATATATATATACATATATGTATATATACATATATATGTATAGTTTCTATCTCTGGATGTAATCAAGCTAATCCTTATGCTGATCAAAATTAGTAAATATTGCTTTAAGAGATTTAAGAGATAGAGGGATTTTAAGAATAGAAGTCTCTTTTTAGGTTGGCTTATGGCAAGTCTTTCATATAGGCAAACGTGAAGTATTTACTGGATAGACTTTAGGAGTTAGTAATTGTCATTTCCTTTCCCTTCTATCTAGGGCAACTGGGCAATACCGTAATACCAGGCTACCAGCTATAGTTGTTTGCTGGTTTAGCATTCCATTGATTGTATTAGAGAGATAGACCCTGGTATGATATACTCTTTATAACTACTCTTACCTGTAGACATGCAGTTTGTCATTGTCAGTGGCTCATGGTGACCTCTGAATGGTATTCCAGTTTTATCTTCGATGTGATGCAGGACAGCCCCTGTGGCAGAATGTGGGGTTGGCTTCTGTTTTTCCTTTTTTTTTTGGAGAGGAAGGTGCTATTTTTACTTGTGTAACTGAGTCAAAATTGCAGATCTTATGCTTTGGAGTATATCTAGAACATAGAAACATATACTATCATGTTTTCTGATGTATATGGAGAGTCTTTCAAGCTTGGGGAAGACAGCGTGGGATATATGAAGCTGTTAGAAGGAATAGAATTCTCAAATCTTATGACTAATAGGCACTTTATTTGACCATGAAAATGCGAATTTTCTTGAAAGATGTGAGGCAATAGCTAGCAAAGCATCTCCTGTGATATATGTATAAGTATCATGTCATTGTATGTGACTAAGTTATAATTCTAGCCGCCATAGACCTATTGCAACCCTCCTCCTTTATCCGGGCTTGGGATTGGCAATGAATGCCACAGTGACACTCACAGGCGGAGTTTCTGTGATATATATGTATGTTCTAGAAATACTCCTATCACCTTGAAGCTCATATTATGAATACTCTCCATTACTCTAGAGCCTTCCGTCCAAGTCTGAGTATGAGACTTATCATTTACATTGGGACTTCGGGTTCATAAACTGTTGATGTGTGTGATTATGAGTAGTAGGCCTGGTAACTGGTTAGGTTGGGCGGGACACTGGTGGGACTGGTCGATTGTGGGGCGCTCAAAATTGTATGCAGGCCAGGCCAAGCTATGCTCAGTTTTGGGCGAACCAAAATTTGGCCGTTAACTGGTAATTGATATTATGAATCGTAAAGAAGGCCAGCGATAAGTTGCTAGTCTCTCTTTCCTGCAAGTACCTTTAAGCAATCTTCTAGCATTGGTTCCCTTTTAGCTTCTCCTTCTCTGGTTCCTGAAAGTCCATTTCAAGTTAAATCCTTAATAAAATTCATTAAAATTTAGTAGAAACAATTAGAGTAGTAGCTTTTGGTTTTAATTCAAGCGAATATAACTGGCGCACACAACAACAATAGGAAGCAAAATTGAACTTTACTTGATAAGGTTAGATACGAATTCATCCAACAATAGAAAATTCGTAAAACCAAGAAACAGAATCCTACATACACTTAAACTTTTGAGGGAGGAGTTTTTTAATCTTTCTTTGACAGGTAAAGAGAGTTGCCATGGAAAAAGAACAAGATGCTCTTCCTCCACTACAATTTACAGCCTACAAGATTGCATAGTTCAAAAGTCTCATTTTCTATAGAAGCTGGCGCAGATGGCACAAATTTTGACCCTTTTTTAAAGTTAACGGGTAGTCTATTATGGCCTCGTATCCCCTATGATCATAAGCCCTATTACAGCCCTGTCTGTTAAAATAAAAATCCTGGCCAAAATCCTACAAACTTGGCTTTATTTCACTTGAGATAGCACGTAATGGCTTTGTTCTTTTTACCTTGTTAACTTTCACATCTGACCTTGTTAGCTTTTATCTGAACTTATCTTTCTTAATATTTGTTTCTTAAGGTGAATAGTATAAGTCTTATATATGACTCATTCCCTTGTTGAACAATGATGAGCAGGATATACGAGGCCAAGGTTGGTTAACCCCGTACTCCACCATATATACAACCTCTATGATGATATTGTTTCTCCTCTTGAGATCATGATATAGCAGCGGATGTTACTCAGATTCGGGTATCTGTGTCAGACACTTGTACGTGTCCAAGTGTCCACACAATCGTTCTCTGAAGAATTTCATGATTTTTGGCCAAAAATGAAGTGTTAAAGTATCTATACCATGTCAGAGTTTCGAAGATCCAACACGGCGACATGGGTACTTTATTTAAAATAGAAAGTCCAAGTAACTTAGGCGATATGAATCTTCATTGAAGAGTTAAACAAATAGCAGGTATATTTCGTGTGTTCAGTAAACTATCTGTTGTGCTGATAAAAATCCTGTTTGATCATGTTTCCAGCAGCCACAGAGGATTTTTGTAACTATTGAAATGCTTGCTAGATTATACTGATATTTTTTGTCGAGTTCAGCAGTATATATCATTTCCAATTAGAAAATTTTAATAAAATCTCCCTCTCTGTGTAGAATTACCAACTGCTTCTTAGCTGTAAGACTGTGAAATGTTGATCGTTTAGCCTATGAGTTGGATGCAAAATGTCTACAGAATGACACTTTCTTTTTTTGGCATTTTTGGACGAGTGCAAGTCACGTCATTTCAGAAAAGCAATTTCGTGATAAATTTCGGGTTTGGTGGTATTTATGGTTCAAGAATGTGTTATTGTTACTCAGTTAATAATGTTACACACATATATGTGTCCAGATGTCTGACTCGACTACTATATAGAGATTTCCATGATTTTGGCCTAAAATAGTGTCTGTGTCCATTTTGGAGTGCACACTACGTGAGGACCTGAGGTAGAATAGAGACCCTGAGTAAATATAGGTTCCAATAGCAATCGAGTTCGAGAATGTACGCTTGCTAACTTATGGTTCATGAAGCTTTGAAGTGCATGGCATGATGCTCACTAAGCTTCACTCTTTTGATGTTGTGAGCTTTTGTTGCGAGATGTAAATCTGCCCACTCAAGTTGAATGAGTTTGAGCTTACTGTATTGTATATTCCCATTCCCATTGTTATTTTATATCACCAAAGGAAATGCTCCTTTCAGTAGAGTGGTGTGCTTACCAAGTTCTAGAGCTGATCTTGACTACCCCAGCTTGCCTGATCCAATTCAGGCTAAGTTTGAACCGCTATTTTTTCCTACCCGAATTGCGGTCTCGCCATTTATTGGGTTGTGGACCGGCCTTGCCTATTCATATTTAGACGAATCTGGCTTTCGCCCGACTTGTCTGAGGTTGAGTCTACAGTTTTAGCCTGAATTCTTAGCAGGCCCGACGATAAATTGGCTGAGTTTCATGGGCAGCGGAATTACCAACCAAACTAACCCAGCACCATTTGTACTTTCAATGCTCCAAGTGAAGTTGATGATATTCAGTCGACGCAAAAAGTTTACAATTTAGGAAAGTATCAGCAGATAGTCCCATCGAACACCCAACTACTTGATATGCCTTTTTTCTAAGAGTTGATAACTTGATATGGTATACTTTGTGTAACAAATTATTAGTAGCATCTTTTTAGCTTTTATTATTTTAATAATTTAATCCTGGCACCAGTAATCAAATTGGATTGAGCAATGAAGTAATGCCACAAACCAAACTTGTATCTACGTTGAAGTGGCAACATTTACATTTTTATCTTTACTTTAAAAACAAAATACACCCCATCACCTGTGTGACGGTAGCACACTCAGATGATGGTATTTTCTTCCGTGTAGCACGTTGCATGCTCAAATTATAGTGTGGTATTATGACTATGAGTATGATGATTTTTTTATTGGTAAGATGAATAATCGATGGGCTTCCCTTGCACGAGGCCTAACCCAGAGGCCCAAGTACTTAGAAGGAGGGGGAAAGTTAAGGGAAATCCTCCTTCAAGTGCCCCTAACTTGGTAGCATTTGAACCCTTGATTTCAAATTCATCAGGTAGAATTCTCACCAAGTGAGAATATGATGATATATGTAATGTATATGATTATTTATATCTCCATCCATACGACCATACTAATCTACGCATGTTGCACCAAAGAAATTATAATGATCGTAATTCTTACTTTTTGTTATGATTGTGTAGTCAATTGATAAAAATGGTATCAACTTAGATTATTATAAGTCAACATCTCTACGTAATCTGAATAAATTCTTGCGAGATATTGCCATGTTATTCCTTTTCTTATAATACAACGATATTAATGAATGGAGAAAAATGCCAAAATATGATCCTAATTCCTAAAGGCTAAGAGAATGAAAGAAGCATCTATACTAATATATTCAAAGGCGTTCCTAAATAAAGAACGGTGCCACGTGACGCTCTCCCTAATGGCATATTACCCCATGTAATTACATACAATAAAAAAAATTTAGAAATTGCATAGTATAGGGTTATTCCTTTTCTTATAATTTTTTTTACTAAGGGCTAGATATGACTTACTACTCCCTCCGTTTTTTTTCCTATTTAGAATATTTTTAAGAGAAAGAAAAAGTCAAATTAGGAAGAACATAAGAGAATGAAAGAAGCATCTATACTAATATATTCAAAGGTGTTCCTAAACAAAGAACGGTGTCACGTGGCGCTCTCCCTAAGGGCATTTTACCCCATGTAATTACATACAATAAAAAAATTTAGAAATTGCATAGTATAGGGTTTGATCCCGTGACTTCAAGTTTTTTATACTAAAGTTTTAACTACTAGACCAAGTGATATTTAATATTATCAGTTCAAAGTCTAATATTAATAAATGAAAATTTTCCTTACTCAGGGAATAACCCGAGTCTAATAACTAGTTATTTTATAAAAGGAGAGGGTACACGGTACATAGTTATTATTTTGATATAAGCTACACATTTAATGATTTGTCAAACTTATAGATCTACTCTAATAACAATGATAAGCTCATGAAAAAACCGCATCCTTACTATTGTCTCTCTCCAAAACCAGAAAGCCGAAAAAAAACCAAAACTCTTTGTGTTGCCTATGAGTGCTTATTGATCGAGCCGAGCTTCAACTCTTGTTAGCTCGGCTCATGTTCATTTAAGTTTATTCGAACTCGAGTCAAGCTCGAAACTTGACGAACCGAGTTGTTATCGAACTGTTCACGAACAAACTTGACCTATTATTATCTTTATTTTATTCGCTTTCTTTATATTTCTTTTTTGAATATTTTTGTTTTTTGAGTTTATTCTTTGATAATAAAACTATCAACTTATTACTGTGTAATATCCAGAATAAATATATTTATATATACATACATAATACATTATTTCCCTATATAAAAAAAGTAAACGAACCTGTTTACAAGCCGAGATTGTCATAACTTAGCTCGACTCGTCAAGGTCTCGAACCGAACTCAAACTCGAGACGAGCCACAACAAGCCGAGCTTTGACCGAGCCGAGCTCGAACAGGTCATACTCGTTATTAGTTTGTTGCATATTGACATCTCTCCACTCTCTGACCCACCCAAAAGTTTCAAAAAAGAAAAAAATTTAAAGGAAAAAAAAATTATAGGGTTACCAAAAAGAAAAACAATAATAATTGGACTTCATATGTTTAGTGAGTGTTTGGTTGAAAAGAAAACAAATTCTTAGAAAAAAGTGGTTTCCCTATTTTCATTTCTACAGCACGGGAAATAGTTTTCCAAATGAAAGAAAATGGTTCTCCTAAGGATGGAAAACATTTTCTTTCTTTAACGAAGGAGAGCCACGTTTAACTTCCAAAGTTTGGGGATGCCATCTAGCTTAGTTTGTAAAGTCTTGTGGGGGTGGTACCCAAAACCTGAGATCGAATCCCATCTATATTATTGCGATTAGTCGTTCTCTAAAACCCAAAGAAAAATAAAAACTTCCAAAGTTTCCATCTTCACCCTCCTCTTTTCTTCCAACAACCCGTTTCAATTGCGTTCTCTAACTTTCTATGCAAAGAGACAAACTAAGGAAAAATAATTTACAATTGTATTTTCCCTCAAAAAATGTATTTTTGTGGAAAATCATCTCTCATTGAAAATGTTTTATGTTTAACCAAATAGAGCATTAACCACTAACTCTTTTTCACCTGTTTTTCTGCTGTCATAATCATCTCTTTCTTGTATAAATACGACGTAGGAGTTTACAAGCATGCACAAACTGAGCTGCATTAACAAAAGCAAAACAAACGCCAGATAATATTAGATTAAACATGCATTAAATTTTGAGTCAAATTATTGTAGAATTTGGAAAAAAAATCTAACATTAATAAACACAAGATTAGAGCCCTTATTAATGAAATACAAAATGCAACTATCGGGGTGCACATTTGCACCTTCTACACAAGAAAAAGGTCTATAATCATTCATCATCATTAATCCGTCAAACAAAGACAAAACAAAATGGAAGATGCTCAGCTCTTATAGCTCAAACTCTAAAATGATTAGAATATCATGCAAAATTTTCACCCTTCCATCTTGTTTGTCTCTTCTCTCACCCAACAAAGTCCAAATACTTCCATTTCTCAAAAACATGCCATGCATTTTACATCAAACAGGCAAAATTATGTGTTCTTTCTATCACCATCCATCTCGTAATCACGAGCTAATATTCATCAATAAGAAGGGGCAAAAATTGGAAGCCAGGAAGGAAACATACAAATCCACAAAATACAGCAAGAGATTGAGAGAGGAGAAAGAGAGAAAAGAAGTTACCTTGGGACTGCAGTTTGTTGAAGAGATGAGCTTGTAGGAACTACTAAAAGCAAACAAACGATGCAAAGGAACACCAAAATTTGTATTCTCTAGGTGTCTCCTCTCTAACTAGCTGGACCAACGGTCCTGCGCTATTCGCTTCCAGCCTGCTGCTGCTGCTGCTGCTGCTGCTGATTGTGTTCATGATGGTGAAGAAGATGTTGATGATGGTTATGACTAATAGAACCTTGCTGCTGCTGCTGCTGCTGATGATGATGATTATTTTCATGACAAGGAATTCCCTGAGCCACTTCTACCATTCCTGGCTGTTGTTGGGTTGTTACTGGCTGCTGAAGGAGCAATAGCTGCCCTAATGACTCATCTCCTTGTTGAGGCTGTTGTGGTTGAATCTGATTATACCCATTGTGATCAAATGTGGTCGCCCCAAGAGCCAACGACGGTGATGTAGCTGCTGATGCAGACCCCACCTGATTGAACTCACCTCCGTCACCACCTACAATTATTGTTCCCTCGTACCCGTCACTGTTACCATTAAACCTCATAAACTGCTGCTGTTGTTGTTGCTGCTGCTGTTCCCAGTTCCTCATCATCTCCTGCTCATCTTTCACCGTCAATGCCACCAGCTGCTGGGCCTCAATCAATTGCTGCTGCTGCTGCTGCTGCTGCTGCTGCTGAGCATCTCTGATTACCAACTGTGTCCCACCACCACCATGAGATGGGCCTGCAACAACCCCAGTAGGAATACCCATTATGGGGACCATATTGTACTGTTGCTGCATCACATTAATAGCTGAGGCAGAAGCTGGGTTGGCATAACTGGGCTGAATCATAGGCATAAGTGCAGACGGCCCAATGTAAGTGGCTAATTCTTTCTTAGCTGCATAAAGGTCAGTCTGAACTTGCTTCAGCCGTTGCTGCAAGAGGGAGATGAGGCCCACACAACCATACACGGGGTCACGCAGCCTTGCTTCCGCCTCATATGCCAACGAATTCACCACATCCTCCCGCTGTGCTGCATTCAATTCGTTCAGGAGCTTTGCCACGTTGCTAGCACCGAACACCTTGTGAACATTAGCAAATCTCTGGGGTTGATCTGGAGGAAAGTATGGCGCGAACACGCATTCTTGCGTACATTTCCTTCTTAGAAACTTGCACGCCGCACATGGTGAATTCGACGATGACATCTTTAGCAACCTCCCACCTTCCCTTCAATTTTTTTTTTTCTCTTTTGTAATATTTACGTCAGGTACTACCAAAAAATAGATACTATAAACAATCAGGATAATAATGAACTATTGACTGAAATCAAATTGTAATAGAATGATTTGAGAGGAAGAGAGAGAAAGAGAGAAAAAAAGGGGAGAATTTCATGGATTGGCACTCAGATACGTAGGGAATCACACAGCATTTTCATTCATTCTCTTGCTATCCTACAGAAGAAAGGTTCAATCTCAGGTTTTGTGTAACATCTTTGAAGATTTTACAAAGTAAATTAGTTGACATTCACACTTAATTAATTAAGCACTTGTTTGCATCACAATTCATAAACGCTCCTAAAATTAAATTCTTACGTTTATGGAACAAAATTAAAGCTTTGAAAAGGATTTAGTATGTGTTATTCTCATTCGACTCAACCTTGCTAGGTCTTTAAGACAAACTTTTGTTATGAACTTGAGTGTTATACTCACTAATCTGTACTCTGTAGATAGAAAACCATAAAAAAAAAAATCATTGTAGAAGGTTTTATTTTTGTCACATTTTGGTAATTTTGACCAATAATTATTTTTTAATATTTATTATTAACAATTGCAAGCTGTTATTTTTATGAAGTTTTTTGAGAGGGGAAATATAAATAATGTTGAAAATTCCGCCTTAACCTTTAAATTGAATTTGGTCACATTATTTTGTAATAGTCACAAAATTAGAAATAATATGTGTCATATACTCATATGTGATACTTTAGCTTCCTTTTATAAACAAATAAGCAAACATAATAGTGTAAAGAGAAACTACGTTTCAAAGTGAAATCCCCCTTAAGAACCAACCAAACTAGCAAAAAACCATTAAAAAAGAAGAAACTAAAAAAAGAGTTTCTCAATTCTCATAAAAGACCTTATTCAGTTATTTGTTACAGTTTTTGTAAAAGTAAAAGTAGCAACTTTTTAAAAAAAGAAATTAAGAAAACACCCTATACGAGGAGATTGCTGCATCAACCCACTAGGTAGACTACCCATTAGACATAGATAATTAAAAAATAATTAATTCTACTGTGTTGGACTCCACTAATTATTAATGTCTATCTCTCCACTAATTACAAGTTAGAAATGGTGCAACTATTTCTAAACGGAGGAAGTATTTGTTTAGTTTGGTTGTGTATTTTAGAAATGATTTGTTTGGAAATTTTATGGAGTCTAACACCTAGTTAATGCTCCGTTTACAAATAATTAATGCTCTCAAACACTTTCTTTTACACACTTGTCGCATATTCTACTCAAATGAGCAAAATGTAAAATGTGCAAAAAAATGTGAGAGGAAACACCTAGTTGTACACATCTAATTACTGTTGCGAATAACATATATTGTTGCGTTACCCAAAAACAATATTGCGTTAAATTATGAGATTAATGTTTCAATCTGGTTTGTACAGCGATTCTCGTTGCCAAAACGAAAACAAAACAAGAGAACATGAAATCCACGATTATCTTAAAATCCAACAACCGACATTAACAATAATGATCAAACAATATTCAATCTGGTTTTGAAATTAACATTTCTATTCAAATTTAAAACAATGCAAGGATTCAATCGTAATCAACAATTCATAAAATCACGCAAACTTGATTACTACTAATTGACATAAAATTAAATATAAAAAAATTCAACAAAAATAATTAGATATCTTACCTCAATGTAAAATTGAATTGATGAAGTGTCAATGAAACACCGCTGAATTATCGCAACAAAAACCCTAGAAATCAAGTGAATACTGCAAAATTAATTGATTGAGTCTGCGAAAAAATGAAATTTTTAGCGAAAATGAGATTGCGAGAGATGAGAGAGAATTAAAAGGATTTTCAGTTAAGATCCATATTAACTATTTTGAAGGTAAGCATATGACACAAGAATTTTGAGAAATTTCATGGCTTTTGGTCAGCGCATTTTGTGGCACACGCATGCACTTCTTTTAAAAAAAAAAAAAAAATTCGAACCATGTTGACTAATTTTTTCTAGGAAAATGAAATTATAATAACTCATTAAAACTAATTTATAGTATCTTTTATTAATTGTATTGAAACTAATTTATGCGGAGTGGAACTCATTTTTTTTATAGGAAAATTTGCCTGATAAAGTCCCATCTTTTGGCCATCTGCCGAAAATAGTCCCAACTTTATATTATTATATAATAAACCTTACTTTGGGTTTTTTTTTTTTAATTTCTGGACCCATCCCATTGGAAACCTGCTTAACAGGTAAAACAACTCACGTGAGCTCAACTCCTCCATCTCTCTCCTCCCACCCTCGCCACCAACGCCTCTCAACCACCCTTTCTCTCTCCTCCCACCCTGTCACCAACGCTCCTCCATCGTCCTTTCTCTCACCCCCTTGCTAAAACACTAGCCGGCCATTAACACCCCTTGCACCGTCCTTTCTCTCTCCCCCTGTCCACCACCCTTTCTCTCTCTACCCTTGCTGATAGCCTGATACCTCTGCACCAACCTGACAACTCCCATTCTCTTCCTGGTTCTCCGTCACCACTGCCACCACCATCTATCGTGGGCCAATCACCATTCACCAATAGGGAGAAAATGGGGATGCAAACCTTGCTTCGAGAAATGCCGCAAAGCCATTCATCTAGTCAATGGTTCATCACCAAGACACCAACCCCAATTCTCTCTCCTCGTTTTCTTCATCACACCCAATTTGTTTTAACTGATCCGAGTAGACTTGTTGCTTTTCATTTTATTTTTTTTCTGTTTTATGTCTGATTGTAATTAAGGATTCAGTTATATTGGTGATCAAAAGTTTTGTGGGTTTTGTTTTTCGTGGATTTTAGTTGCTTCTTAAATTGGATGTTTTGATTTACTTTTTTTTGTTGTTGTGGTGATTTGTGAATTTTGGTGTAGAAATTATTAACAGCAATGTCAATGGTTTTAGTGGTTGAATGGAAAATATAAGCAGGTTTTTGGTTGGGTAGGGTTGGGTTGTGGTAGTGAGTGGGTGGTTTTGGTGTCGAGCTGGGTGGATTTCGGAGGGTGGTGGTGGGCAGTTCGTGTGGGTCTAGGTGGGTCAGTCACTTAGTTGGGGGTGCTGGTTGTGGAGTTAAGTGGAGGAGAGAGAAAGAGGTGGTTGTGGGGTTGAGTATAGGGAGAAGAGAGAAGGAGCTTATTGAAAAAAAACGGAAAAAAAAAAAAAGAAGGAAACCTGCTGTAGCAAAGTTACCATCCGGTAAAGGTCCAATAAAAGTGAAGACCCCCCCCCCAAAGTTTGGACCACTGTAGAATAAACGAAAGTTGGGACTATTTTCGGCAGATGGCCAAAAGGTGGGACTTTTTCGGGCAAATTTTCCTTTTTTATATTCGAATCCATTATTGGCAACTATATGATTCCACAACATAATGGTGTCCCCCTTGGAATTTACTTAATTGCCCCTCCACAACATAAATATTAGATTCTAAATTTCCACACACAGCTTCTAACAGTTAATCAAAACCAATTCACCGCATAAATTTGCCAAAAAAAATCAATCAAATCTATATTAAACCCAATCAACTCATATAAAAGCTCAATCACATAAACTTGCCAATAAAAAAGATTCAATAAAAAAGATTCAAAAACCAAGAACTTACAAAACATTAATACCACAAACAATAACAAAAAAAATACACAACATTCTCATTACATAGACAACTCAAATTCAAACTCAAAATAATTTTTCCATAACACAAACACAATTATAACACACAAACTCCAAACCAAAAAAATCAGTTCTCTTCATAGATTGGAGCTTCACGACATTCTCAAATACGGCATTCTCAAATTTGCGGATACTTTACTGTTAATCAGGTACGCTGTTCGTTATTGAAAAATAAAAGTAAGTGTAATGTTCTATATATGTTCAGTATATCTTAAGAATTAATATATCTAAATTCATTTACAAAAAATTAATATTAAAAATCACTCACAACCTTTAATAGTTTTTTACATTAGCGAATTAATATATCTAGATTCATCTAACTATTAATCTTTCACATTTTAAGAGTAATCATAACTATAGTACGGATGAAGTAATAATAACAAGTTCTGAAATTAACGCACGCATCGCGTGCATATAAGACTAGTGATATATAACAAGATGGTATGATGATTTTATTATCAACTATTTATAAATATTCTACCAATTTGAACTCTTTTTATTTTTTCAATCATTTTCAAACTTTTCGATTGGTTTCAACAACGTAAATGTATAACATAGAACAATTCGGAACATCGCTTGTGCGGTTGTGCCGCATGATTTTTCTTTTGTTTTTTTAAGAACTATCCACAATTTCACACACTAGATAGTTCCTATTTCCGTATTCTCTCTTTGGATTTTTCCCGGGATGATTGATTGACCAAAACAAAGTTTGCTAATCTAAAAGTATTAACAAATAGTCCCATCAAACAGCCAAGAAGTTCATATGGTTTATTTTGTCTAACCAATAATTAGGAGCATCTTTTTATAATTATGATCTTGGCGCCAGTAATCAAATATTTGATCGAGCAATGAAGTAATGCCCCACTAATTAAGCTTGTACATACAATTGTATCTTTCTTGAAATGGCAACATTATTTTTATTTTGTTTTGGCTAGTAAGACAATCGGACAAACTAAAGTACTTTTCTCCCTAAATCTTCCAACCCAATTCTTTTTAAATTTTTTCAATTCTATTGAAAGATCAGTAAATGACCTTCAACTTTTGTACTAACATTGCCGCAAAAACCCTTATGACTTCATGAATCATTATCATAATTCTTAAATTTGACAATAAATTGATAGAAATGGTATAAAATTTAAATGTTGATAAAATATCTCTACATAAATTAAGTAATTCTTCCATTTTCCAATACATGCAACATTGATAAATGACACCTATACCAAGGAGGAAGAGAGAGTGAAACATGACACACACTAATGAGATAAAGTTTTCTTTGTATAAGAACCAATAAGATAAATATTGCAAGTATTTTGAAACATCCCAAAAAGAAAAATGTTGCATATATTAAGAAATGGAGCTAGTAGATTTTTACGAAACATTATCATTTTTATAATTTTCACTGCAATACAACAATTATAGTAACGATCGATGAAGATTAAAAAACTAATCCTAAAAGCTAAAAATAACCAACTATTTTTGGACGGAGAGGAAATTTTAATTTTTCCATTCTTTAATAATATATATTTAGTGGAGCTCAAATCTTATAGTAGTTGGCATTTAGTAAGTAGTAATGAGCAAATGCTACTATAGTATAAGAATTGATCAAGTCATCCAATCAAGGCCTAAACCAAGTCCATCATACATGGTGCTATCCCATTAACTTTTGAAATATAGCAAAATTCTCTTCTTATATATACATATAATGAGAAAATAATCACAATCACCCAACTAGGCCAAAGGGGAGATAGATCTGCTTTTCTTATCAAGGTAAAAGGGGAGACTTTGAGAACACAAAAGAGCTCAGCATAAGAAAGAGAGAAAAATGGCAAAAATGTTTATTGTTGCAGCAGTTTTAATAATGGTAATGAAGGGCATAACCGCAGCAACATTTAATGTGGGAGATGCTAGTAGATGGACTAATCCTTCCTCACCTGAATTATATTCTTCTTGGGCTGCCGAGCACACCTTTGCTGTTGGTGATACTCTAGGTAATTACTACAATACTATTCCTTGTTGATAACTATTTTTGATATTTTATGCTATTATATGATCAAATGACTCTAACCCATGAAATCTTCATGTCATGTTGGAAGTAATATGCAATTGATTCCAAATAGAGGTGATCATAGGCCGGGCAGGGCTACCCGTTATTTTGGGCCGGGCCATGAGGGCTTTTTCGGGCCATTTTCGGGTTGGGCCAAAAATTAGCCTGGATTTTCATATTTAAGTCGTCCATGGCCTGGTTATTTACCCACAAAATCGGGTCGGGCCCGACCACGGGCAGAAAAATCGTGCCCAGGATGGGCGGATCCCATGTTGATCACCTCAAATTCCAAAGATAACATATGTGTGGGTATTGACTCTTGAAGAACGTGTAATTACACTTGGATGTATCTGCACCCATCGACAGATGTCTTTGACACATTGGCATGTGTTGGTAGATTGCACTTCAAATCCGAAAATTGAGATTGACCGACCCCGACCCGATGAAAACCAACAAAAAATAAATAAAGATGACAAAATCCCATTGCATTTGGTTCAAGAAAAAACACTTCGCACCTACCGACTCAAAACTAACCCGACCTTTTTTCCACGTTTAGTAGCCCCCCTATAAGGTTGCACTTAGAGCTGGCAGCCTGGCAACAGTGGCGGATCCAGGAATTTATGAATGGTGGGTCACTACCGACTAGGTTGCATAGAGATGGATACGGGGGGTTCGGGTACGGGTACGGGTCGGATACGGGTTCGGATACGCACACCCATAACGGATAATCCATGAATTTAAAAAAAAAACTACTTGAAATAAAATCATTTCATGATTAATAATAGTTCATATTACAATAAAATATTACCTAAAGCAGGTATTAGTGTGGTTTCATTAAAAAAACTTGAGATATTCGATTGCATTTTCTTTCTTTTCATTCTGAAATTTAAATTATAATTTTTAATTAGATACAACAATTCAATTTGTTAAACATATCAATCAAATGCACTTAAACGATGCAAATTTAATCTCATATCAACGCATTATGCATATATATATACCAAATAATTTCACATTAGAGGGAATCCTATCCATCTCCAACTAATTCCACCAGCACATAAAACACATAAAACCAAAGGCTCATTCATGGCCTCTCCGAAAACTTCACATGATAGGTCCAATTCTAAAAATCCTAAAACAAGGGTTTTAGTGCATTACCTGAACACAATCAATCAAACCTTCAAAGCTAATCCAATGTTCATAACGTCAGAGTCATCATTCACCAATTAGCCACTGTAATAAATTATATTAAATTAACAACAATAAATATAACAATAATAAATTAACAATAATAAGTCAATAATATAACAACAATAAATTTACAACAATAATATATGGTATATCAGCAATTACCAATAATAATATAAATTAACAACAATAAATTTACTAAACAAAGCAAAACTAAAAACTAAACTAAATCTCTAAATTAACAACAATAAATTTATACTTACTTGAAGTACTTTATCATCAATCTAAACCCCACATTGCCAATTTTCATCTTTGAATCCCCTTGAACCAAACTTTCAACATCACCATCTTCTAATCCGACTCCCTACATCCAAACCCCTGCTTCGCGTTCTCGAAGAGGCGCTGAAAAACGAGGTTGATCGACTCCTCTGGCTAGCACCTCTCGAATCAGAGCTCGAGCTAGTCGAATCTTCCATCGACGATTGATGCCTAATCCCACCAAAACAAGAGAACAAACTCCTGAAAACCCTTCGAATTCCGCCAGTTTCCCTCGACCTCCCGCCTCTAGAACCCCAAGAAATCCTTCTCGGCACACCACCTTGATTAAACTCACCATCCATTTCAGTATAAACCACAGGCAATTCCCTCTCCCCTCAAGAAAACGAAGTGTGACCAAAAACAAGCGCAAATGCAGGAGAAGACGAAGACGAAGACGAAGAAGTGGAAAACGAAGAGGAAACCCTATCTTTGAGGACCTCAAGAATGGGTGGAGCAGAGGAAGATAACACCAGCATTTTTAGTAAGATTCTTTCTGGTTTGAGGAGAGAGAAAATGTGATTGAGGAGAGAGAGTGGAAATGGCGGAAGAAGAAAATGTTGCAGTCATCTTTCTTCAGAGATTCAGAGAGGAGAGAGGAGAGAGGAGAGAGGAGAGAGGAGAGAGATTCTGAGAGAGGGGACAACTCAAGGGAGAGAGGAGAGACTTTTGGTTAGCGTGTGCGTTTTTTTTTTTTTTTTTTTTTTTTTATAAAACTGCTCCATTTTTTTGCCAAATAATGGTGGGTCACGTGACCCACCATGACACAACGTGGCTCCGCCACTGCCTGGCAATCTCTAACATGATATGACAATATGAAGGAAACCAACATGACAAAATTATTGAGAGAAACTTAAACTGACATAATTAACACGAACACAAAATCAAGACTAACGCACCCTGATTTGTTTAATTTGTAATATTGTGCAATCGTCGTACCTTTTTCAAAAAAAATCATATACTTTGTGGACATGCAAAGATTGACACAAGACCAAACACAAAACAACCCGTTTGCCAAACTAGACAAATTATATTGTAATATTTTTTAGATGACCCTTTTATCTAAGGGTAACAATTAAGATTGTACATTAGTAGACTAGTAACATGATCTTAATCTTTCTTTTATGTCATTGCAGTGTTCCAATATACCACGAATTTCCACACCGTTGCAATGGTTACAGAGGCTGGTTATGATGCCTGTGATGCTGGTAATGCCGTGATTCACACTGAAGGCCCAACAGAAATAATCCTTAATAGACCAGGAGAATTTTTCTTCATTTGCACCGTTGGTACACATTGTGATAATGGTCAGAAGCTCGCCATCAACGTCACTGGCACCGCCACCGCCGCCGCCCCCACCCCCGTTGCCACAAGCTCGCCAGTAGAACCCACAGATGCAGGCTCCTCACCACCTATGCCTCTCATTTCCACCTTCTTCTCTGTTTCTTTCGTGGCCTTTATTATTGCTTTGCTATATTGATTACAATAATAATCACTTATTCGTGGATTATTATTATTATGGAGTATCTATTTTTTGGTGCTAATTGTTATGGAGTACTATTAATTTTTGTTAAATTTGTTATCTTGGTTTTGTGTTTTCCCCTAATGTTCAAGAATATGTACTATTGAATTTTGTTGTCATTTGCTTGGATTTTGTGGGAGCGGAATTATATTTAGATTTTTTTGATATGTATAACAAGTTACTTGTTACAATTTTTTAACAGTATTCCGGCTTAATACATAGTTGATCTCCATCTATTTGTTACGAAGAGTTATATTTGTTGTTTTGACATTGTCAAATACAAAATTTTGACCTCAAAAAGAGAAAGTGCAACCGTTTAAAAAATATACTGATTAGTTTATATTTGTGTCATTAATTATGTTTATGTATAAAAGTCTTTAAACACTTAATTCGTATCAAATGGACCTGAGTGCTTTCCAAACAAGAAAAGAATAGTTGCATGCTAAAATATGAATTTTTACACTACCGCATACAAAAAAGAGTTTGCACAAAAGAAATAAAAAACATATCTGAAAGAGAGTATGCATGTGGATTTCTCGTAACAATGTTGTACCGTACCACTTTAGGCTCGGTCGAAGCATTTCTCATGTCTCTATTTACCTGAATTCAAATTACAACATAATCCACATATGCATGTGCAATCACCAAACTAATAGTAGTTTTTATATCACATGGACGAGCAACAATCGTATCCGATTGATGGACCACTCACAAGTGCAAAAGATTCATAATGTTACCATTAATTATGTCGCAGTTTGCGATTTTTGTTTTGCAATTATCTATAATTTGTTCATCTAAGACATGTCATAGAAAGGGGAAAATGTAATTGCACACACATTGGTATCCTCTATATTTAAAATCATAAAAAATAGGTAAAATTGGCCTCAACACCCTAAACTATGGCGCGGGTGCACCCAGCACCCCGAACTAAGACTAGTAGCCAAAATACCACCAACTACGGGCCTGGGTGCAACGCGTACCATAAATGACGTCGGAGCCCCAATTTCTCGCCGGCGACGAGGGAATCTTATTATTTTATTAATTTCTACCCATTTTCCCCCCTTTTCTCAGTTTTTGATTTTTTCACCTGATTTTTTCTGCACTGAACACGTGACCTCATCTTCTTCTCCACACTCTAGTCTCCCTTTCTTCACTACTCATCCACCCCATCTTCGCCATCTCCTCCATTACCCATCTTCGCCGTCTCTTCCACTTCCCATTTGAGGAGTCATCGGCAAATCAGTCGCCATTTTTGCCGGAGTTCAAAATTAACCTCTCCATTTACAAATCGAAACAATGCTTAACCCTAGTTTAAACTCATAATTTCCCCCAAATCACAAATGTTGACGCGGTAGAGTAGAAGCAAACAGGGAAGAGAGAGAGAGAGAGAGAGAGTTGAATCCAAACAGTGTTGATTTTTCTTTGAGGAATTAAAACAAACAGTTGGTGTGCAAAACTAAAACCCAGGAAAAACCCGCCAAATCATAACCCATAAACTAAAAAAATTGTAGCAATATATATTCCATATACTACCAGACAAATAATTGCATTATTTGTAAAAAGTATCATTTGGAAAATCTTTAAATTAGGTGGGTGGAGGGAAGGTAGAAACTTTGGATTATATGGAAAGTGATCAAAAGAGGTGAGACAAACAAAAGAAATAAGATTTGATAGAGACGGGTGATTATTTTTCGTGGGTGCATCAAAATGTTTGTAATTAGTTGGACTCAAATTCCTGAAAATATGTTGGATTGGATGAGTGTTTCTTTGAGAAATCCACACGATGATGAGAAATCCACACCTGAATATAAGAGTATTTAGTGGGAAGAATGATTAGGGCGAGAGGAAGAGGAGAGAAAGAGGAGGTTATTGGGGTGGTTGTTATGCCGGTGGTGGTCGAGGAGGAGGAGCAAGTGGTTGAGCAAGAGGGAGAGAGTGAGGAGAGCTAGGAGGACGATGATGAACGGAGAGAGGAGTGGGGGTGTGGTGGGAGGAGGAGGAAGTAAGGGAGAGAGAGAAGATGTTGGCTGGAATAGTGGGCAAAGAGGTGGTGGTGGTGAGGTGGATGAATAGCACTGGAGAAAGGGAGAAAGGGTTATGTTGGGGAAGAAGAAGAGATCACGTGCTGGGTGCCAAAAAAATAGGGTGAAAAAAAAGAAAAATTGAGAAAATGGGTAGAAATTAATAAAATAATGAGATTCCCCGTCGCCGGCGAGAAATTGGGGCTACGGCGTCATTTATGGTACGTATTGCACCTAGGCCCGTAGTTGGTGGTGTTTTGGCTACTAGTCTTAGTTCGGGGTGCAGGGTGCACCCTCGCCATTTTTTTTTTTTGAGGAGAAAGAGATAGTGCATTAATTTAGGGACAACGTGTCCATAAGTACATAAGGAGAGACAACACTAGGACAGTGATTAACCCAACATTGCTCAAAACCAAAAGGCACTACTCTAGCAAGATGGTGGGCAACAAAATTGTCCCCTCTTTTAACATGAGAAAAACTAATAGAAGTAAAATCAGAACAAAGAAAAATAATGTCATCAAGTATAGCATCCAGATCCGAGTAGAAGATAGCCGCTTTAGAAAGACGAGAAATAATGACCTGAGAGTCGGATTCGATTATAACCTTTGACAAGCCTTGCTTTTTGGCCCAGCAGACATCCATGTGGATAGCTTTTGCCTCTGCTACATCAGGTGGCCACCAAGCTCTCGTGCGTCTCACAACCGAAAACAACACCTTACCTTCCTTGTCTCTCGCCACATCACTCAAACCGACCCAACCTTCCTCGTGCAATGCAGCGTCTGTGTTGATTTTTACCCAGTCATCAGGCGGGCTGCACCAAGAATTTGGGCTCGGCATAGTTTGGGGTGTTGAGGCCAATTTTGCCAAAAAAATAACAATGTAAGTGATTGCAACTCATTTATACTCAGTAATGCGTACAACCCTTGGTTCATCAATCGAATACGATTGACATTAGGGAAATTGGTTTCATGTACGATTGACATTTTGAACTTCATAATATTCTAGCTTGAGTCGTTGAGCGGAAATTGGTTCCATGACTAAGATGACATTCAGTGGCGGAGGTACGCGTGGTCACAGGTGGTCACGTGACCAACCAATATTTTTGAAAAAAAAAAAAAAAATTTATTTCAGCGCTCCTTTCTCTCACATTCACGCAAACCCTAAACCCTAACTCTTTCTCTCACTTTCTCCTTCTCGAATTGGCGAATCCCACGAGGCGACGTCGCGACGACCCAGTCATCTTCAATCCGCCGACTCCGCGACTCGCCGGTCCAGTCATCTTCAATCCTTCGTCGTCGTCGTCGGCTTTTCTTGTTGAACCATAACTTTCGTTCACTCGTTTCTTGTTCGTCGTGACTCGTGAGTTCAGATCTGAAGGTCTTCGACTCTTCGTTCAATCGTCGTCAGTCGTGACTCGTTTCTTGTTCGTCGGGAGGCCGGCAGGTCACTCTTCGTGAAGTCTTCATCATTTCTTGTTCGTCGGGAGGCCGGCAGGCGAGGCGGCAGTGGGCTTTTGCAGCGGCGCGGCGGAGCTAGACTTCACTTGAGGAGTTGAGGTATTCTTCTAACTTCTAAGTTCTAATTCGACCTTCTTAAATCTGAATCTTCACTTAATCGCTTCTTCAATATTGTTCTTCATTGAATCATTGTTGGCTTGTTGTTGAAAATTGATTTTTACAATTGTTCAAATGATTGGGTGTTGGATGATTGTTCAAATGTTGAATGATTCAATGGGACTTGGGAGTAGAAAATTGATTTTTACAATTGTTCAAATGTTCTAATGATTGAGTGTTGGATGATTGTTAGATGATTCAATTGAAGTAGAAAATTGATTTGTCATTTGTAATGTGTTTATTGTTGAAAATTGAAATCACGATTGTGTTGTGATTTAGGAATTACATTAGGATGCCAAATTGACAAATGATTGTATTGTGAATTTGTGATTTAGGAATTATGTTACTAAGGTTAGGAATTAGAATGACAAATTGATAGAATGATAGTAGAATGATTGTGTTGTGAGTTGTGACTTGTGACTTGTGATTTAGAAATTGGGTTAGGATGACAAATTGTGATTTAGAAATCATTATTTTGAATGATGTATCATGTATGATGTGCTTGATTGTATTGTGTTGGCATTTTCAATCGACTCATTCAAATTATTAATTTAATTTTCAGAATGAAAAGGAAAAATACGAGGGATATTTCAAGTTTTTTTACTAAAAGAACTCCCACTCAAAATCCACCTCCTCCATCTCCTCCACCATCTCCTCCTCCATCTCCTCCATCTCCTCCACCATTTCATCCTCCATCTCCTCCACCTTCTCCTCCCCCAAATCTTTCACCACCTCAAGAAAATGAACAAAATCTTCCTCCTCCATCTCAATTAGATGAACAAGATCCTCCTCATCAACAAAGTTTTCTTAAGTGTCATTGACCTTCAATTACAAGAACTCGAGAATCGGTTTCCGGAGATAAGTAAGGAACTACTTGTGTGTATGTCTTGTTTTAATCCTTCTAATCGATTTTCTTCCTTTGACAAAAGAAAATTGATTCAACTTGCCAAGTTCTATCCCAATGAGTTTTCAAGTACCGAAATGATTTTTTTTGATTGGTCACTTGAAAACTTCATTGTTGATGTTAGAGGAGATGAGAGATTTTGGAATTTAAAGAGTCTTCACGAGCTTTCAATGAAACTTGTTGAGACGGGGAAGTCCGAAACTCATGATCGGGTCTACTTGCTTTTGAAATTGGTGTTGGTTCTTCCTGTTGCAACTGCAAGTGTAGAAAGAGTGTTTTCTAATATGACTCAAGTGAAAGATAAATTGCGTAATAGCATGGGAGATCAAATGTTGAATGATTGTTTGATTACTTATGTAGAGAAAGAAATGTTTTTGAATGTTAGCAAGGATGATATTATTAATCGATATCAAAACATGAAAACTCGTCGAGAACAATTGTAATATTTTCTAAGTACTATTTGGTTGTAATATGAATATTTTGCTTTTGGAAACTTTTATGATTTTTTTTAATGTATTGGTCATTATCGTATTGCTGATTTTCGTTAGTGTGACCAACCATTTTTAAATTCCTGGATCCGCCACTGATGACATTAGGGAGCTAGTGTGTACAACCCTTGAGCATTGATTAGTGTCGCATTGATTTGCATTTGAGTGAATTTGCACACTATTTTATATGTTAAGTTTCGAGCTAATCAAGCAGTGTGTAAATCAAACACTTTAGCAGCATTGCATATGCACTCATGCATCACATAATGTACAAATGACATCCTCGTTCGCCTCATTATTACACCTTATAACAGGCCGGGTATGCGTATAATGTGCCTATATTTTTTAATTTTTATTTGCGTCAACCCTTGCATGGCCTTTGACATTTATGACTCCTTTACCGTCCACTTTAAACTTTAAAGAGCAAGGAGTTAGTAGTAATACATCTTCTTTTCTAATAACCAAGTTAGGTTGTTCACCTAATTTTTTATTTGCGTCAATGGCGAACCTAAAATTTCAGTTTCAATGTGTCAATTATAGGTCTTGAGATCGGTAATTTTGGGTTGCAGAATCTACCGTTAAACACAATTTTTTAAAATAATTTTTCAATGGCTCAACCGAAAGATAGATGGTTTCTTTTTAAAATTTAAAATGTCAACTGACACCCCTTGCCTCTACATAAATCTTCCACCAGCGTGACTACTATATTCAAACAAAAAGAAAGTACCCTAAATTCTTTAGTTATCTCCTCATGACTAAATTGAACATCAAATATTTTTCTCTCTCCACTTAATTATGTCTTTTAACTAACGGTAAAAACCTAGGTCGACAATTGACTATTTGCTTTATTCTTTCTACCCACCAAATTCCCACACTGTGACTAGAAACCCAGATCGAGCTAATAACTTGTTTGTTTATTATTCTTTCCAAGCTTACAAGTGAATTGTTCAATAAATCTTTTAATTTTAACTATAGAATCCAGAATATTCATCTCAACCAAGTCCATAGATACCATGGCCTTCTACACTTATATTGAGTACCCCATACCCATATCTAATACGTGGTGAGCAGCTTTATTTAGACGACAAAGTTTAATTGGCAACTTCAATATTTATTATTTCAGTATTTTTGACAGCTTAGTTATGTACACATTATTGTATTTTCTAAAAGCCGGTTGTGTGTTGACGTACATATTTATAAATTTAATCTCCAACATAATAATGGTGGGCATGCATGTATACATTAAGCAATCCAATTAAGTTTTTTTTTTTAAAGGTCAAAGGAAAATCTGGAGAAAGAGGAAATGGCAGGAACACTTTTTGAGATAGTAGCAAAAGATTTAGTGGTATTATTAGCAATAACATCACTAATTTTGGGGAATTATAACGTAAGTGCAACAGAATTTGTTGTAGGAGATGCTGCAGGCTGGAATGTGCCAGATTTACCAACAACATACTCCTCTTGGGCTTCAGAGCACAACTTCACTGTTGGTGACATTCTAGGTAATAATATCTTTTAGTACATGCATGTAAGTTTTTTTTTCAAGGGATCTAAGTTTTGTATCTTGTTCTTGAAAGTATTTGACATTGATTTTATATAGTACTATAGAAATTTAATCACCCTAGAGTACTAAATTAAACCAGATATTCGTAAGCTTATTTAAGGTTGCTTTGTTTACCAAAAAAAAAAACAGATATTTTTCATTACGATATGATAAATTTATATGTAACTTAAAGGTTCTTTACGAAATCAATTCAAAAATATGTAATACCATAACATATTAATTAGAACCGAGTTTACATGTAAAGGAACCCAAGATGGATTCATTAGGTGTTTCAGGTAGAGGAATTCCTTTACTCTCCCCTAATTTTTTATTTAAAAGTTTTATGTAATAGAACCTTAAAGCAATTTAGTTTCATTACCATTCAAGATATTACATGTAAAGATTTTCAAAGAATCAATTTGAAAGTAGCATGTAACATATTTATAAACAAGTTTACATGTACATTAAGAAACAAGTTTGGTTCATTAAGAGTTTAGGGGAAGAGTTCATTCATTCCACCCCCCCCCCTTTCGAGTGTGTTTTTAACTTTAAACTATGTGAAAGGTTATATTCGATGGATCCTTGAACGTGGTTTGTTTCATTACTATCCATGAAATTACATGTCAATTTAAAAATATGTAGCACCAAAATATATATATATAAACCAAGTTTGCTTGTAGAGAATCTAGAATGGTTCATTGAGGGTTTTGGGGAGAGATCATTCCTTTTCTCCCCCAATTTGAAGAGTTTATATACTTTGAATAGTGTGGAATTCACTATGCGGTGGGGTTTAAAACGTTTCTTTACCATATAAAAATGAATTAAAATAAAGATTTTCCAATTTAATTTGGATATAAGTGTAATAATCCCGTCAATTTGTTTTCTTGAAGGAAATGTTTCGATTGTAGAACCAAATTTTAATCATAGATTCTCACCATATAAGAAGATAAACAATACATGGGATCTTATTCGATTAGTCACAATGTATATTTTTGATACAGTATATACTACCTCTTTTTTTTTTGGTTGCAACATTTGCTTTTTGGCACTATTCATCAACCAACTTTGTTAAGTAATCTTGCACCATTATATAAGAAAAAACATAGTCAAGTGGGGTCTTGTTAGATTCGTCTCAATGCGATGATTCCAAATATCAAATTTTTATAATTTTTACTTACACCCAATATGAGATATTAACGTTTAAATAAATGTCTCGGTAAATGTGAAAAGGCAAATGTTGCAACTAAAAAAAACAGAGGAAGTATATAATATTTTTTCATATTTTTTACAAATATGTAATTTGAGATATACTCCCTTCATGTTTTTTAATTTACTCACTTCACTTTTGGGAAAAACTAAGGAGGAAGTCCAAAAGTGAAAGAGATAAACTGAAAAGTGAAGAGAGAAATTATATGGGGGGTTATTATATCCAAAAGGTGGAGCAAGTGGATGGAAAAAGAGGAGAAAATAGATGGGACATGTTATTAAATATAGAATAAGTAACAGTGTGTAGATTAAAAAGAAAGTGTGTAGATTAAAAAGAAATGGATGGAGTAGTAGGTAGGTACGGTTTGCCATAAAAATTTGTGAAAATGCAACCAAGTTATGGAGGGAGTACATAATAACTAATAAGTCCTATAGCAAAAATGATATTACCCATGTAACTGTTTTAGTGAATTACCTACTTTGTTATCATTTTTCTGTTTCCAATTTTCAGTTTTTTTTAATTAAAAACAAATACTAACCTCTGTTTCTAAATAAGTGCAACGGTTTGACATTCACGCTTGCCGACGCACAAATTTGACAATTAAATCTCTAATTACGTATTTGTAAAAGTTATAAAAAGTTGATATTATGAAAGTATTTTTGAAACAATTCCAACATTTTATGATCATTTTTATTATTATATACTTGTAAAAAAAAGGTCAAAGTGAGGTGTGTAAATAGTGCAAAAGTCAAAGTGTTGCACTTAAATAGAAACAGAGGAAGTATATGGAAACAAGAAAATGATATTGTTTTCAGTTTTTTGTTGCCAGTTTACATAAATCATAATTAATTGACATTTTTAATATAATTATGACTAATTTTAAGTTCATTATACCTCTTATATTATATGATTTTTTACATTCACTAAACCAAAAACTAAAAAATTGACCGTGATCCGGAACCGGCCCTGAATTTGCTTTGAAAAGGAAAAACAACATAACCACATACTTAAGCTATAAATCCTTTTTACATAATGTTGACTTTGTGCAATAATCTATCTTCACAAAAGTACATATGATATTGACATTGTACTCATTTTATTTAGAACTTTTTGTAAAGTACATATGATATTGACATTGTACTCATTTTATTTAGAACTTTTTGTTGGGAAATACATATTAAAATAATCATTTTGTTGGAAAAAAATTAATAAAAAATTTTTGTTCAAAAAGACCTATTATAATACTTCCCTTTGTTACATAAGACCACCACAATATTTTCGAGCAAAAAAGTCAATTTTCTGGCATTGACTTTTCTTCCCCTCCTTTTCTCATTAAATGAGACCAACATATTTTTTCTATCCTAATCCCTTAACCCTACCAAACCCTTTCCTCTTGCTTCCTGCTATTTTAAGGGATTATGGTAAGAAAAAAAAGGTTTGTCTCATTTACTGAGAAAGGGAGGGGAAGCAAGTCTATGTCGGAAAAATTGACTTTTTGGCCGGAAAACATTAAGGTGGTCTTAAGTAACAAAGGGAAGTATTATGATAGGTCTTTTTCAACAAAAAGTTTTTATTAGGTCTTTCCTAACAAAATAGCTATTTTAATAGGTCTTTTCCAACAAAAAGTTCTTTTATTTACATAAGACAAATTGTTACGATGCAATTAACTTTTAATTATTATATGTATAATGGTAATATAGGACTTTTCTAACATATCCGTTCCTAAATACTTACACAGTTACACTTACACTTTTCACGCATGCCGGTGCACTACTTTGAGCTTTTATATCTCTAATTTTGTATTTTTAAAAAATATAAAAAGTACATATTGTAAAAGTACATATCGAGACGAATCAAACAAGACCCCACATGACTATATTTTCTCTTAACCATAAATCACAAATGATAGTCAAAGGGAAATTTGTGAATAGTATCAAAAGTGAAAGTGTAACTATTAAAAAGGAACAGATGTAGTAATATAATACAACAAGATTTCATTTGGTGATAATAAATAACACAAAGTCTTATAAAAGACCGTCTCACATTAGTGTTAACATGAGACCAATGATGTCATGCTGACGTCACGCAGACATCACGCGGGTGCATCATACCAACAGTGGTATTAGTTAAGCGCTTGAACCTATTAGTTATGCTAATCTTAAATTGCTTCTGGATGAATTAGTTAAGCACTGAAGCATATTAGTTAAGCGTTGAATTATATTAGTTAAGCGCTTTGACCTATTAGTTATCTTTAGTAAAACCATCTCATTTCCCTCAATTTATATTTTCTCTCTCTCGCCAACTCTAATTTCTATCTCCTATGTGTTATGGCCTTCTTCTACCAACTCGCGTTTCTCTCTCCTCTACACCGCCATTTCCCTCTCCTCCACCCAACTTCCATTTCTTTATGAAGCTACATTCTTCTTTTTTTTTTTTTTTTTTTTTTAAACATATGAAGCTGCCATTTCCCCCCCCCCTTTTTTTTTTTTTTCCTCTCAATAAAAAAAAATATAACGTCCTTTTCCACGACTTCTTCAATCTTGATGATGAGATTTTCTCAATGCTCTTTGTTTCCCTCCAATGGGTCTAAACTCTAATAAATCTATTATTATGAGTTACAACTTACAACTTTTAGGTAGAAAGTTACATTTTTTTTCAGGTCAGTAGTTATGGTTTTCTGGTGATTAGTTATCGTTTCCAGGTAAATAGTTATATTTGTAAGGTTAATAGTTATGGTTTTTAGTTATTAGTAATTGTTTATTTATAGGTTATTAGTCATAGCTTTCATGTTATTAGTTATAGTTATGATTCCGGATAAATTGTTATATTTGTAAGGTTAATATTATGGTTTTTAGTTATTAGTAATTGTTTACACGTTATTAGTTATAGTTTTCATATTATTAGTTATAGTTATGGTTCTGGACAAATGGCAATATTTGTAAGGTTAATAGTTTTGGTTTTTAGTTATTAGTAAAATGCGTTATAATCTGGTTTCTATGATATAACTAATATAATTCAACGCTTAACTAATATAATTCAACGCTTAACTAATATACTTTGCCGCTTAATTAATTCATCCAGAAGCAATTTAAGGTTAGCATAACTAATATGTCCAACCGCTTAACTAATTCCGCTGCTGGTTTGATGCACGCGCGTATGTCAGCATGACAACATTTGTCTCACGTTAACACTAACGTGAGACCGTCTCTTCAAAAACGGACTCAATAAATAAAGATTGATATTGAAGATAAAGAGAATCATATAAGATTTTTTAATCTGATTGGATTTTGAAAATGAATTTTTTTTGTATAATGAATTAATGATATCTATATAGGAACTTTGATGCTCTTACTCTATGTTTTGTGGTATAGGTTAGAAAATCCCATAAACTTAAGGTGTATTTTACAATCCTATTTAATTTATTGATGGGAAGTTTGTTGAGTAAAACAGTATTCAACTTTACGAGTGGATCTCACACGGTGGCCTTAGTGAACAAGACTGCATTTGAGACATGTAATACAGACGACACAATCTCAGTCATATCTCAAAGCCCAGCACAAGTTCCCCTTCAGGAAATGGGCCAACTTCACTTCATCTGCACCATTGGTGCCCACTGTTCTTTCGGCCAAAAGCTAACCATCAACGTCTCCGACCATTCGTCGTCGTCGCCGTCACGAGCTCCAATGTCAGCCCCATTGAGTTCATCACCTTCAAATCTCACCCCCTTGCTATTGTTTCCTCAGCTTCTTTTGCTTTCTTTTTGCTTGTGGGTTTTCTTGTTTAACTAATTTTAATTACTAAGATTATTGAAATATGTGTGCATGAGTTATGGATTATGTTTGTAAGGTCTCGAACTCTTGACTCCTCACTTTACAAGTCATTATCAAACCACTATACTATGGCTTTTACTCGTGACCAAATGTCAACACCAAACAATACATCCTTTTGCTTTATTAAATAACCCTAAATATCACTCAGGTCCAACAACTAGTGTTCTTCTTAAAAATAATTGTTACTCGGATTCAAGTACTCATGTAAGACACGGGATGTGTTCAAATGTATGGCTCGTATATTTTATAAAATTACAAAGTGTTCATGTCCATGTTAGAGTGCCGCCGAGAGTTTGACGCGGGGATAATTTAGCTAAAATACAAATTAAAGTCACGTAAGTTATGTTTGACAACCCATTTCAACCATCTTAAACATAAGTAGCTAAATAATTAGAGTCGTTGTTTGGATTAATACTCTGGATTTGTTAATATTTTGATTTTGAAAACAAAAAAAACTGATGAATACCATAAATCGTAATTTAAATATGAAACTATAGATAAAGTATGTATAAAAACCTGCTATTCATCATATATTATATTAAATTTGCCAAAATTAACACGATGTATAATAATAATAATAATATAACCCATCCCCTAATGTACGTAAAATTTAATATTTGTCCCAATACAAAAGTTAAGAGCAACAATAGAGGTTGTATGGGGGGCTCGCTTGCAAATTCCCAAAAGATGGAGCTACTTGCTTTACCATTGCAGTAAAATAGAGCTTGTAGGTCTGCCAAGATGTGTAGCTCCACAAAGCAACCAGGCCCGACCCTTAACATGTCCAAAGTGGAACATGTAACAGGGCCTCACTTTCAAAGGGAACTCCAAATTGAAAAAAAATCTTTAAAGATAAAAGACTTGAAGTTGATAGTAAAAATGTCTGAAGTTTCTTGAATTTAGCTCTTTTTGGAATGTATCAAAAGATTTGAAGAGAAAAGCTTAGTTTGATGCATGTTTGTTATTTGGTTTACTTGCATATTTTGGTGGTTTCTTTGGATTTTTTTTTTATATAGGGGCCTATTTTTCAATATTAGCACAGGGCCTCTATATGTTGTAATAACTTAAATATATTGTAGTTTGGAAAATTAATGTGACAAACAAAACTACAAAAGTTGTAATTCGAGTAAAACTGATTTAATAAATATAATAATAGAACCGATAATATCTTCGAATATCGTATTATATAAACCAAACTTGTACTTCTACTGTTGTTCATAATGATTGACCTTTCGAATTAATCCGAACCTTCATATCTACGTTGTTCATACTAATTTACAGCCCAAAACACCAAGCATGTGATCTTTAGAATCTTATATTTATATAGTTATATTTATGCAATTCAAATGCTTCATTTATCAAAAATTAGCAATTCTCTTGATAAAAAGTCAAAAGAAAGACCATTGACTCTCTTTTTGAAGTTATAATACAACTAATCACTCGAGCTTAAACTTTACGATAAAGATAAACTAATACTGTACAATATATCAACTTAAACTAACAGTCACTTTGACCAAAAACTTGTTTCTTTTTTCTAGCTTCTTGTATTACAATAATCCACCATTTATAAGCCTTTGAGAATCATCAAAAGAGTGAGAAATGAAAATGAGAATAGTTTTACTTACTATAGTTTTAGAAATCACATTATTATTGTTCCATTGCGTATATGCAACCACATATATGGTTGGAGATGCATTAAATTGGGTAGAGCCTCCTACTTCAACAACTTATTCTCTCTGGGCTTCATCCAATGTCTTTGTCAAAGACGATATTTTAGGTACATTATTCTTTACCTATGTATGTATCTCTTCTTGTTCAGTTGTTGATTCAAGATAATATTAATTAGGATTTTGCTTCATAGAGGTGGCAAATGGATGAATGAGTCATTCGATTCAGTTTGAGGTTGGTTAGCTTATTTGTGTATGTTAGATCTTATTATGCTCATTGATAAGCTTATATTGATAGATCATTAAGTATTAATCACATTAATATTTAGATCAAGCTGTTTATAAAAAGAAGGGTGGGTCGGATTTAGTGGATTGACTCTGAGTCAATTTTGGTTCATGTATGATAAGTCGATAAGGAACACTTTTAAGGTATATTAATGCTATGTACGTTTGCAATTTGGTAACTCATTTCAGCTCATTTAAATGATCGGAAGCTAAAATGTTTAAAATACTTCTACAATTGAATTTGTTTAGCAAGTACCTTGATAAAATTTAAGGAGGTGAAATCAACTAAAACTGAGATGGCCGCGTTGATATTTGGTCATAATTAGAATTAAATTGATCATCTTAGTAATTTTTTTCTAAAATCAAGTTTTGCCAAACAACTTTTGCAATCACCTATCAGCTTCAAGCTTTTAGTTAGTACTTATAAGTTCTAGCAAGTTGATGTCTTTCCAATTTTTATTAACTTATAAGTTGCATATTCACTAGTGTGTCCTTACCAAACTTGTTGATTTATATGCATTTTTGCAGTATTCAGTTTCAACACTGGGATACACAACGTTGCAGAAGTGACAAAAACATCATACAACAATTGCAACACTAGTACTCTAATCTCCCTCCACGACCAATCCCCAGTAAAGATCCCCCTACACAAAAGCGGTAAAAGATACTTCATTTCTTCCCACAACAACGATTGTCAAAATGGTCAAAAATTAGCCATCAATGTCCTACAAGAGTTGCCAACACCGCCTCCTGCAACATCGCCTTCGGCGACACCGCCACTGGAAACTACCCCGGGACCGAATAATCCTGCTCTTCCTTTGCCTGCTGCTGCTCCAAATCACCAAGTTGTAGCACCTCCACCACCTTCAAGAAATTCAGCTCCTTCATACTTTAGTCCTAATATTTCCTTATTAAGTGTATTTGTATCCCTTGTTTTGGGATTACTATGTCAATCAATCCTCTAGAGATTAATTTGTGTGATAGTAATATATGGTTGGTTGATTTGGCTTCTAGGCTTGTCAACTAACAATGTTCAAGATGGAGGAGTGATTTGATGTGGATGCGGATGTGCTTTAGTTGAGTTTTACGGAAATCCAAGAATCTTGAAAGAAAGACGGGATCTTTAGGGTTTTCTTTAAGTATTAAGGATAGAACAATTCGATCAAACACAAAGTAATTCACGAATTGGGTCTTGATTCACTCTCAAACACAAAGTAATTAAGCAATCAATCTTAAATCTCAAACACAAAGTAATTGATTTAAGGTTTGGAAATCACAAAGAAGTCCGGAAATTTTCACAAAGAAAATTAAAACTCTAATCTCATAAATCTGTCTCTGAAAATAACGTACACCTAAGCTATATATAAGCAAAATAAACTAACTCCAACTATGCTTAGGACAAGTCCCTAAGTCATACTCCTAATAAAACTCTCAAAGATAACTTTAAACAAAACATGATGACAAAGAAATAGACTCCTAACAAAACTAGGAGTTCTAATCCTACTAGGATTAGGATATTAAGAGTCATATTCCTACTAGAACTAGGAAAACAACACAAATCCTAACAGAACTAGGATTTGTAGGAAATGACCATCTCTCATATGGATCATTAACAAATAAAATTAACATCAAAACACTATTCACAACCTTCAATTGTAAGATGATCCAAGCCCAATAATTCATAAGATCCACTAATTCAGTTATATTGAATCTTCTATTTGGATCCATATCATGAGTGATGAATAACTTTCACTTTTCTTGTGTCGAATATACTTATTGTGCGTACAATCACGCGTCAATTGATGTAATTACAACTTATTTATTGCTTCATATCTCCATTTTTAGCTTTTTATATGCATACTACCATTTTTATTTTCTTATATGCAGTCCTAAGAATTGTATGTATCATTTTTCATTTTTAAATAATCGATTTACTATAATCAAAGCTCTTTATACACCCTCCGCCCCTTGATAGACTTCCCATTTCTAATTTTGGCACTATTTATAAAATAAAATCTCCCAAAATTTTTTTTTAATACGTAAGAAAAAAACATAGTCAAGTAGGGACTTGTTTGATTAGTCTCATTGTGTGCATAACGAAAATTAAATTTTTATAATTTTACTTATATGTAATTAAATATATTAATTATATAAAATGTGTATTGACAAACGTAAAAAGGAAAAATGGAAAGTCTATTGAGGGACGGATGGAGTATATAATTAGATATCGGTAATTGCCCATTGAAGAGTGTTCTTTTCTGTGCAATGCGCATTGAAGAATGTGAACTTTCTTTTTGTAAACATTTTTATAGGATTTCTAAATATATTTCGTCTCTTTTCATCCAAAAACTCATGTTTTTGATTTGTCATATAACGTTGGCACTTCTATTCAAACTCTGCAGACTGCAATATACGTTAGATATAATCTAAAGATCATCATCCCTTAAA
The DNA here is from genome assembly GCA_947648045.1 of Beta corolliflora. Taxonomy (NCBI): domain Eukaryota; kingdom Viridiplantae; phylum Streptophyta; class Magnoliopsida; order Caryophyllales; family Amaranthaceae; genus Beta; species Beta corolliflora. The sequence continues at coordinate 3,982,305 of CANSZD010003019.1, forward strand.
AAAGAGAGAAGACGAAGTAAGAATATTAAACACATTAACGTGCATCAGTCCTTATTAATATACGCAACCTTTTAAATTCAAAGAGAACGTGAGATATAGTCATGGAATTTGAAATTGTACTTCGAAGAAGCTTCTTGTTGACATCTGTTTCTACTTTCTAGTTCATCATACCATAATACAGTATCACTAATGTCATTTAATTTGGGTGTTCAAACAAGCCCAAATGGTAGGCATGAGGCCGGCAGGCCGGCCCAATATTCTGCCCAATTGGCACAACATCAGTATCTATTAAGAAAATACATTCATTCAATTTGGACACTTTTGATTAGGTGGCAAATTTGGAAAATTATTTTTTAATATCTTTTCTGCAAGATTTTATTAGGGAATGATTATTAATTTTGTTTGCTTTTCCAATCAACTCTTATCATAATATACTCCCTCCGTTTTTTAAAGTAATCTTCCTATTGACTGTAACAACAAAAAAAACCAATTAGGTAAGGAAAAGAGAGTGTACTAGCGGGTCTTTTTTGTTTGATTAAATAGGAGAAAGAATGTAGTTGTGAGATGTTGTAATTATGTGTGTCCCCCCTATGAAAAGACTTTCTAACCCTTAATTCAACAAAAAAATATTACATATTAAGATTTTCCTCAATCATAGCCCTTCCTAATTTAAAATATGCATATCAAAGGAAGTTCAAAGTCGTAAAAATAAATTGTCGTAAAAATATGTGTAGTGAAAGGAAAAGTTTATGATTGAAGGATAAATTAACATAACTAAAGCAATTCTCAAATCAATTACAAAATCAACAACATAAAATTTTAATTCTACTTAAACTTTTAAATGCAACAACAATACCAACATTAACAAGTCATAAAAATACTGAGAAAACAAAGAGGATAATCTTATTTTTTTAATTTTCGGTTGTTATGTGTGTCAATTAGTATAATGTGTCCTTTTGTTTTTTTGGGAATTGTAGTTCTCATTCGTGTCAGTAAAGATGATCTTATCATTTTACTTTTTAGGGGAAATAAGTAATAATTATTAAAAAAAAATAAGCTTATCTCTATTATATAAGCCAAAACAGGTGTATGTGGTGTTTACTTAAAATTATAGTAATATAACCTCCCTGTATATTCATTACTAATAAGTGACAAGGTCAATTATGTCATTCAATGCCATTGCATCCTATCATGTGTGATTTTCTCAATCTATCGCATAGTAATATGCAATCAAAACTGAAATTACGAAAAATTTCTCACAAATTAAGCAATGACAAACAACTTGACATAAAAACCTTCAAAGAAATTTGCGAAATTTGTCAGAAACAACCTTTTAAAAATCACATTTTGCAAGAAACAACCTTTTAAAAATTTTCTTGCAACTTAAGACCTTAATTAAACAAAAAAAAATTGTTGGAACCAACCTTACTCCACTTTCCGATGTTGACCAGCCGGATTCCGGCGTTGACTGTCGTTTTTTTTCCCATTTTCTTCCCTTTTCCTCCAATTCCTAAAATATTTCTCTCTCCTCCTACCCCAGTTCACTCCTTCCTCTTTTCTCTTTAATTATGGCACTTTTGCACTTTTACAGTTGAAGAACTCTTCTCCTCCAGCCACTAACCTCCCGAACCCTAGCCCCCCACAACCACCAGCCACTAACCTCCCGAACCCTAGCCCTCCACTGCCACCAGCCACTAAAGCACACTCGAAACCCCCACTACCCTCGCCCAGACACCACCGTACCCTCTCCCAAACCTCGAAATCCCCCAGTCCCCCACCACCCTCGCCCAATCCCCAACTCAATCGATGTGATTTTGTAATACCTCTCATGATTGCTTTAAAGGGATTTAGCATGCTACTCATTCCAACAAGATGCATCTTTGTTTTAGGGAGCTTATTTCCTTAGTTACTCCACAGTTAAGCGTGCTTGGCTGGGAGTAGTCCAGGGATGGGTGACCTCCTGGGAAGTTTCTCAGGGTGCGCATGAGTGAGGACAAAATGCGCCCGAAGAACTTGTGTTGGTTATTGAGGACAGTTGTTGGCCCTGGATGCGAATTGGTGACGATATACTCGGCTTGCGGAAGAGTCGTGGTGTTACAGATTTTCCCTGCATTCGGTTAGAGATATCGCTTGTGTATTGCGGAAATGAAATGAGAGGAAATATAACAGGAACCTAGTTTGAGTTTTTCGATTTTGTGGCGGCATTGGGTGCCGGATTTCGAGGGTTCGTCGAGGCGACAACGAGCGGCAGCGGTGACGTAGACATTATTCCATTGGGAGGCTTTTAATTGGTCGCGTTTGAGGGAGTACCATGATTCCTGGTAGGCTTTGATGAGGTTCAGAGTTTCTTCGTGGGACCGGGGGATGGGTTGGGTTTTTCTCGGGGGGGGGGGTAGGACAGGGCTTGGATGATTGGAGGAGGAGGTGTTTCAGTTTCAGATTCGGCTGCGGGTGTGGGTGTGGAGGGGGGAGGAAGTGCAAAAGTGCTACGGGCAGTTGAGTTTAGGGGTAGGAGGAGAGAGAAAGATTTTAGGGGAAATTGGAGGGAAAGGGAAGAAAATAGGAAAAAAACGACAGTCAAGGCCGGAATCCGGCTGGTCGACGTCGGAAAGTGGAGTAAGGTTGGTTCCAACAAAAAAAAGTTTTGTTTAAGGTCTTAAGTTGCCATAAAAATTTTAAAAGGTTGTTTCTCGCAAAAAGTGGTTTTTAAAAGATTGCAACTGACAAATTTCGCAAGAAATTTTGACATAAAGAACAAAATAATCAATCAAACAAATGAAAGATCTTTCACAAATATATTTTATTTGACAATAGAATTTTACATCTAGATCCGCATTACAAATTCTGAACACTAAATACAATCTTCTTTCTTTTCTTTCTTATTGAAACAACTTCTTCATCAAGTAATTTTTATATTTCGTATCTAGATGATAATTTATTAATGAGTACTAATGATGATTATAAATTTCATCCTTCAATATTACATTTAGATGAAATTTAAGAATAATCGCCAAAATAATCCACACACGCATCGTGTGCATAGAAGGCTATTCAGGAATACAGTGAAAGTAGGAAGATCTCTCTAGAACGCACTGAAAGTAGAAAGATCATTAAATAACGAAGGGAGTAATATATTATAGCAAGATTCAAAATGATTAATTAGACAATATATTAATCTCTAGCATGACTCAAAGAAAGTTAATGTACTCCTTCGAATTTCTCCTATTTGACTTTCACACTCACGAGATAAGGCAAAAAATAGTGGGGTCATAGTATCACACACATTGTTGTAAGAGAAAGGAAAAAAAGATGAAATATACTCCCTACGTTAACAAATAATTATTACACTTACACTTTGCACACATGCCAATGCAAAACTTTGAGCACTAGTATCTCTAGTTTTGTATTTGTAAAAATTATAAAAAGTATATATTAATAAAATATATATTAAGACGAATCTAACATCTCACATGACTTTGTTTTTATTCATGTGTAATTACAAACGATGGTCAAAGTAAATTTGTAAATATGTAGAATGTCAAAGTGTAACAATAAAAAACGGAGGTAGTACGTAAGTATACCTTCTCTATTCGTCAAAGATTATATTTTTTGTATGTAATCTTAAACAATAATAAATCAAACTCATCATTCATATGATAAATCAGTTCCATAGTTTTAAGCAAATCACTAAATTTCAATCTAAAAACATAAATCAATAGTGTGAGTTAATCTTCCTTTGGCAAAGTCAAGTCCGTTTACGGTTTACTTCTTCCAATTTGTTATGTACTACAACATGCAATTGGTCAAAATAAAACTAGAACGTTGGAAAGTAATCCCAATTATGAAGAAGTAAAAGTAAAGGACAAATTAAAGCTAGACTAGACTAGTCAACCCCAAAAATAAAAGTCCAAGGGTGTTCGGTGAAATTCAAACCAAACACACCCTACAACGCGGCAATTTGTGTTCACAAAAAACTTCCCTATCTTTTTTGTTTTCTGCCCTAAAGGCTAAATGGTAGGATATGTTTTAATGTTTTGTCTTAAATAATTTTCAATTTTAAGAACTCTCCTTCATCTTTCCTTTCCCCACCTCCTTCACAGTTTACACCAATTGTCCCCAATATACACGGGTATCCGCCGCCAAACATGTCCCCATTCCCTTAAATTATTAATTAAAGTACACTGACGGAATTTTTATTTATATCATCATCATGATTTCATGCTCATCATCATCTTCTACGTAATTAACGGATCATAACCATCAATTTAAAAAATTAAAATATTTAATTCAAAAGTATCAACTCAAAAGATAATTCTAAGTACGTTTGGTTGACGTAAAAATATATAGGAAATCGAACTTCCTAAGAAGTAGAATAAGTTAAGGTTTTTTTTTGTGAAACCAAGGTATCCACCGCCGATAACAGTGACTAATCAATTCGCCCCGGATGCTCCACTTAAGGGTAAAGGACTGGCCAAGAATCTCTTTCCATTCCTAAAGATTGAGGATCGAACCCCCGACCAATTGGTTAAGGGACAAAGTGAGCAACCACTATGCCAAGACCACTTGGTTAAGCTAAGGTTGTTTGGTTAACAATGCAGGAAGTTCTACTTCCCATAAAATGAAGAAAAATTATTTACTTAAGGGGGGATAGGTAAATAGAACTTTCTATGAGAAGTTTTTCTTCCCATGATCAATCAAAAGTATAAATTCAAGAAATTAAAATATACTTATACTTCTAAAAACTGAAAACTGACAGTAATGTCGAATGAGCCCTCTATAATCATTGTGAGTGATGCACATCCCTTATACGAAATGGCCGCGGATAATTTTTATTGCCATAAAGAAAAAACTCAAAATAGTAATAAATTATCTTGAAAATAATGTTGGAAGATTCCTTTCCAAAAGTGAATATTTGCCAAAAGAACTAAAGACGCACACTAATGATGATTTTTTGTCCAGCTTTTGATGAGCTTTTTTTTCGCTGTTTCTAATCTTCCATTTTAAGAGAGTTTCCAGTAGGATTGATCTGTTGATTACTTACTTCGTAACTTCCCCGTATGTGAATTTAGCTTTTTACAAAATTGTTTATAATATTAAATAAATCTCCACCTAAAGATGACAAAAGGAGAGACCTTAATTCGTTAATAGCAACACAAAGAGCACTAAAAATTCTGTCGATTAATTAATTTTCTTGAAGTGAGTTTGTTTTTATGTTACACAAATGAAGTTACTCTTCAATAAAAGATAGTACTATGTTTACATACTTAAATCAATCTCTTGTTAGTTGTTTTACAATGTTTGATTAGGATGGCTCCTTAAAAAGAGGACCACATGTCTTGGCATAATTAAAAGAGGACCATATAATTTCTTTTTGAAATTTTATGTTAGATGTGTTTTACATAATTAACGTTGAAACCAAAAAAAATTAAAATTGTTGCTTGTAAGAAATTTAAAGTCAAATTGTAGATGAAACAATCTTACATCAATTTATTATCGGATATGTATGTCAAATTTGTCCCTTAGAAAAAAGAAATCACACTTTACAAGTATTCATAATAAATTATTGTGAGATTGTCTATACAATTTTTTTATCTTATTTAAAAAATCATATCAATTTTGTTCCTTAAAACTTGTAAATTCCAATTAAAATACCTCAAAATTTCGCTTCCAGTACGAAATTCCACTTAACTAGACCAATTTTAAATTCAATCCCTCATTCATTACTCCATATTAGGGTTTTAATTAACTTTGAAATACCTAACCAGATCTAGCTAATAATTAATAAATTAATCCCAACTTTTGTCTTCCACCACTTTTGACTAAAAAAAATTGAACATTTGACAACCCAAAAAACCAACCCAAGAAAAAACAAATTATAAAATATAAAAGTTGACCACTTCACATTCTGGCTCTCCTAATCCTACAACTATCAACAAATCCACTAACACGTGTCAAACATCTAACGGCTTAGCCAACCAAAAATTCTCCAACTCCATAAAAAACACGGTTCTTTTCTTTTTGTTATAAATACCCAATCACTAACATTACATCCATCTCATCTCAACATCTTTTGCTCTCATACCTCAAAATAAAAACACACACATTCTCTTAATACAAAGAGCAGGGGCGACTAAACTAGTTGAAGAACACAAAAACTAAACTATCAAATTTTAACAAAAATGGCAGGAAAGCAAGTATGTTTGTTAATGGCAATAGTTGTTATTGCTGGAATTTCTGGCATTTGCTCAGCTCAAAGAGCTCATATTGTTGGTGGTGCTACTGGATGGACTATCCCAAATACTCCTACTTTTTACTCTACTTGGGCTTCTAGGGAAAACTTTCAAGTTGGTGATGTTCTTGGTAATTCTTCTTCTTCCTTCCTCGTCTTTGTTTTAGTAGTTTACTTAATACTTCCGCCGTTCTTATTTGATTGCAATATATTTTTTCACGGATTTTCAATATTATATACGTCTTCCGTTCTAGAATGAGGGAAAAACTTCTTTTAGAAAGGAAGAAGTGTTTCACTTATTTTAGAAAGGATGAAGTATTACTCAATTTGTTCCCTAATTGTTATGTTCGTACTTCTTAATCTATATTTTTAAATGTTTTCCTATTTTGGAATCTGTATCGTGACAGTTTTGTGATCTGTTACGTATTAAACGGATTACGAAGTAGGCAGATATCATGGGTGGGAAGTGGAGTAATTTTATAATTAATGATTTATTATTGTTAGTGATTGGATCTGGATTTAAATTAATAGTAGTAATTAAGATTTAATTAAGTAAAGTAGTGATTAAGTTTTTGATTCGTTTTCAGTGATTTTTTTAATTTAGACAATTTTTTATTGACTAAAAGAAGGGGGGAGGGAAGTGGTGCATGTCTTTAACAAAGATTAAAAGAGAATATTCTTTAACATTATTGTAATGGAGTACTAATTGTAATGGAATAAGGAAATAAAGGGAAAAAAAATACTTCTCAAGAAATTTAGTTTCTTGTTTCTTTGACGGGAAAATTTTAGTTTCATAATATACTACATTACTGTAATTCGTATCTCAAGATTGATTTATTTAAAATTAATCTAAATTTAGTTGGACATAAAGAGTAATAATGAGATTACCCGTAATAACATTAACAATTCATATAATTGAGTACAAAGCTGTCACAATAAATTATCAATAATTGAGCCGCTTATGTAGTTCAATACTCTGCACAGTATACATGGAATTCCAACATCCCCATAGTTGGATCAATTTCAGCTTTTTTGGCATTATTCTTTATAGTACCTTTTGGAGAAAAAAAAATATGTGGTTGTGATTTGGTGAATGGTGATAGTGCAATCTAACATGGCGCTTTTGGAAGAATGTAAGGGCATAGCACATTGAACACAAATTTCAAAAGTTATATAATTGAAAAAGCACGATTTTGAGAGAAAACTTCCTTAACTTTATGTATTTTTCCTTAAAACAAAAAGTTATGATTGAAAAAAATAAAAGTGTACTAGGTAATTTGACAAATTCTAAATACGTCATATTCTGTCATCAAAATCATTTTTTAGAATCTACTACTATATTTTTATCATACCCCTCAATTCTCAAACAAAAACTATGCTTTTATCTATATCTTTTTTAATAATCACAATCCATTCTTATAAAATAAAAATGAGTTAGAAGTTGATATTTAAAATATACGTACAAACTTAAACACCTATAAAAGTTGAAATTTGATATAATATGAGACTAAAACTAATTGTGAGTCAATTTGAATATTTCGCTTGATCATTTCCTCTCATGCACCCATAAGGCACGACAAAATGTTGATGTCTTAGCTTTTTTTTCCAAGTTGAAAAGAACATTTGTACTCCTATGAATTATTGTTTATTGCAAGGGTAACAAGCTCATAACCTATAAGACACGACAAAATATTGATTGTGATCTTAGCTCTTTTTTCCTAATAGAAATGGACACTTATATGATTTATTGTTAATCGCAACGGTAACGAGTCCCTAAGCCAATTCAGTAAATATAGTAGTAATAATATTGTGTTTCTACCCAATTTCTTCTTAAAAAAATACCATAATTGTATCTAACATGTATACTATTTACGCAAATGCAGTGTTCAATTTCCCTACAAATCAACACACAGTAGCTGAAGTGAGCCAAGCCAACTTAAACTCATGCAACATTGCCAACACTATTGGCGCTGTCCATACTACTGGCCCCACCAACATCACCCTCACTGCCGGAACCCACCACTACATCTGCACCGTCGGCACCCATTGCAACGCCGGCCAGAGGCTAACCGTCGTCGCCACTGGCCCTTCTGCCGCCACCCCCGCTGCGGCACCCACCCCAGCTGGTGGCGCCGCCACCCCAGCCAGCGGCCCCCCCACCCCTGCCGGTGGCGCCGCCTCCCCTCCCGGTGGCTCCACCGCCCCTGCCGCCCCTACACCCTCGGGTTCCGCTGAAGGTCCCACCGGTACAACCCCACCCGGCAACTTCGCCGCTTCCACCGGTGTTAGCGTGTTGAGCTTGGTGTCTGTTGCGGCTGCAGCTTTGATGTTTTAGAGATGATTTTTTTCTAGTAATATGGTTGTGTTTGGGTATATTTTTTACCCCCTCTTTTAGTGTTGTTATTGGTGAATTATTTTTGATCAGGTTATTTTATTGTTGAGGGTTTATATATATTTTTGGTAGCTCTTGTAAAATAAAGCTGGCTTTTCATTCAGCTTTTGTTTTCTGGTACAATTTATTCGTTATAGTATATAATTTCTTCTCGAGCACAAATTGTTTAATGGTGTGATTAAGTTTTGTTCAAAGTTTGGATCATCAATACATCCCAATCATGCATATTTAAATTTTAAACCTACCTCCAATTTACACAACTGAGTATAAGATGGAGAGTAATTATTTTACGTATAAAAAAAGGTAGTTCAGCCTCCTAGCATAGTCCAATCTAGTTTGTTCTTACATGTAACAGTTAGGACTTGACTTAAATGTTATTATCAATAAGGAGATTGTCCATACATCTTTTTAGAATATCACTTGCAACTCTATCATTTGAGGTGTTTCAAGTCACAATATCGGCCTTCTTTCATCAACAAATAAAAAGTCACAATATTCGCCGCCTTAAGCTATGATAGCAATAAAATCGTGACTTGAAATACATGAATCTTAAGCACTTTTTATTGACTTATCACTTAATTAATGAGAATATTTAGTTACTTGGGTGTACCATACTCATGGTACACCCAAGACTATTTCTCCAAATGAGCAAAATGAACAAATGAGCAAAATGAGCAAATGAGCAAACATTTCTACTCATTTAAGAAAATGAGCAAACACTTTTATTATAAAATGAGCAAAATGAAGAAGAATGAAGAATGAAGACGAAAATGCCTAAATGAAGCAAAATTGGTGTTAAATGAAGACATGTAAGTTCTAATTTATTACAAAAATACTTGGGTGTCTATCTTACGCCAGTAAGCCAGGGTGTGCGATGAACTCCTTAATTAATAGGTTGTAGCATGTTCGATGCTTTTTTTATATCAAAGCATATTGTAAACCAAAAGGTGGGAAATTGAATTAAGAATTTCACCAACAATATATTGATAAAGATGTGATATCTTGTATCAGTCATTGTGAGACAGAGACATACCATACTAGGTTATTTTTAAAAGAAAGAGGAACTTTTTGTGTAGTCTATTTAACTTTTTATGTTTTTTTGTACTTCATCCATTCCTAAATAAGTGTTATGTTGAGTAAATTGACACTATTCATCACTAACTTTGACTCTACTTTCTCATTATAATAAAAAGAAAAATATAGTCAAACGAGATCTTGTTAGATTTATCTCAATGTATGTTTTCAAAATATCAATTTTTATAATTTTTACTTGTACACTATGAAAGATATTAATTATCAAAGAAATGCATTGAGTTACGTGAAAAAGTAAATATAACACTTATTTAGAAACGCATGGAGTATGATTAACATGTTGTCTGACCAAATATTCATGTGGTAGGATCTACAAGTATTTGGGAAATAGGGAGTGATTTATACAATCATTGAACAACTCTTCTAACTCCACCATTATTAGTTAATTGCAGGACCATCTAACGTTTGAATTGGTGAACACTTTACAACCACCCCCGAAATAATTTTGACATTGTGTAATTGATCCTCTTAAGAGTAGAAAAAGCACCTACTCAAAAGTGATCGTGACTTTCTCTAATGTGCTAATAACTTTTGTCAAGCATCAATTGGCCTAATGCACTTTGGTGAGATGCTGATAAGTGATATGTGATGCCAACTTTTTCAAAGCTAGCACATTCCTCCCGAAGATGATAGTTTGGAATTTTGATTATAAGACATAATATCAAACTTATTTGAGCATATATATGATCAACATATTAATTCTGTAATCTTTTTAAGGGTGAACTCAAAAAACAAGATGTAGACATTGTATCTTATGGTAATATTGGTTAATTTCGTAGAACTCAAATCTATCATGTACTACATTGAGTGCGTCTATATAAAATACAAATATATTAAAAGGAGTTCCTATCAAAGGAACGGTGCCACGTGGCACTCTGCTCAATCTTCTAATACACATGTTTATAATCTCATTTAAAAATATTAACAATATGTAGTTACTAGGATTCGAACACATGACCTTTGAAATAAAATGTGAGAGTTTAACCACTAATCCACTACAATTTCAATACTTAATGTTTCAAAGTAAAACGTAATAAAGTGTTATAATTATATGTAATAAAAAAGACATAGACAAGTTTTTTGATCTCTAACACTTTTATTAAATAATAACATTCTATTACCTTAATTCCATTGAAATTGTTATTTTTATACCCAATTCCTTAGAATTTTTTTTAAAACAATTTGCATTATCATCCCATAATGACCATTTTTCAATTTTGCACTAGACATAATATTAAGAAAAACTAATAAAATAAAGTATGAGATTTATGAATAATAATATATTCGATAATTGTAACTGATCCGGGGCATCGCCTGGGCCAAAATACTAGTTTATAACTAATTAGCGTCCTAGGCGATGATATTTCTAGCTAGCTATCACATAGTGTTGTAGTGCATTAAGTTTTGAGATTGCAACAACTAATTATAATTATACGGGGATGGTATAAGCTAAATTTTCTTTATGTAGAGGGGGAGTGTCATATGAAAAATGATGTATTCTCTTAACATCAAATTAAAAGAAAAATAGAAATACAAGAATTACGCATATTATTAGCTATTTGTGCAACTCATTTCTAAATACATCTGCAATAAATTCGACTTTTTGCATAGATTTTGAAAATGGATTACTTAGAGAAGTTGTTTATCCGTTTTGATTTGTGTTGACAAAACCATTTATTGGTAGTTTTCTGTCTTTTTACGAGGCATTTTTTTTTTTGCAGTGTCTTAATATTTTACCCTCAATTAATAAGTTAATCATCTATTAATTGATAAATATATCATCACTATAAACTATAGAAAGCAACGTTAGAACTTGAACAATCCACGCATACTGCACACATAGACCGAATTTATGACAACAATTGTAATAAATTTAGAAAAGCAACAACTTTTTTTTGCTTTGAATTATTACTAACCACTAAATGCTAAAGTGACCTCACCCATGATTCAAATTCAAGTGTTTTCCTTTTAGCCATAGGCACAAGCAAACAGAAATCAAGAGTTAAAAGAGTACAAAGAATAAACATACATTTTCCCCATAGCACTAATCATATATCTGGGTATCTTCATCCGAAATTAGTTGGTATATTATATTAATCTTATATAATTTAGAGTAAGAAATGATATTGAAAAGATATAACATGATTATACAAGCAATATTCTTTCTATCACTCAAGTTTTTTTTTTTTTTTGACAATAATATAGATAAAAAAGAGAAGAATTACATCCTACTACTACTACCACTTTTCCTTGCCTTAGTCGCAAGATTATGTGCTCCAGCTACTTTGTCTCTTTTAACATTTACTATTCTAATGGAGTCATACCTCCTAGTTATAAGCAAAATATATTTAATGATAAAATAAGATGAACTTTCTGCGCTTTTTATATCCTTGATTCCCCTTACCAACTGTCTAGAATCCGTCCAAACTTCCAGGCATTTAATTTGACGATCTTCAATCGCCTGTAGACCAAAGAGGAGAGCATAAGTTTCAGCCTGTAAGCTCGAGCTTGCATCCATTATGTTACTTCCTTCTCCTTGGACGACCCCATTAGCAAGTAAAATCCATCCGTAAGCTGCTATACTATGGTCATCTCCATCTTTGTTGCTTTTCTTCCATGCTCCATCTAACATTAAAATCATCTTTTCTATATTACTCGTCCAATTTCTCGCCCATATATATTCAATTTTTTGGTCCAAGTTTCTTAAATTCTGCACATTTCTAGGCTCCTGGATCATGGTACACTTTCCTTGTACCTTACTCCATCTCTTGTGCCATTCATTGATATTCATTAGAGCTGAGCAAGGTCTAACCTGGCTTGTAAAAGCCGCTTTATTACGGATAATCCAAATACTCCACAAGGTTGCTATAAAATCAAAAACACGCGATTCATGAATTGGATCTTTCTCCATTAAGTACCATAACCAATTTCTTGACCATCTCACAATAGAACAGTGTTGAGGCACATTCGCATTAATGCCAAGTTTCGAGCTCTTTCATATTCTCATCGTAATTTCACAGTTTTTGAACAAGTGAGTATCCGACTCCTCATGAATCCCACATAATGGGCAAGGACTCTCGCTTAGGATTTTCCTTTTCCTAAGGTTTACTCTGGTGGGCAAGGCACCATTAGCTAGCTTCCAATAGAAAATTTTCCATTTTGGCCAGATTTTTTGGTTCCAGAAAGTAGAAGGTTCTCCTTTCTGTTGATAAGACTGAGAGCTAAACCAGTAGCCTGATTTAATCTCATAGTTTCCATGTGGTGTTTGAACCCATATATACTCATCCTCCTCTTCTTGCTCCGAAATATGGATTGTTTTAATAGAATGTATCAGACCTGGCTCAAACCATTTCAAAAGTTTTGACTCATCCCATTTTTTCCTCTCTAGCATAAGATCACTCACCCAAATTGGTTTATCTTCCTGAACAGAGCTTGTAGTCTTAAAGCTTGCTGATCTTCCATCAACCCAATTGGTTCCAAGGATACGGGTATTGTTTCCATTTCCAATTCGAACTCCCACTCCTCCTTTAAGGCACTCAATACTCTTCATGATGCTTCTCGCCCCCCAAGAGCATCCATGAGGGATTTTCCCTTTTAGACTCTTTTCAAACCAATTTTTGGAATATTTAGCGCTAAAGATTTGGCTCACTAGTAATGATTGGTTGTTGTGCATACGCCATGCTTGTTTGAAGAGGGTGGCTTTGTTCAAATTTTCAAGATTTCTCAGGCCTAAACCTCCACAACTTTTGTGGTCCTCAAGTAAACTTATTTTCCTCTAATAAATGGGCTTTGTGCTTGAATTGGAACTCCACTAGAACTTGAGGAGTGCCGATGTAGTTTGTTTGATAATTTTCTTTGGAAGCATAAATAAAGCCATAATATGTGAAGCATAAGCTATTAAAATACTATTAATGAGGATTAGTTTACCTGCTTGATTGACTGAAGAAAATTTCCAAGAAGATATAGTATCAGTAACTTTTTGTGGAAGCTCCTCAAAAACTTTTTGAGTATTCCCATTGACATCCATAGGGCAACCCAGGTACTTGCCCAATTTATCCTTACTCACCACTTTTAAACCTTTGCTTAGTAATCGGATGAACTTTCTAGGAGTGTTTCTACTAAAGACCGTATAGGATTTTTGCATATTGATCATTTCCCCCGATAGTTGACAGAACTTATCCAAAGACTTTTTTAAATTCCAAACATTATCAATTGTGCCGCCAATGAAGAACAAGGCATCATCTGCGAAAAAAAAGGTGGGAAAGCTCAGGAGCTTTCCTATGCAATTTCAAACCTCTAAATAGCCCTTGCTTTTGTTGATGCAATAACTTCCTAGAAAGAACTTCCATACATAAGATGAAGATATACGGAGAGAGAGGATCTCCTTGTCTTAGCCCTGCATGTGGTTTGATAAGACATGCAGGCTCATCATTGACCAGAACTGAGTATGTGACTGTTGTCACACATTCCATTATCAGATGAACCCATAAGTTGGGAAGCCCAATTGCTTTCAGAACTTCTTCCACAAACTTCCAGCTTATTCTGTCATAAGCTTTATTCAAATCCAAGTTCAAAATAAGAGATCTGTTATTCGCCTTTTTTTTCTTTTTCACATAGCTTAGCATCTCATGGGCAATGATACAATTATCATTTATAGAGCGCCCGGGACGAAAGCATTTTGATTTTGGCCAATCAAGGACATCATTAAAGGTTGAAGCCTTCTAACCAAGCATTTAGAAACGATCTTATACGAGGAGTTACAAAGGCTTATAGGGCGAAATTGGCTAACCTGATCCGGATTAGTGACTTTTGGAATCAAGGCTATGAAGGTCCGATTGGTTTCCTTTAATATATGCCCTCCATTGAGAAAGTTACTCGTAGCTTGAACTAGATCCGCTCCCATGATATTCCATTTCTTTTACAGCAAAATCGGGGGAGCCCCATCAGGCCCAGGCGACTTCAATGGTTTCATGCTGAACATTGCTTCTTTTATTTCTAATTGAGAGAACGGAGCCAATAATTCAATGGATTGGCTCTTTGAAATTTTTGGCATATCTTTCATCCAATCCGAGAGCTCTTGATCCGAGTGCAACTGAATATCCTTAGTACTAAACAAATCCGAGAAGTAGTGCACAAATTCTGATTTGATATCTTCCGTTTTTGAGGTCCAAGAACCTTCCCTGGTTTTAATAGCACTAATGTTGTTCCTTCCTTGTCTAGATTTCATGCTCTTGTAGAAAAAACTTGTAGGTTGATCTCCTAATTCATCCCAATTTGATCTCGCTCTTTGCTTCCAATATTCCAACTTTATGTCCGTAGCTGCCCTTATAGACCTTCGCTTTTTCTGCTCCTCTTCTTTACTGCCCATGCTATCTAGTCCTTCCTGGGCTTCAGTCAGGTCTAGATGTATTTTGTCCCATTGAACTTGGTTGTCAGTTTTATATTTTAGACACCAATTCTTGCACTTTTTCTTTAGCTCCTCAATTTTCCTTTGAATTTTGTATAATGCTGACCCATGCAGATTTTCATTCCACGTAGCAGTGATTATTTCATTAACTTCCTCATAATCTAAGCACCAAGCTTCTATTTTATATGGCCTTTTCTTTTTTTCCCGAATCGGATTGCTATCCAAAATAATAGGTCCATGATCTGAGATAAATATTGGGAGGCTTGTTAACATTGCATTTGGGAATTTAGTCATCCATTCATCATTACAATAAGTTCGGTCCAATTTTTCAAAGATACTCTGATTTCCCTCTCTATTATTTGTCCACGTATAATGAACTCCATTTGTCGGGATATCCAGTAAATTAAAGTCCATTTTCCATGCACTAAATTCAGTGGCACCTTTTAACAACATATTCCCCCCTGTTTTTTGGTCTAAGTGTTCCACCTGATTAAAATCCCCTATTAGCAAATGCTTTCCCGGATGAGCCCAAATAAAAGCTCTTAGTGTGTCCCATACAGATTGTCTTTTATCCAAAACAGGGGCTCCATAAACACAAACCACATAATAAACTAGATTGCATTCATCTTTTATAGTGCAACATACATAATTTGAAGAGATAAAAAGGACAGACAGGTCAATAGTACTAGCCCAGCACAAAACTAGACCTCCCGAGAGATCAATTGAATCATGTCCACTCCAATTTTTGAAACCTAAACTAGAAATAGTAGGTTCTAGCTCCTTAACTGAACATTTAGTTTCAGATAAAAAAAAAAATCTAAAGCTTGACTACCAACTAGCCATTTTAGGAAGGGAATTGTAGGGGAGTCGGTAGATTTAAGCCCCCTACAGTTCCAAGCACAAGCTCTCATATCTCCCTTGGGGGCTGCTTTGGGCCAACCTCCACACCCTTCAGGAAATTCACATCCTCCGAGCTCGACATTGAGATGTCTCCTTCACTCAGGCCATATTTCAGTTTGCTCTTTCCTTTACAGAATCGTTGCAGTTTGCTTCTCTTGGAAACAGGAATCCAAGATTCTGAATTTTCATCAATGGAATCCAAGGAACTTTCCACCGAGATCTTACCTTGCTTTTTGTGATCATCATCCGTAATTTTCAGCTTTGCCCAGAAAGTACCAACCCAGCTCATTTTCTCTTTTCCCCTTCTAGCTTTCCTCTCAGCCCTTTCTTTTCTGATTGTACTCTCAGATTTCTTCCTTTTGATCTTTGCATCATTTCGGCCCACACATCCAACTATTGTGTCTATTTCCATATGATCAACATCTCCCAGGCTTAGTTCAGAATCTGCAGAGTAAAAAGGCTCCTCCAGTATGATAACAGGACTTGGGCTACTTATTTCATCAGATGAAGGTTTGGGCTCAGTAGGCTGATTGGAAAAGAGGAGTACAGGGGGATATTTGTTTGTCCAAATTTTAATGGTGGGTTGTTGAAAGAATTCATGAGGCTTTGAAGGCCCAATGGGTCCTCGGACCTTGGTACACGGAGGATTATCCGTAGTACTTGTAACAGGATCTTTTTGGGCTTTATCTATTTTTGGGGATTTTCCTTTTTTCAAATGGCTAGGAAAAGTGAAAGAATCCGAAGAGGAATCCTCAGTTGGGCTTAGAGTCGAAATTTGTGGGCTTGGGGGGTTGGACCTTTGAATGAGATCTTGGAGGGAAGTGTAGGCAAGGTGGTCCAATACCAATTCAGAAGGTGGAATAAAAGGGTCACTTAGCGGGTCACTAGGAAAGATAAAACTGTCTGAGTCTAATATGTGAATTTCATGTTCTTCAATACTCTTAAAATTCAGGTCATCAAGAGAGTTTTCCATTTTTAGAAGCAGAAGAATTTTTCCTGGAAAGAGAATTTGTGAGGTAGTGTTGGAAGGAAAGGAATGGGTCAATAAGGTGGTGGTTGGGGAGTTATATATAACCCTGAGAAAGGGGGGGCAATTTTCTCCCAGTTCAAAGAAATGTGGGTGAGTTTCATTGAATGAAGTAGGAGTTTAAAACTTTTACAGGGAGGGATGTAGGATATACTTGGACTTGGAAGAGTATAATCTTCAATCAGAGAAGGACTTTTGAGGCCATAAGAAGAATTAGACTTGCTTCCATTAATAATCTCAGGTATAGTCAGAGAGATGAATTTCAGAAATAGAGGGGAATGAAGAGGCATTTTGTGGAGATTAGTTTCTTTTAAGTGCTGGTCAGGGAGTTTCCATAAATGCCATGAAAGAAAGTTTGACTGATGGTTAGCTTCTTTTGAAAAACCCTGAGCTACTTTCAGTAAGCTAAGAGAAATGTTTCCTAAATTACCAACATTTAAATAGTCAAAGTTGGAGAAAAAAGGACTTAACTGCATGGGTATAGCTCCTAGTCTTGAGCGGACATCATCAACAGAACCGGTGACGTTGCTCTTTGCTTTTTTGGATCGCTGAAAATCCTCCCTCTTAGTTTGAAAAGCTCTCTTCCCTCCCAGCAAGGAATTTCCATGGTGCCTCACATTTTCTTTATGAGACGCTCGGTTTTGTTTCGGATTAGAGCTGGAGGCTTGATGTTGAAGGCTTTGTTTTAAAGATTGGGCATTCTGGCTATCTTGAGATGTAATAATGGGGTGGGTTGTTGCACCAGTCTTCGCATCCATAAAGGTCTTTTTGATGCTGGAGGTTCATCATCACTTGATGAATCTTGTCGCCTACGTTTTCTTAGACTTTTGCCACTCGCATGGTTACACCCTCCTTGACTCGAATCATCGGAAGAGCTATCAGAGCCCGATTGAGATGAAGAATCTGAGAAGCTTGATTCAAAGGGAATTTCGTCACTTGGGTACACCGTTAGGTCAATGCGAGAGGTTCTAAGAATTTCTATTCGACGAAGGCCAATGAGTTTGTTTGTGAAGCATGGAGAGGGAGGACGACTAACTAACAAATTTTGGGGGTGAGAATAAACTTCTGCCATTCTAGCCCCAAATTGCCTCTGTGCTGCTTCCATGGACAACTTGCACCTTGAAATCTTATGCCCTATTCTACCCCACTTCTTACAATAGATAAAAACACCTTCGTAACGAAAGTCTATCCACTTAAAATGATCCTTAACATATTCATAGAATTAACCCGGAATGAGGGGTTTATCCATCTCAATATATACTTTGGCTCTTATGATTTTTTTCGGTCCTTCAGATAATGAGTGTTCGTCGTACCTGCTTATCCTTCCAAATTTGCAGAGGGCTCTTTCCTCTACGTGTGGACGATTGGTCGTCAAGGGTATTCCTTCCACCCGAACCCAGAGAGGGCACGAGGCAAAGTTGAAGCTTCTAACAGGTGCACTTGGGAACCAACAATTAAACACTAAAAGGGCTCCTTTGAAGCAGGCATTTCTTCGAGCTAGTAGATAATCTCTGTCATCTATGTGTGTACAGTAAAAGAAAAAAGTTCTTCCAGATTTGCCTACCTTAATCTCTTCATTTGTAATCCAGCAAGCAGAAATCCATTGTTGAATTTGATTTACCGAAAAATCACGGTAATCCTTGAATTTCCCCATGACCGCCATGGGGTAGATTACATCCATGGGCTGCATATCCCCAACTTGAGAAGGAACAATGGGCCCCATTTTTTTTATTCCATTATCAGGGCATCTGCTATAATCTATGAATTGTGATGCCATAATTTTGAGAAAAGAGATTTTTTTTTTAAAGGTTTAGAGATTGGGTTTCAAAAGAGAAGGGTTCAAAAGAGAAGGGAGGCTCTAGTTTCCTAGAGAGGAAAAAGCTCTCTGTTTCCTAGAGAGAGAAGTATAATCCTATCACTCAAATTAAACAATGGTTCATTGTAATTTCTCATCATGCGTGCACCACTATGATGTGTGATTGTGATTTTGACATACTTTCTTTGTCCTTAATAAATAAATAAATAAATAAACCTTCTTTTCAAAAAGTTATATTATGCCACTTCTTTATTATCGGTTCACATAACATGTTCCTTTTTTAGTTGACTCTATTAAATTAAGTTTAAAAGATAAAAAGTTAAAAAGCACGCCAATAAAACTTATTGACACACATAGTGATACATAACTAGTTGTTGGACCCGGATGATGCCCTGGGTTATTTGATAAGATTCTGTCATATAATAGTTCGGGTTGACAATTGACATTTTGTCATGAGTAAAAGTTGTAGTTTGATGGTTAGATAATAACTTGCACATTATCAAATCAAGAATTTGAGACCTTTTACATACATTTTGGGAGGAGGGTGAACGTGGCGGTGCCTCTTTTTTTCTTCTCTAATTGTATTAGCAAAATCGTCATTGTTTAGTCTAATATATCGTTAAACTATTTTCTTTCTTTCTTTTATTTTGTAATGTAAAACTTGTGATGAATACTTTAATAAGGTTTTTTAGGAGTAAATGAGTATCATTGATATGTTAGCTCATTGGTAGGAGCCCCATATTATTAATACAAGGTTGTGTGTTTAAATCTTTTTACAATGAAATTTGTTTTCAGATGTATGTTAAGGAATTTTGCATGAGAGAAAATTGTCTTGTAGCAGACATAACCTCTAATTCACTAGATAACAATAACATAGCGTCATGTCAAGGTTTGAATGGGGGTGAAACATAATGGGCTACAATACTCGCCCATACATTTTAATAATATATATCGATATTGATATTGATATTTGTTGTGACAAATGCAATTAACGATAGCAAAAATAATGAACAATCGACACAAGAATTTACGTGGTTCACTAACAATGTGTTAGCTACGTCCACAGGCAGAGGAGAAACGATTTGATTAGGTTTACGAGAGAGTACAGATTACAGAAGAATGAGGCAGAGGTTAATAATAGGGTTTATATAGCACCCTACTAATTAACCTAAACAGATGGGCCTAAATCCGAAACTGAAACAGACCCGATATATTAAATAACATATACCGAAAAGTTCGGGGGCGTTGACCGGCCCCCTAACCCGCAGCAAGGCGTTTCACCCCTGGACCCCGACTCTCTGATCGAGCAGCGAGACCCCCGTGCTAGGTTATTCCTAGCGCCAGATAAATAATTCAAGGCATAGTTCAACAATATTGATACTGATACTGATACTAATACTAATACTGATACTGATACTAATATATATATATTTTTTTAAAGAGAAATTTCATTAATTGAAGGCCAAACGGCATCTACAATAGGTATTAAAGAAAAACAAGATACAATTAAACAAGGCTAAATCAAATTCGTCTTCGAAGAAACTACAATGAACCAGATCGAGCAATACAGCGCAGTCCCCTTGTATTTGCTGAATCAAGCAGCTATTGATGAGGAAGTCTATCATTTTGATATAGTTTGGGAAGAACATTCTTGATCGAGTCATGTTGAACGCATCCGAGATTCCAATACCTTCATGTTGAGTCTCGAACTTCAACCAATGAGAATAATTTCTCATACTTAAAAACAAAAAAAACCATACTCACAACTCCCATAGGGTTGAAGGAGATTTCCAAAACATAAACTAAAAACCCCATAACAGGGTTTGAAAAAAACTCATAAAAAGAGACTAATTTATTAAACAAAACAAGAAAATGAACTAAAATCTGAAAATAAAAGGGGAAAAGGGGCTTACCATGGATGAAATCATCCATGGCAGCCCCTAACTGATGAAGAAGGGATAGAGGAGGCTAGGGTTTGAGAGAGAAAGAGAGAGGGGTAGGGAAGGCTAGGGTTTATCTCCGATACTAATATTGATTACGAACAGTATATTGAGCTTCTTAATAATAGGCCACAATAATTTATTACCGCATAAAATTATTTTTTTCTAGGTATTTCTTAACGGGTGGAGTACCCTATCATTGGAAGCCAAACATCTAAACGTGTGTGTTCATTCAAAAGGATCCTTTCACATGGAATGATCGTAGGAAGTAGCAACCCACCTTAGACCCACAAAAAATGTCATATAGTGACAAACGATATATATATATATATATATATATATATATATATATATATATATATATATATATATATATATATATATATATATATATATATATATATATATATATATATTCTAGAATACATAGACAACTGTAATGCGTTTACCATGGAAATGTACATTCACATATTTATGATCTTGGTATTCGTTTTATATATATGTAGAAGATGCCACCCCATGTGAGCCTTCTCCTCCCTTTTCTACTAACATGTATCCTTAGGCCTTAGCTTCTCCATTTTTTTTATAGTTACCCCTTATTTCTTTTTTTAATTTAGAGGATTTTGTTGACTAATGTGATAGACTTATCTTCCTCCCTATAACAACCAAACAAAGTGAGTAGGAGAGTCATTGACTTGTGGGGCCTTTGTATGAACTTTCAAGTAAGATATTGACAATGATAAAAAATTGGAATTGAAATGAAAGGGCGTGGCTAAAATTTATAGCTCCTTTGCTAAATGCCATCTTGGATTTCATTATCAATCAGTTTTATGACTTTATCTCTTACAAGATCAATTTGGATGGGCTACTTTGTTTAGAAAATGTAGTTTAGGAAACTATATGTGGAGCAAGTTGGATATTTATCGACTCCTTAGAATTATGTAATAGTCCGTTAGGTCATGCATGGTAAGATTTCAAATATTTTTTGTGATCTTGTGCGATTTTGAAACTTACGTTTCCAAAAAAATATAATTAAATATGTAATTATTAACCTAAAAATTTAATGAACATAATGAAAAAGAATAGGATGGTCTCAATCTTAACCCTCTTCAAATAAAAAAAAAATCCACAAACTTCATAGACAACATGAGGCCGCTAGGAAAAAAAATTGTTGCAAAGTGGGGATGGACTGATGATTTTCCAAAAGTCAAAATAATACTCCTATTACTTGTTACAATAATTCAGAATCAATATATAGAAATATATATATAATTCTCTTTGAGAAACCAATAAGTCAACTACAACCTTTGCTAAGTGTTCCACACATGTATATTTGAATATTCGAATAAATTATCTATTAGAATAATATACTTCCTCTATTTCTTAGTTATTGTATTTGCCTTTCAAGGTTAAACTTTAACAGCATATATAATACCTTTGTTTAGATGGTGTACCTTCGCTTACTAGATTTATTTCAATGCAGATTCTCAAAGTTTAAATTTTTCTATTATTTTAAAAATCATATTCAAAAGATATATACTATCGAACACATGTATATTTAAATAACCGCTAAACTTAAAAGGCATAATAAGAAAGATAGAAGTAAATACTTCAAAATTATGATACACTCAATTTCATATATAGTCTTATGTGGTCACATCATCAACTGCACATGCTTATAATTGGTCATATTATGCTCATAATGAACGTACATCAACACATATAGAGGGAGATTGTTGCGGTCGACTTATCATTGTTGAATTAAGTATCCTACGTACGCACATGAGTATAAACACATATGGCCCTGTTCTTTTGGACTTATTTTCAGCAAAAATAAGTAAAAATAAGTTCGTTCGGTAAAAAATAAGTTCGTTCCAAAGAAAATAAGTTCGG